>CM055277.1:75541304-76082387 GCA_029237695.1 Conchocele bisecta
CGTTCCACCGCTGAATCAGTACTTTGTATTTGTTGGTGTACACCTTATTATTATTTTCAAGCATCAATTATTACTTAAGGACGCCAACATGTACGACGAGTGGAAGTTCGAGCACTATCCGAACATCGTGCACGTGTTGGACCAGTTTCCGTCGCTGAAGATCCCGCCGTCCCTGTTGCTCACGCAACTGCCGTTACTACAACAACGCATATACAGCATCAGTTCCTCAGCCAAGTGCTACCCGGGCGAGATACACGCCACCGTGGCCATAGTCAGATACAGTAAAGGTGGGTTTACACCATACACGCCACCGTGGCCATAGTCAGATACAGTAAAGGTGGGTTTATAACATACACGCCACTGTGGCCACAGTCAGATACAGTAAAGGTGGGTATATACCATACACGCCACTGTGGCCACAGTCAGATTCAGTACAGGTGGGTTTAAACCATACACGCCACTGTGACCATAGTCAGATAAAGTAAAGGTGGGTTTACACCATACACGCCACCGTGGCCATAGTCAGTACAGTAAAGGTGGGTTTATACCATACACGCCACTGTGGCCATAGTCAGATACAGTAAATGTGGGTTTATACCATACACGCCACTATGACCATAGTCACTTACAGTAAAGATGAGTTTATACTATATACGCAACTGTGGCCATAGTCAGATACAGTAAACGTGTTTATATACCATATGCGCAACTGGGTGGCCCATAATTCATGCTACAGTAAAATGGTTTGTTTTAAAAATATAACCATACACGCCACTTGGTGGCCAGGTAGGTACAAGATACGGTAAAAGGGGGTTTGGTTTATACCATACCCACGCCACCTGTTGGCCCATAGTCAAGATACAGTAAATGGTGGGTTTATACCATACACGCCACTGTGGCCATAGTCATAGATACAGTAACAGGTGGGTTTTAAATACCCAATACACCCGCCACTGTGGCCATAGTCAGATTTACAGTTAAAGGTTGAGTTGTATACCATACACACCACCCACTGTGGCCATAGTCAGATACAAAAAGGTAAAGGTTGGTTTATACCATACACGCCCTGTGTGGCCAATAGTCCAGATACAGTAAAGGTGGGTCTAATACCATACAAACCCAATACCCCTGTGGCCCGATAGTCAGAAATAACCAGTAAAGGTGGGTTTTATACCATAACCCATCCAACCTCAGTGGCCATAGTCAGCATAACAGTAAACAGGTGAGTGTAATACCATACACACCACTGTAGTCCATAGTCAGATACAGTAAATAGGTGGGTTATAACCATAACACGCCACTATGACCCACATAGTCCCCACTTACAGTAAAATATGAGTTTAATACCATAAATACGGCCACTTGGGGTGGCCATAGTCAAGAATACAGTAAACTGTGGTTTTATATTACCATATGCGCAAACTGTGGCCATAATTGCAGATACAGTAAAATGTGTTTATAATTCCATACACGCCACTGTGGCCCCCATAGTCCCAGATACAGTAAAGGTGGTTTTTAAATACCATACACGCCACTGTGCCATAGTCAGATTACAGTAAAGGTGGGTTTATAACCATACACGCCACTGGGCCATAAGTCAGATTCCAGTAAAGGTGAGGTGTATACATACACCACCCTGTTGGCCAATAGTCAGATACAGTAAAAAGGTAGGGTTTAATACCAAATACACGCCACTGGTTGGCCATAGTCAATGAAATACAGTAAAGGTGGGGTCTTATACCATAACACGCCACTATGTGGCCATAGTCCAGATACAGTAAAGGTGGGTTTTATACCATACACACCACTGTGGCCATAGTCAGATACAGTAAAGGTTGAGTGTATACCATAACACAGCCACAGTGTTCATAGTCCAGAATACAGTCAAAGGTGGGTTTATACCATACACACGCCACTATGAACCATAGTCACTTACAGTAAATATGAGTTTTATAGCCATTTTATAAACGCCGACTTGGCCAAAGTCAGATACAGAAAATGTGTTTATAATACCAATATCGCCACTGTGGCCATTAGTCAGATACAGTAAATGTTTTGTTTATAACCAATACACGCCACTGTGGCCATAGTCCCAATTACATAAAGGTGGTTTAATACAATACACGCCACTGTGGCCAATAATGCAGATTTTACGTTAAAGTGGTTTTATACCATACACCCGCCACTGTGGCCACAGTTCATATAACATTAAAGGTGGTTTATACCATACACGCCACTATGGGGCCACAGTCAAATCAGGTAAAGGGTTTGGTTATACCTAAACTCCCACTGTGGCCACAGTCCAGATTTCATTAAAGGTGGGGGGGGGGGTTTTTATACCATACACGCCACATGGCCACAGTCAGATACAGGTAAAATGTGGGGAGTTTATACCATACACGCCCACTGTGGCCACAGTCAGATACATTTAAAAGGTGGGTTTATAACCATACACTCCACTATGGCCAACAGTCAGATTCGAGTAAAGGTTGGGTTTATACCATACCACGCCACTGTTGGCCAAAGGTGGGTTCAATACATTAAATTTGGTTTTATACCAAACACGCCACTGTGGCCACAGTCAGATTACCAGTTAAAGGTGGGTTTATTTATCTACCATACACGCCACTGGGGAAGGCCACAGTCAATACATAAACGTAAGTGAGTGGGTTTATACCAATACACAAGCCACAGTGGCCACAGTCAGATTACAGTATAAAGGTGTATAAAAGTGGGTTTATACCATACACGCCACAATGCCTACATCCAGATCAGATACAGTAAAAGGTGGGTTTAAATATACATACACGCCACAGTGGCCATACAGTCAGATACGGTAAAGGTGGGTTTTATAACCATACACGCCACTGTGGCCATAGTTCAGATACAGTCAGATCGAGTCAAGTGGGTTTTATTACCATACACGCCACTGTAAAGGCCTATACATCAGATACAGTAAACCAGGTGGGTTTTATTACCACACGCCACTGTGACCATACGTCGTACAGTACAGTAAAGGTACCGAGTTCATTAATACACGCACTTGGAGGCCATAGTCATATACAGTAAAGGTGGGTTTATATACCATGCGCAACTGTGGCCATATTCAGATACAGTAAATGTTTTGTTTATACATCAAACGCCACTGTGGCCATAGTCCAGATACATATGGTGATGTAGGGTACCATACACGCCACTGTGGCCATATCAGATTCGTAAAGGTGAAGTGTTTTACCATACACACCACTGTGGCATAGTCAGATACAGTAAATATGGGTTTATACCATACACGCCCACTGTGGCCATAGTCAGATACAGTAAAGTGGGGTCTACCATAACGCCATGTGGCCATAGGTCCAGATCAGTAAAGGTGGGTTTATACCATACCACTCCACGTTGGCCCATAGTCAGTACAGTAAAGGTGAGGTGTTATTCCATACAACCATGTAGTATAGTAGATACAGTAAAGGTGGGTTTTTACTTACACGCCAATATTTGGACCAAGTCACTTCAGTAAATATGAGTTTTTTCCATATAGCCCACTGTGGCCATAGTCAGATAAAGTAAATGTGTTTATATACCATATAGCCACCTGGGTGGCCATAGTCAAGATATTAAATGTGTTTAATATACCTTACACGCCACTGTGGCATAGGTCAGATACAGTAAAGGTGGGTTTTATACAGACACGCCACTGTTGGCCATAGTCAGATACGGTAGGTGGGTTTATTTACCATACAGCCACTGTGGCCCACAGTAAGGATACATTAAAGGTGGGTTTATTACCATACAACGCCACTATGGGCAGTCAGAATTCAGTAAAGGGGTGGGGTTTATACTATACACGCCACTGTGGCCCGTCCCCCCCCCCCCCCAGGGGGATTTACCACCCCTTAAAGGTGGGTTTTTATACCATACCACGCCACTATGGCCACCAGTCAAATACAGTAAATGTTGAAGTTTTTACCATACACGCCATGTGGCCCACAGTAAGATACAGTAAAAGGTGGGTTTATACCATACACGCCACTATGGCCACAGGCAGATTCCGTAAAGGTGGGTTTTAATAACCATACACGCCACTGTGGCCACGGTCAGATAAAAATTGGGGGTTGGGTTTATACCATAACGCCACTATGGCACAGTCAGATTCAGTAAAGGTGGGGTTTATACCATACACGCCATGTGGCCACAGTAGATTCAGTAAGGTGGGTTTAAAACCTTAACAGGCCCTGTGACCATAGTCCAGGAAACAGTAAGGGTGGGTTTAAAACCAATACACGCCACCGTGGCCATAGTCAGTACAAGTAAGGTGGGTTTTATTACCATACACGCCACTGTGGCCATAGTCAGATACCAGTAAATGGTGGGTTTATTCCATACACGCACTATGACCATAGTCACTTACAGGTAAAGATGAGTTTACCATATAGCCACTGTGGCTACAATCGATACCGGTAAAATTGTTTTATACCATATACCGCCCTGTGGCCATATTAGATACAGTTAAATGTGTTTATGTACCATACACACTGTGGCCATAGTCAGATACGGTAAAGGTTGGTTTAAATACCTTAACGCCACTGTGGCCATAGTCAGTACAGTAAAAGGGTGGGTTTATACCATACACGCCACTGTGGCCCATAGTCAGATACAGTAAAAGGTGGGTTTATACCATAAACGACTTGTGGCATAGTCAGATTAGAAAGGTGGTTGTGTATATCAAACACTCCACTGTGGCCATAGTAGATTTCAGTAAAAGGTGAGTGGTTATACCATACACACCACTGTGGCCATTGGTCAGATACCAAGTAAAGGTGGGTTTATACCATACACGCCACTGTGGCCATAGTCTGATTACAGTATAGGTGGTCTTATACCATAAACGCCACTGTGGCCAGATCATATACAGTAAAGGTGGGTTTATTTCCATACTCACACTTGTGCCATAGTCAGATCAGTTAAACGGAGTGGTGTATACCATTCACACATTGTAGTATTTGTCAGATTCTGTAATGGTGGGTTTATACCTTACACGCACTATGACCATAGCCACTTACAGTAAAAATATGAGTTATAAAATATACGGCCACTGTGGCCTAGTCAGATACTGTAAATGTGTTTTAATATACCATATACGCCACTGTTGGCCATAGTCAGATTCAGTAAATGTGCTTTTATATACCATACACGCCACTGTGGCCATTGTCAGATACAGTAAAGGTGGGTTTTATACCATACACGACACTGTGGCCATAGTCAGATACGTAAAGGTGGGTTCTATACCATACACGCCACTGTGGCCACAGTCTGATAATTAAAGGTGGGTTTATACATACACGCCACTAAATGGCCACAGTCAGATTAAGTTTAAAGGTGGGTTTTATACATACACGCCACTGTGGCCCACGTCAAGATACATTAATGGTGGGGTTTATACCATATAACGCCACTATGGCCACAGTCAGATCTTGTAAATGGTGGGAGTTTATACCATACACGCCACTGTGGCCACAGTCAGATACAGTAAAGGTTTGGGTTTATTCCATACACGCCTCTATGGCCACAGTCAGATTCAGTAAAGGTTTTGGGTACCCATACACGCCACTGTGGCACTGTTCAGATACATTAAAGTATACCATCACGCCACTGGTTTTAACAGTAGATTCATCGGTTTTTTTTTTTACATACACGCCCACTGTGGAACAGTCAGATTCAGTCAGTGGGGGGGTTTAAACCATACCACGCCACCTTGTGGAACCATAGTCAGATACAGTAAAGGTGGGTTTAACCATACACGGCCCCGTGGGCCATAGTCAGATACGTAGGGTGGGTTTATACCATACACGCCACTGTGGCCATAGTCAGATACAGTAAATGTGGGTTTATACCATACACGCCACTATGACCATAGTCACTTACAGTAAAGATGAGTTTATACCATATACGCCACTGTGGCTACAATCAGATACAGTAAATGTGTTTATATACCATATACGCCACTGTGGCCATATTCAGATACAGTAAATGTGTTTATGTACCATACACACCACTGTGGCCATAGTCAGATACGGTAAAGGTTGGTTTATACCATACACGCCACTGTGGCCATAGTCAGATACAGTAAAGGTGGGTTTATACCATACACGCCACTGTGGCCATAGTCAGATACAGTAAAGGT
This sequence comes from Conchocele bisecta, assembly GCA_029237695.1. Lineage (NCBI taxonomy): Eukaryota > Metazoa > Mollusca > Bivalvia > Lucinida > Thyasiridae > Conchocele > Conchocele bisecta. The sequence goes on from CM055277.1 coordinate 75,547,486, forward strand.
GGGTTTATACCATACACGCCACTGTGGCCATAGTCAGATTCAGGAAAGGTGAGTGTATATCAAACACACCACTGTGTCCATAGTCAGATACAGTAAAGGTGGGTTTATACCATACACGCCACTGTGGCCATAGTCAGATACAGTAAAGGTGGGTTTATACCATACACGCCACTGTGGCCATAGTCAGATACAGCAAAGGTGGGTTTATACCATACACGCCACTGTGGCCATAGTCAGATACAGTAAAGGTGAGTGTATACCATACACACCACTGTAGTCATAGTCAGATACAGTAAAGGTGGGTTTATACCATACACGCCACTATGACCATAGTCACTTACAGTAAATATGAGTTTATACCATATACGCCACTGTGGCCATTAGTCAGATACGTAAAGTGGGTAAATGTATATACCATATGGGGACGCCACTGTGGCCATAGTCAGATACAGTAAATGTGTTTATATACCATACACGCCACTGTGGCCATAGTCAGATACAGTAAAGGTGGGTTTATACCATACACGCCACTGTGGCCTTAGTCAGATACGGTAAAGGTGGGTTTATACCATACACGCCACTGTGGCCACAGTCAGATACATTAAAGGTGGGTTTATACCATACACGCCACTTTAGCCACAATCAGATTCAGTAAAGGTGGGTTTATACCATACACGCCACTGTGGCCACAGTCAGATACATTAAAGGTGGGTTTATACCATACACGCCACTATGGCCACAGTCAGATACAGGTAAACAGGTGGGTATACCATACACGCCACTGTGGCCACAGTCAGATACAGTAAAGGTGGGTTTATACCATACACGCCACTATGGCCACAGTCAGATTCAGTAAAGGTGGGTTTATACCATACACGCCATTGGCCAAGTCGATACAGTACAGGGTGAAAGTGTGTACCATACACACACACCACTAGAAGTTTTTTTTCATAGTCCAATACAGTAAAGGTGGTTTTATACCATACACCACTATAACCATAGTCCACTTACAGTAAATATGAGTTTATACCATATAACGGGCCAACTGTGGCCATAAAAAGTCCAGATACAGTAAATGGGTTTGGGTTTATTAGACCATTACACGCCACTGTGGCCATACGTCTCACTCGATACCAGTGGAATGGTGTTTTATATCCCATACACGCACTGTGGCCAAATTCAGATTACAGTAAAGGTGGGTTTGTAACCATACACGGCCACTGGGTTGGCAAAGTTCAGATACCGTTAAAGGGGGTTTTATCCATACACGCCACTATGGCCACATCAGGGATACCAGTAAGGTGTGTTTATAACCATACACTGCAACTATGGCCACAGTTCAGATACAGTAAAGGTGGGTTTATACCAACACGCCACTGTGGCCACAGTCAGATACAGTAAAGTGGGGTTTATACCATACACGCCACTATGGCCACAGTCAGATACAGTAAAGGTGGGTTTAGACCATCACGCCACTGTGCCATAGTCAGATACAGTACAGGTGGGTTGTACCATACACCCACTGTGGCCATAAGTCAGATACTTTAAATGTGGGTTTATAACCATAACGCCACTGTTGAGCCATAGTCAGATACATAAACAGGTGGGTTTATACCATACCCGCCACGTATGGTCACAGTCCGATTCAGTAAGGTGGTTTATAACCATAACACGCACAGTGGCCATAAGTCAGATAAACAGTAAAGTGAATGTATTACCATACACACCACTGTAGTCATAGTCAGATACAGTAAAGTGGGTTTTTACCATACAACGCCACTGTGCCATAGTCAGATACGGTAAAAGGTGGGTTATACATACACGCCACTGTGGCCACAGTCAGATACAGTAAAGTGGGTTTAATACCATACACGCCACTATGCCACAGTCCAGATTCAGATAAAGGGGGTTTATACCATACACGCCACTGTGGCCATATCAGATACAGTAAATGTGGTTATATACCATATACCCACTGTGCCATAGTCAATACGTATATGAGTTTTATATTCCATACACGCCACTGTGGCCATAGTCAGATACAGTAAAGGTGGTTATACCATACACGCCACTGTGCCATAGTCAATACGGTAAAAGGTGGGTTATACCATACACGCCACTGTGGCCATAGTCCAGATACAGTAAAGGTGGTTTTTATACCATAAAACACCCACTAGTGGCCCATTGTCAGATACAGTAAAGGAGAGTGTATACCATTCACACCACTTAGTCATAAGTCAGATACAGTAAGGTGGGTTTATACCATATAACACCCACTTATGACCATAGTCCTTACAGTAAATATGAGTTTATACCATATACCCTACTGTGGCATAGTCAATACTGTAAATGTGTTTTATATACCAATACGCCACTGTGGCCATAGTCGAGATACAGTAAATGTGTTATTTAAATACCATACACGCCACTGTGGCCCATAGTCAGAATACAGTAAAGGGTGGTTATAACCAATACACGCCACCTGTGGCCTAGTCAGATCGGTAAAGGTGGTTTAACCATACACGCCACTAGGCCACAGTCAGATACATTAAAGGTGGGTTTATACCATACACGCCACTTTACCACAATACAGAGTCAATAAAAGTGGGTTTATACCATACACGCCACTTGTGGCACAAGTCAGATACATTAAAGGAGTTTTATACCATACAACGCCACTATGGCACAGTCAAGATACATTAAAGGAGAGTTTATATTAACCATACACGCCCTGGGCCACAGTCAGATACAGTAACAGGTGTTTATACCATAACACGCCACTATGGCCACAGTCAATCATAAAGGTGGGTTTATACCATACACGCCACTGGGGCCAGTCAGATACAATAAAGGTGGTTGATACATAACACCGCCTTATGGCCACATTCAGAACAGTAAAGTGTGTTTATACATACACCCACTGTGGCCACAGTCAGAATACATTAAAGGTGGGGTTATACCACCACCCACTATGGCCAACAGTCAGATTCATAAAGTGGGTTTATACCATACACGCCACTGGTGGCCATAGTCAGAATACAGTAAAGTTGGGTTTTATACCAACACGCCACTGTGACCATAGTCAGATAACGTAAAGGTGGTTATACATACCCGCCACTACTATGGCCACAGTCAGTACAGTAAAGGTGGGTTTATACCATACACGCTACTGTGCCACAGCCAGATACCGTAAAGGTGGGTTATTCCATACACGCCACTCTGGCCACAGTCAATACAGTAAAGTGGGCTTATACCATACACGCCACTGGGCCAAAGTCAATACGGTAAAGGTGGGTTTATACCATACCGCCCACTGTGCCATAGCCAGATACCAGTAAAGTGCCGTTATACCAAACACGTCACTGTGGCCATAGTCAGCAATACAGTACAGGTGGTTTATAACATACACCCCACCTGGTGGGCATAGTCCAGATTCAGTAAAGGTGGGTTTATACCCCATACACTCCACTGTGGCCATATTAGATACAGTAAAGGTGAGTGGTGACCATACACACCACTGTAGTCATCAGTCAGAAAAAATACAGTAAAGGGGTTATACATACACGCCACTTTAAACATAGTCACTTACAGTAAATATGATTATACCCATGTCCGCCACTGTGGCCATAGTCAGATACATAAATGTGTTTATATACATACACGCCACAGTGCCATATCAGATACAGTGAATGTGATTTATAACCATCCACGCCACTGTGGCCATAGTCAATACAGTAAAGTGGTTTGTACATACACGCCACTGTGCCCATAGTCCAGAGATCGTAAAGGTTGGGTATACCATACACGCCACTATGGCCACATTCAGATACAGTAAAGGTTGTTTAATACATACACGCAACTATGGCCACAAGTCAATACAGTAAAGGTGGGTTTATAACCTACACGCCACTGTGGCCACAGTCGATACAGTCAAGAGGGTTTATACCATACAACGGCCACGTATGGCCACAGTCCGATACATTAAAGGTGGTATAATACATACACGCTCCACTGTGGCCAAAGTCAGATACAGTAAATGTGGGTTTGACCATACACGCCACTGTGCCATAGTCAGATACGGTAAAGTGGGTTTATACCAACACGCCACTGTGGCCATAGTCAGATACGGTAAAAGTGGGTTTATATATACCATACACGCCACTGTGCCACAGACTGATACAGTAAAGGTGGGTTTATACCATACACGCCACAAGGCCTCAGTTAGATACAGTAGAGTTTCGTTATACATACACGCCACTGTGGCCACAGTCAATACATGAAAGGTGGGCTTATACCATAACTCGCCCATGGTCACAGTCCAGAACCCAGTAAAGGTGGGTTTATACCATACACGCCACTGTGGCCATAGTCAGATACAGTAAAGGTGAGTGTATACCATACACAACCACTGTAGTCTATAGTGAATACATAAAGGAGGGTTTTTTACCATCACGCCACGTGCCATAGTCCGATACGGTAAAGGTGGGTTATTACCATACACCACTGTGGCCACAGTCAGAATACAGTAAAGGTGTTATATACCATACACGCCACTATGGCCACAACGAATTCGTAAAGGTGGTTTATACCATACCACGCCACTGTGGCATAGTCAGATACAGTAAATGTGTTTATATACCAATATACGCCTCTGTGCCCATAGTCCAGATACAGTTAAATGTGTTTATATACCATACACCGCCACTGTGCCATAGTCCAGATACAGTAAAGGTGGGTTAATACATACACGCCACTCGTGGCCCATAGTCAGATACGGAAAAAGGTGGGTTTATACCATACACGCCCACTGTGGGCCATAGCAGATACAGTAAAGGTGGGTTTATACCATACCCGCCACTGTGGCCACTGGCAGATACATTAAAGGTGGGCCTATACCATACACGCCACTATGGTTCACAGACAGATTCATAAAGTGGGTTTTATAAACAAATACACGCCACTGTGGCCATTAGTCAGATACAGTAACAGGTGAGTGTATACCATAACACACCACTGTAAGTCATAGTCAATACAGATAGTGGGGTTTTTACCATAGCACGCCACTGTGGGCCATAGTCAGATACGGTAAAGGTGGGTTTATACCAATACACACACGGGCCACATGTCCAATACAGTAAAGGTGGTTTATACCATACACGCCACTATGGCCACATCAGATTCAGTAAAGGTGGGTTTAATACATACACGCCACTGTGGCCATAGTCAGATCCAGTAAATGAGTATATAATACCAATACGCCACGAGGCCATAGTCAGATATCAGTAAATGTGTTTATATACCATACACTCCATTTTGACTGGTGGCCTAGTCAGATACAGTAAAGGTGGGTTTATACATACACGCCACTGTGGCCATATAGTCAGATACGGTAAAGGTGGTTTATACCAATAACCACCTCACTGTGGCCATAGCAGATACAGTAAAGGGGTTTAATAACCATACACGCCACTGTGGCCACAGTCATATACATTTAAAGGTGGTTTCTACCATAAACCCACTAAGGCCACATCAGATACAGTAAAGATGGGTTTAACCAACGCGCCACTGGTGGCCGCAGTCCAGAACAGTACAAGGTAGGTTATACCATACACGCAACTATGGTCCACATCAGAAAAAAAAATTTCAAAAAGTAAAAAAAAAAGGTGGGTTTTTATACCATACAACGCCACTGTGGCCATAGTCAGATACAGTAAAGTGAGTGTAACCATAAACCCCACTGTAGTCATAGTCAGATACAGTTAAGGTGGGTTTATAACAACAAGCCACTATGACCATATCACTTAATGTAAATATGAGTTTATACCATATACGTACGCCACTGTGGCCATAGTCAGAACAGTAAATGTGTTTTATATACAATACACGCCCCTGTGGTCATAGTCAGATACAGTTAAATGGTTTATATACCATACACGCACATTTCTGTGGCCATAGTCAGATACAGGAAAGGTGGTTTTGTACATAACACGCCACTGTGGCCCATAGTCAGATACGGTAAAGGTGGGTTTATACCACACACCCACTGTGGCCCATAGTCAAATACGGTAAAAGGTGTGATTAAACCATACACGCAACTGTGGGCCACAGTCAATACAGTAAAGGTGGGTTTTTATAACCATAACACGCCACTATTAACCATAGTCACTTACAGTAAATATGCGTTTATACCATATTACGCCACATTGGCCATAGTCAGAACAGTAAATGTGTTTTATATACCATACACGCCCACTGTGGCCCAATAGTCAGATACAGTGAATGTGATTATATACATACACGCCACTGTGCCATAGTCCCCAATACAGTAAAGTTGGGTTTTGTAACCATACACGACCCCACTGTGGCCCATAGTCAGATACGGTAAAGGTGGTTTTATACCATACACGCCACTATGCCCCCATCAGATACATAAAGGTGTGTTTATATAACCATACCACGCAACTATGGCCACAGTCAGATACAGTAAAGGTGGGTTTAGACCATACACGCCACAGTGCCACATCAGATAACAGTACAGGTGGGGTTGAATAACCATACACGCCACTATGGCCACAGTCAGTAATACAGTAAAGGTGGGTTTATACCATACACGCCACTTTGGCCATAGTCAGATACAGTAAGTGTTTGTACCAAACAACGCCACTGTGGCCATAGTCAGATACGGTAAATGGTTGGTTTATACCATACACCCACTGTGGCCATAGTCAGATACGGTAAAGGTGGGTTTTATACCATACACGCCACTGTGGCTCACAGTCAGATACAGTAAAGTTGGTTTTATACCATACACGCCACTATGCCACAGTTAGATACAGTAAAGTTAGCGTGTTATATCCATACACGGCCACTGGGCCACAGTCGATACATTAAAGGTGGGCTTATACCATACAACCACTATGTCACACAGTCAGATTCAGTAAAGGTGGGTTTATACCATACACGCCACTGTGGCCATAGTCAGATCCAGTAAAGGTGAGTGAATACCATACACACCACTGTAGTCCATAGTGAAATACAGTAAAGTGGGTTTTTTACCATACACGCCACGTGGCCAATAGTCCGATACGTAATGGTTGGTTTATACCATACTCGCCAACTGTTGCCACAGTCGATACTGTAAAGGTGGGTTTAAAACCATACACGCCACTATGCCACAGTCAGATTCAGTAAAGGGGGTTTTATACCATACACGCCACTGTGGCCCATAGCAGATACAGTAAATGTGTTTGATATACCATATTACCCACTAGGGCCATAGGCAGATACAGTAAATGGTTTTTATATACCATACGACAAGCCACTGAGCCATAGTCAGATAACCGTAAAGGTGGGTTTTATAACCAACACCCATTGTGGCCCATAGTCAGTTACTAAAGGTGGTTTATACCATACACGCCACTGTGAGCCATAGGCAGATACAGTAAAGGTGGGTTATTACCATAGCACGCCACATGGGCCACAGTCAGATACATTAAAGGTGGGCTTATACATACACGCCCCTATGGTCACAAGTCAGATTCAGTAAAGTGGGTTTATACATTACACGCCACTGTGGGCAAAGCAGATACACGTAAAGGTGAGTTACAACCATACAACAACCACTGTAGTCATAGGCAGATACAGTAAAGAGGTGGGTTGTTTACATACACCCACTGGTGGCCATAAGTCAATCCGGTAAAGGTGGTTTTATACCATACACGCCACTGTGGCCACAGTCAGAATACATAAAGTGGGTTATACATACACGCCACTAATGGCCACAGTCAGATTCAGTAAAGGGGGTTTATACCATAACTCCCACTGTGGCCAAGTCAGAATACAGTAAATGTGTTTATAATACATATATCGCCACTGGGGCCATAGTCAGATACAGTAAATGTGTTTATACTACCATACACGCACTGTGGCCATAGTCAATACAGTAAAGGTGGGTTTATACCAACACCCACTGTCCATAGACAGATACGGTACAAGGAGGGTTTATACATAACACGCCACTGTGGCCATAGGCATACAGTAAAGGTGGTTTTATAACCATCCACCCACTGTTGCCACAGTCATATACAATAAAAGGGTGGGTTTTCTACATAAACACCACAATTGGCCACACAGTCCAGATACCCGTACAAGATGGGTTTTATACATACACCCACTGTGGCCACAGTCAGATACAGTAAAGGTAGGTTTATACCATACACGCCACTATGGCCCAGTCAGATTCAGTAAAGTGGGTTTATACATACAACTCCACTGTGGCCATAACAGATACAGTTAAAAGGTGATGATACATAACACACCACTGTAGTCATAGTACAGATACAGTTAAGCGTGGGTTTATACATACAAGCCCTATGACATAGTCACTACAGTAAATTGAGTTTAAACCATATACGCCACTGTGCCATAAGTCAGATACAGTAAATGTGTTTTATATGACATACACGCCACGAGTGGTCATAGGCAGATACAGAAATGTGTTTATATACCATACACGCCACTGTGCCATAAGTCAGATACAGAAAGGTGGGGTTTTGTACCATACACGCCACTGTGGCCATAGTCAGATACGGTAAAGGGTGGGTTAACCACACAACGCCACTGTGCCATAGTCAGATACGGTAAAGTGGGTTAATACCATACACGCCACTGTGGCCACAGGTCAATAACAGTAAAAAGGTGGTTTAACATACACGCCACTAGGCCACAATCAGATTCAGTAAAGTGGTTTATACCATACACGCCCACTGTGGCCACAGTCAGATACATTAAAGGTGGGTATACATAACACGCCATTATGGCCACAGTCAGAATACAGTAAAGTTGGTTTATACCATACACGCCACGGTGCCATAGTCCAGATACAAGCTAAGTGGGATTTATACCAAAACACGCCACTGTGGCCATACTCAGATACAGTAAAGGGGAGTTGTATACCATAACACACCACTGTAAGTCCATAGTCAGATACATAAAGGTGGTTTTAACCATACAACGCCACTATGACCAAGTCCACTACAGTAATATAGATTTAATACCAAATACGCCACAGTGGCCATAGTCAGATACTGGTAAATGTGTTTAATATAACCATATACGCCACTGTGGCATAGTTCAGATACAGTAAATGTGTTTATATACCATACACGCCACTGTGGCCATAGTCAGAATAACAGTAAAGTGGGTTTATACCATACACGCCACTGTTGGCCTTAGTCAGATACGGTAAAGTGGGTTTATAACCATACACGCCACTGTGGCCACAGTCAGATACATTAAAGTGTTTCATACCATACACGCCACTTAGCCACAATCAGATTCAGTAAAGGTGGGTTTTATACCTAACAACTCCACGTGGCCACAGTCAGATACATTAAAGGTGGTTTAATACCATACACCCACTATGGCCACACAGTCAGATACAGTAAAGGTGAGTTTTATACCACTACACGACAAAGCCACTGTGGCCACAGCAATACAGTAAAGGTGGGGTTATACATAACACGCCACTATGGCCCACAGTCAGCATTCCAGTAAAGGTGGGTATATACCATACACGCAAACTGTATGCCAGTCAGATTACAATAAAGGTGGTTTATACCATACACGCCCATTATGGCCACATCGTACAGTAAAGGTGTGTTTATACCCAAACACGCACTGTGGCCACAGTCAGATACATAAAGGGGTTATATCCATCCACGACCACTAATGGCCACAGTCAGATTCAGTATAGGTGTGTTTATACCATAACCCGCCACTAGATGCCAAGTCAGATAGCAGTTAAGTTGGGTTTATACCATAGAATATCACGCCACTGTGACCATAGTCAGATACAGGATAAAGTGGGTTTATACCATACACCCAACTATGGGGCCACAGTCAGAATACAGTAAAGGTGGGTTTATACATACACGCTACTGTGGCCCACAGCCAATACAGTAAAGGTGGGTTTATACCATACACGCCACTAATGGCCACAGTCAGATACAGTAAAGTGGCTTATACCAGACACGCCCCGAGGCCATAGTCAGATACGGTAAAGGTGGTTTTATACCCATATCACGCCACTGTGGCCATAGTCAGAAACAGTAAAGGTTGCGTTATATACCAAACACGTCACTGTGCCATAGTCAGATACAGTAAAAGGTGGGTTTATAACATACACGCCACGTTGCCATAGTCAAGATTCAGTAAGGTGGGTTTTATACCATACACCCACGACTGTGCCAAATTCAGATACAGTAAAAGGTGAGTGTGTACCATACACCCACTGTAGTCATAGTCAGATACAGTAAAGGTGGTTTATACATAACACCCACTATAACCATTGTCACATACATAACTATGAGTTTAAACCTAGTACGCCACTGTGCCATAGTCAGATACATAAATTTGTTTAATATACCATTACACGCCACTGTGGCCATAGTCCAGATAACCGTGCATGTGTTTATAAACCATAGACACCCACTGTGGCCATAGTCCAGAGACAGTAAAGGTGGGTTTGTACATACACCCACTGTGGCCATAGTCAGATACGGTAAAGGTGGGTTAAATACATACACTCACGCCACTATGTCCACATTCAGTATACATAAAGGTGTGTTATACCATACACGCAACTATTGCCACAGTCAAATACAGGTAAAGTGGGTTTATACCATACACGCCACTGTGGCCACAGTCAGAATACAGTAAAGGGGGTTTATACCATACACGCCACTAGTGGCCACAGTCAGAAACAGTCATAGGTGGGTTTATACATACACGTCCACTGTGGCCATAGTACAATACCGTAAAGGTGTTTGTACCATACCGCCACTGTTGGCCATAGCCGATACGGTAAATGTGGGATTTATAACCATACCACGGCCAATGTGCCATAGTCAAGATACATTAAAGGTGGGTTTATAACCCATACACGCCACTATGGTCACAGTCAGATTCAGTAAAGGTGGGTTTTATACCATTACACGCCACTTGTGGCCATAGTCAATACAGTAAAGGTGAAATTTATACCATTCCACACCCCTGTAAGTCATAGTCAGATAACAGTTAAAGGTGGTTATTACCATACAACGCCACTGTGGCCATAGTCAGCTACTGTAAAAGGTGGGTTAATACCATACACGCCACTGGTGGCACAGTCAGATTCAGTATAGGTGGGCTTATAAACCATACACGCCACAGGCCACAGTCAATTCAGAGTAAAGGTGGGTATATACCATAAACACGGCACTGTTGCCATAGTCCAGATACAGTAAATGTGTTTTATATACCATATACGCCACTGTGGCCATAGTCAAGATACAGTAAATGTGTTATATACCATACACGCCACTGTGGCCATAGTTCAGATACAGTAAAGGTGGGTTTATACCATACACGCCACTGTGCCATAGTCAATACGTAAAGGTTGGTTTATACCATACACCGCCACTGTGGCCATAGTCATACAGTAAAGTTGGGTTATACCATACACGCCATTCTGTGGCCATAAGACAGATACAGTAAAGGTGAGTGTATCCATACACACCACTGTAGTCTATCAGATACAGTAAAGGTGTTTATACCATACACGCCACTATGACCAATAGTCACTTACAGATAAATAGAGTTTATACCATAAACGCCACGTGCCATAGTCAATACTGTAAATGCGTTTATATACCATATACCCATTGTGGCATAGTCAGATACAGTAAATGTGTTTATATACCATACACCCACTGTGGCCATAGTCAGATACAGTAAAAGGTGGGTTATACCATACACGCCACTGTGGCCTTAGTCAGAATACGGTACAAGGGGGGTTTAAACCATACACGCCACTGTGGCACAGTCATATACTTAAAGGTGGGTTATACCATACACGCCACTTTAGCCACAATCAATTAAGTAAAGTGTTTAAACCATACAGACGCACTGTGGTGGGGGCTCCACAGTTCAGATACATTTATAAGTGGGTTTTATACATACACGCACTATGGCCACAGTCATGATACATTAAAGGTGAGTTTATACCATACACGCCACGTGGCAACAGTCAGATACAGTAAAGGTGGGTTTTTAAACCACTACACGCCACTATGGCCACAGTCAGATTCATTAAAAGGGGGTTTTATAACCATACACTCCACTGTGGCCAGGTCAGATACAATAAAGGTGGTTTTATACAACACCCATTATGCCACAATTCAGATACAGTAAAGGTGTGTTTAGACCATAAAACGCCACTGTGGCCACAGTCAGATACACTTTAAAGGTGGGTTTATATACCATACACTGCCACTATGCCACAGTCAGATACAGTAAATAGTTTGGGTTTATACCATACACGCCACTGTGGGCCACAGTCAGATACAGTTTAAACCGGGGGTGGTTTTTATACCATACACGCCACTATGCCCACCAGTCAGATACATCCAGTGGAGTGTATACCATACACGCCACTGTGGCCACAGTCAGATACAGTAAAGTGGGATTTATACCATACACGCCACTATGGCCACATTAGATTCCAGTAGTACCAGTAGGTCAGTATATGTGGTTTATACAAATACACGCCCACTGTGGCCATAGTCCAGATAGGTGTAAATTGGTGTTGGTTTTAATACCATAAACGCCACTTGGCCACAGTCAATACAGTAAAGGGTGGTTTTTATATTATCACGCCACTGTGCCATAGTCAATACATAAAGGTGGGTTTTATTTATACCGTAAAACACGCCACTGTGGCCTTAGGTCAATGAAACGGTAAAAGGTGGGTTTATTACCATACACGCCACAATGGCCACAGTCAGGATACATTAAAGTTGGTTTTTATAACCATACACGCCACTTTGGCCACAATCCAGATTAGTTAAAGGTGGGTTTTATACCATACACCCCAAACTGGTGGCCAACAAGAAAATAAGATAGATTAAATGTGGGTTTGGGTTAATACCCAATACACGCCACTGTGGCCATAGTCAATACTGAAAAGGTGGTTTTATAACCATAACCACGCCACTGTGGCCAAAAGTCAATACAGTAAGGTGGGGTGTTTATACCAAACACGTCAATGGTCCATAGTCCCAATACAGTAAAGGTGGGTTTATAAACCATAAACGCCACTGTGGCCAAAGTCAGATTCAATAAAGGGGGTTTATACCAATACGCGCCATTGTGGCCATATTCCAGATACAAGAAAAGGTGTGTTTGTTAACCATACACCCACCTGTGGCCATAATTCAGATACATTAAAGGTGGGTTTAAACCAATAAACGCCACTATAACCATAGATTCAGTAAATTGGGATTTAAACCATATACGCCACTTGTGGCCATATCAGATACATAAAAGTTGGGTTTAAAACCATACACGGCCCAGTGGCCATAGTCAGATACGTTAATTTGGTTTTAAAATATATAAACACTCCACTGTGGGCCATAGTCAATACAGTAAAGGTGGGTTTTGTACCCATACGCCCCAACTGTGGCCCCAGCAGAATACGTTAAAGGTGGGGTTTTATACCAAATACGCCCACTATGGCCACAGCAGATACATAAAGGTGGTGTTTATAACCATACACGCCAACTGTGGGCCTTAGACCATATACGAAAAAGGTGGGTTTAATACCATACACGCCACTGTGGCCATAGTCATATACAGTAAAGGTGGGGTTTTAAATTATAAAACTCGTCCACTGTGGCCATGTCCGATACGTTAAAGGTGGGTTTTAAACCATACACGCCACTGTGGCCATATCAATTCATAAAGGTTTGGTTTGTTACCTTACCCGCCACTGTGGCCATCGTCAGATACGTTAAAGGTTGGGTTTGTTTACCATACACCCACCTGTGGCCATAGTCAGATACATTAAAGGGTTGGGTTTTATAAACCCTACACGCCACTATGGCCATAGTCCAGATTCAGAAAATTGGGGTTTATACCAATATACGCCACTGTGGGCCAAATAGTCAATACAGTAAAGGTGGAATGTAAACCATCCAACTCCCACTTGTGGCCATAGTCAGGATACAATTAAAGGTGGGTTTTTTATATACCAAACTCGCCCTGTTGGCCATATCATATAACGGTAAAGGTGGGTTTGTTTTTCCAAATACCGCCCCTGTGGCCATAGTCAGATACGGTAAAGGTTGGGTTTTATACCATACACGCCACTAGGCCACATTCCAGTTCAGTAAATGGGTTTGTTTTAACCAAACAACGCCATGTGGCCATAGTCAATATCCAAGTAAAGGTGGGTTTATACCATATTACGCCACTGTGGCCAAAAGTCAGATACAGTAAAGGTGGGTTTATAACCCATACACGCCACTTGGCCCAATAGTCAGAAACAGTAAAGGGTGGGTTTAATACCCATACACGCCAACTGTGGCCATAGTCAGATACATAAAGGTTGGGTTTGAACCATACACCCGCCATGTGGCCCATAGTCATATCCGGTAAAGGTGGGTTTAATACCATACACCCACTGTGGCCATAAGTCAGATACAATTAAAGGAGGTGGGTTTAATACCATAACACGCCACTGGACATAGTCCAGATTCAGTAAAGGGGTTATACCATACACGCCACTATGGCCATAAGTCAGATACAGTAAATTGAAAGGTTTATACCATAATACGCCACTGTGGCCATAGTCAGATACTTTAAAGGTGGGTTTTTTATAAATTATACGCCAAACCTGTGGCCATAGTCAGATAGCGTAAAGGTTTTGGTTTTAATACCATACACGCCACCTGTGGCCCATAGTCAATACAGTAAAGGTGGGTTTATTACCAACACGCCACTGTGGCCATGTCATATTCGGTAAAGGTGGGTTTATACCAACACGCCACTGTGGCCATAGTCAGATACATTAAATGTGGGATTTTATACCAATATACGCCACTTGCCTCCAAATAGTTCAGTAAAGGTAAAAATTTTTATATTACCATACACGTCCCTGTGGCCATATCAAGATACATTAAAGGTGGGGTTTATACCATAACACGCCGCTTTGGCCAATAGTCCCAATTACGGAAAAGGTGGGTTTTATTACCATACACGCCACTTTGGCCATAGTTCCCAGAATACAGTAAAGGTGGGTTTTATACCATACACCCACTGTTGTGGCCATTAGTCCAGAATACCAGTAAAAGGTGGAGTGTATACAATAAATATAACCAAACCACGTTATCATATCCGATACAGTAAAGGTGGGTTTATTACCATACACGCCACTGGGCCATAGTCAGTTACATTAAAATAATGGGTTTATACCATAACGCCCACAAGGCCATAGTCAGATTCTGTAAAGGTGGGTTTTATCACCATATACGCCACTGGTGGCCATAGTCAGATACAGTAAAGTTGGGTTTAATACCAATACACGCCACGTGGCCAAAGTCCAGATACTGTAAAGGTGGGTTTACATACCACGCCACATGACCATAGTCACTTCAGTAAATATGGCATCTTAGTCATATACAGTAGAGACCAATGGTTGGCCATAGTCAGATAGTACCGTAGGTGTATACTACATACCACGCCACAGTGGCTACATAGGTCAGATACCAGTAATGTGGTTTATACACATACAACGCACTATGTCGCCATCAGTCATTGATTTACAGTAAGTGCCAGTATAGTCAAGGATACAGACGTCACTGTGGCCATCAGTCAGCCATACATAAATGTTGGGTTTATACCATACACGCCACCTATGGCACAGATACAGTAAAGGTGGGTTTATACCACACGCCACTGATACAGTAAATGAGTATTTGTGTTTATAACATACACGCCTCGTGGCACCAGTCAGTACATTAAAGGTGGGTTTATACATACACGCCACTATGGCCACAGTCAGATTCAGTAATGGGTTTATACCATACACGCCACTGTGGCCATAGTAGGACACAGTAAAGGTGTATTTACCTACACCACTGTGCCATAGTCAGATTTCAGTAAAGGTGGGTTTTATCCATACAACGCACATAGATACATTTTAGAATATAGTTTACTATGCCCACACTGTAGAGACCAGTATACCATACACGCCACTGTGGCCATAGTCAGATACGTAAAAGTGTTTATACCATACACGCCACGGCCAATAGGTCCCCCAGATACAGAAAGTGGGGTTTTTTTTCCTACACGCCACTTGGCCATTAGTCAGTTATGTAAAGGTGAGTATTACCATACACTCACTGTGGTCATGATACATATGTGGGGTTTATACCATACACGCCACATGGACCTGTCATACAGTAAATTGATTTTTACCATAAGCCACTGTGGGACATAGCTACATAAAGGTGGGTTTATATACAACCACGTCACTGTGGTCATAGTCAGATACAGTAAATGTGTTTATATACCATACACGCCACTGTGGCCATAGTCAGATACAGGAAATGTGGGTGTGTACCATACACGCCACTGTGGCCATAGTCTGATACGGTAAAGGTGGGTTTATACCACACACGCCACTGTGGCCATAGGCAGATACGGTAAAGGTGGGTTTATACCATACACGCCACTGTGGCCACAGTCAGATACAGTAAAGGTGGGTTTATACCATACACGCCACTATGGCCACAGTCAGATTCAGTAAAGGTGGGTTTATACCATACACGCCACTGTGGCCACAGTCAGATACATTAAAGGTGGGTTTATACCATACACGCCACTATGGCCACAGTCAGATACAGTAAAGTTGGGTTTATACCATACACGCCACTGTGGCCTCAGTCAGATACAGTAAAGGTGGGTTTATACCATACACGCCACTATGGCCACAGTCAGATTCAGTAAAGGTGTGTTTATACCATACACGCCACTGTGGCCACAGTCAGATACATTAAAGGTGGGATTATACCATACACGCCACTATGGCCACAGTCAGATACAGTAAAGGTGGGTTTATACCATACACGCCACTGTGGCCATAGTCAGATACGGTAAAGGTGGGTTTATACCATACACGCCACAGTGGTCACAGTTAGATACAGTGAAGGTGGGTTCATACCATACACGCAACTATGGCCACAGTCAGATTCAGTAAAGGTGGGTTTATACCATAGACGTCACTGTGGCCACAGTCAGATACATTAAATGTGGGTTTATACCATACACGCCACTATGGCCACAGTCAGATACAGTAAAGGTGTGTTTATAACATACACGCCACTGTGGCCACAGTCAGCTACATTAAAGGTGGGTTTATACCATACACGCCACTATGGCCACAGTCAGATACAGTAAAGGTGTGTTTATAACATACACGCCACTGTGGCCACAGTCAGCTACATTAAAGGTGGGTTTATACCATACACGCCACTATGGCCACAGTCAGATTCAGTAAAGGTGGGTTTATACCATACACGCCACTGTGGCCATAGTCAGACACAGTAAAGGTGAGTGTATACCATACACACCACTGTAGTCATAGTCAGATACAGTAAAGGTGGGTTTATACCATACACGCCACTATGACCATAGTCATTTACAGTAAATATGAGTTTATACCATATACGCCACTGTGGCCATAGTCAGATACAGTAAATGTGTTTATATACCATACACGCCACTGTGGCCATAGTCAGATACAGTAAATGTGTTTATATACCATACACGCCACTGTGGCCATAGTCAGATACAGTAAAGGTGGGTTTGTACCATACACGCCACTGTGGCCATAGTCAGATACGGTAAAGGTGGGTTTATACCATACACGCCACTGTGGCCATAGTCAGATACGGTTAAGGTGGGTTTATACCATACACGCCACTGTGGCCACAGTCAGATACAATAAAGGTGGGTTTATACCATACACGCCACTATGGCCACAGTCAGATTCAGTAAAGGTGGGTTTATACCATACACGCCACTATGGCCACAGTCAGATTCAGTAAAGGTGGGTTTATACCATACACGCCACTGTGGCCACAGTCAGATACATTAAAGGTGGGATTATACCATACACACCAATGTGGCCACAGTCAGATACAGTAAAGGTGGGTTTATACCATACACGCCACTATGGCCACAGTCAGATACAGTAAAGTTGGGTTTATACCATACACGCCACTGTGGCCACAGTCAGATACAGTAAAGGTGTGTTTATAACATACACGCCACTGTGGCCACAGTCAGCTACATTAAAGGTGGGTTTATACCATACACGCCACTATGGCCACAGTCAGATTCAGTAAAGGTGGGTTTATACCATACACGCCACTGTGGCCACAGTCAGATACATTAAAGGTGGGTTTATACCATACACGCCACTGTGGTCACAGTCAGATACATTAAAGGTGGGTTTAAACCATTCACGCCACTGTGGCCATACTCAGATACAATAAAGGTGGGTTATAGAAAATATCATGCTATATGTAGTTACGGAATAACACCATGGGCTACTGTAGTAAGAAACGCATTTGGTCTTTTTATAGTTTTCGAGGAGTCATTAGGTCTCCAATCAATTTAAACAGACCAACTGTTTTTCTTACTACAGTAAACGCAGCCGCCCATTATTTTACTACTGATATTTACATTGCCTTGTTTGATTATCGACGTCTAATAAACTTGAACCAATCAAAACATCGCGAGATGTCACGATGGACTAATGTAGTTTATTGGGATATAAACGCAATTCTAGGAAGCCAAGGCTAGGAAATGAGTAGGATTACCACGGCGAGCCTCGGAATTCCTACGGCTCCGAACCGAGCCTGATACATAGCCTGATAAATACATACTACCATATTAGTGTCTTTTGATATCAAGTGTATCAGGCAAGGCTATGACACCAGTAGGAATTCCTAAGCTGATGCATGATGAATACCAGGGGCCCGTTTCACTAAACTTCGTACGACTAAAATGTTCGTAAGTGAAAATTTAGGATCGTCTGTAAATTTCAATTTATGGATTTACATTTATTGAGCATAGGCTGAATATGCAGCCTATGCTCAATAAATGTAAATTCAATAATTGTTTGCAAGAAAACACTGTTAATGTAAAATTTACAGACTATCATAATTTTGCACTTACGAACATTTTAGTTGTACGAAGCTTTAATGAAACGGCCCCCAGGTTAGTGTCTTTTGAAATTATACAGGGTGACATGATAAGCCTTGATCGTCGCCATGGGGATATTGAGGATTGATATGCGCTCTATGGTTTTCAGGTAACAACGACCCAAATCGCGAAGGTGTCTGTTCCAATTGGCTGAACAGACTTCAGGACGGTGCCACTGTGCCGTGCTTAGTGAGACAGTAAGTGACGTCATTAGTATGTACACCGAAACTAATAGTTGCCACCTTGTCCTTATGTCTGTCTGTCCGTCTGGCCGTCCATTGCCTGCCTGCATGCCTGCCTGTCTGCCTGCCGACATTGGGGGCTTAGTGGGTAGTGGGAGGAGAATAGACTTATTCCGTATAGCCTATAAGCCTATTGTTGTTTAAGGGCTATTCCTTTGATATTTTAAAGAACAAATAACCTATAAATCTAATGTTAGAATGTACGTATGTCCGTCCGTGTGTCCGTGTGTCCGTCTGTCTGTCCGAGATTTGCGTTGATATTTTCGACTACACACGGTCTCTATTACCGTATGTCAGATTTATTAGAAACTTAATATTATGCTTACATGTATTTGTCATCATCAGCATTTTCATGTTTATAGCCAATCCATATGGTCCATGTGCTCAATACAAGGTCAAATGACTTACTGTCTGTTTACGAAAGCTGTCCAAATTTTACGGCTATATAAACAATTCAAAAACGTTTGTTTTCGATAATATTAAATTAACGGAAAATTTAAGAATGAGCCTTCTTTTTATTTCGTGAAATTTTGTCAAATATTGATTTTATTGCGAAAAACCTCTGGACCCATTTTCAAAATGTAACTTTTGTTTTTCTTAGTTAGATAATTTCCAAGCTATCTAGCCAGGTTTCGGAGTCAATTTCCAAATGTTTTCGTTTTCTGACTCCTCCCACAGCTCCTCTACCTCTAGTCCCCCATGTTAAATTCCCATAGATAAATCAATTTTCCGTAATAAAATCAATATTTGACCGAATTTCACGAAATTTCATTCTTAAATTTTGATAAAATTCAATATTATCGGAACAAATACTGTTTTTGCATTGTTCATATGGCCGTAAAATTTGGGCAGGTTTCGTGAAACAGACAGTAGAAATTAGTGTTTATATGAGGGGTGCATCCTGGATCTGATCTGTGTAACTGATTTCATGTTGTAGCAGGATATTCATTATTCATTGACCGGATACTTGTTGATTTGTGGCCGTGACTGGCGAACTGGGGCTTATGGGTTTTGCGACCAGTGTAGATCCAGATCAGCCTGTGCATCCGCACAGTCTGATCAGGATATGCACTGTTCGCCATTCCATCGATGAAACACCCGTTATGCTTCTAAGAAACAATGTAGATCGTTATCAGGCTACAGGAGTGAGCTATGTGATCGGAATCTACATTGGTCATAATTCCCATAAGCCCCATTTGTCCAGTCACAGCCACATTTACAGACAGGATATCAAAAATGTTTCACGGCACCGTCTTTCACGGCACATACGCACTGTGTTGACGGGATAAATCTCAATACTGTCTGTTTCACGAAAGCTGCCAAAATGTTGCGGCTATATAAACAACGCAAAAACAATATTTTTTTCGATAATATTAAATTTTATCAAAATTTAAAGGTACATGCCCACTCAGTAGGCACAAACTGTTCTTTATATCAGAGACATCATCAGAGACATTCCCTGGTAAAATAAACATTCATTCACCAATTATCCACGTAATGATTGGCATTATTATACATTTTATATCAGAGGTAAATATCCACACTGATATCAGGGGCGATAACCGTGTTTCCTTACAATGTTAACGGACATTTTTTACTAATTATTCTCTGTATTTATATTTTGATGTGCAATGATCATACTTTATAATCTGTCGAAAATACTATTTTTTCAGGTTAGGCATTTAATTTGTATACATAATTAAAATATATCATGCCTCATTTGCATAGGAAAAAGGCCTGATACCACCGCGCGTCACTATCAGAAAAATAAATAATACTAAATGATTATATCTGTATAGCGGGCACTCGTAAGTTTTAGAACTGGTGGAATAGTGACACAAATATACACTTATTTAATTCCTATAAAGAACAGTTTGTACCCTCTGAGTGGGCATGTACCTTTAAGAATGAGCCTTTTTTTTACTTCGTGAAATTTGGTCAAATATTTATTTTATTGCGAAAATACAATTTCCCCATGTTAAATCCCCATAGACGCCTTCAACATGGGGACATTTTTCGAATTTCAGAAATACTGGACCGATTTTCAAATTTTGTTTTTGTTTTATTAGTTAGATCATTTCTAAGCTATATCTAGCTAGGTTTCGGAGTTAAATTCCAAAAACTTTCATTTCTCGACACCTCCAACAGCTCATCCACCTCCTTTTCTCCCATGTTAAATTCCCATGAGACAAATCAATGATTCGTAATAAAATCAATATCTGACCAAATTTCACAAAATACAAATAAGGTTTATTCTTAAATTTTTATAAAGTTTAATATTATCGAAAACAATATTGTTTTTGCATTGTTTATATGCCATGCCGTATGTTATGGCCGTAAGATTTGGGCAGGTTTCGTAAGCCAGTAAGCATTATAGGAATGAATGGCCTTTTTGTGGAATTTATCGGGGTATAAACTTGGAAAAGTCGCGAGAACTTAAATGATACTGGACGAAGGCCCGATATCCCCGATAAATTCCACAGAAAGACCATTCATTCCTTATAATTCCAGCATTTGAAATAAATTCATCAAGAAAATGTGTTTATTTTCCGTTTTCTTAAGAATTATTTTAACTGCACCTCACGGTTACGGAAAGTAGTTCGGCGTGGGAGTTTACTGGGATATAAATTTTGGACAGAGACTTGCTACGAGCCAATCAAATGTTAGGGAATTGTGTAAATATTTTTGTGCTGGAATTATTGACCGGTAAATGTTGATTGATAACATTATCCTATATACTTACACTGTCCTTAAATTCATACTGGAAATTCCCATTCAACGTAATGCCTTTATATCACGGTACATTACATTAGCCCGACTGGACGTCACGCGACGTTGTGTGCTTGCTTAGTTTGACGTCATTATCATACACGTGTTGGCAGTCCTCCACGCACATTAAACATACAAAATGTTTTTCGTACTACAGTAAACTCAACAGCCCATGCTTGTATTCGTTAAGTATCAGAAACTGACTCTGATATAATAGTTATCAGGTAACTCGCCACAAATTAATCAAATAATAGGTTGACTTATATTGAAAACTACTTACCCAACGTGTCATAAAGTACGTGCAATTACGTCACTGAACGTCAGAGTAATGACCCAGTATCAATGGGTATTCGTTCTGTCCATCGAAAACAAAGTTCTACATACATGTAAAACATAGAGCGTTACTTGATAAATAGAACACCATGTCAGTGTCTTTTAACATTAAGGTAAGAATACTTGGTTTGGAAACGGTAGGAATTCCTCGGCAAACCACGTAATCCCTATGCGTATCCTAGCCTCTGATGTTAACGTGATATAAACTAATCAATAGCCAGCAGCCTATTTCACCAACATTACGAAGTATACTTTTCAAGCAAAGTATACTTTGAGGGAGAAATTTTCAATTTTAGGATAAATTTATTAATTTTTATTATGCTGAATTTATTACATTATCACAGCCATTTTGGCTTTGATAATGTAATAAATGCAGTATAATAACTCTGCATTCTTTTAATCATCAAATATTTGCAGTCGTTAGTTGTATATGAATAATGCATTTCAGGAACAATAAATGATTAGTCCCTCAAAGTATACTTTGCTAGAAAAGTATACTTTGCAATGTTGGTGAAATCGGCCACTGATATTCATTTTTCAGCGCGCCAGCATTCCAAATGCCGGAGAATGGTTCCCGGCCTATGATCCTGGTGGGCCCCGGAACGGGCATAGCGCCATTCCGTAGTTTTTGGCAGCAACGCAAGATCGATATAGACATGGAGCAGGAGGCTCAACGTAAGATAATTCGCCCTACTTCCTAAACAACTCGTTGGCCAGTGTTGTGATCCACTTACATATATACTCAAGGAGAAACGTTTTGTCCGTTTTATATTTTCATAGTATTTCATTTAATCACATACAGTTTACTAACGTTCGGGGTATTCACTAAAGCGTGACGTCACAGGATGCGTAAAATGTAAAACGGACAATTAGATCACCTGACCCATAATACGCTTTCACTTGCACAAACTCGTGCTGTAAACGTTCTAAGCACATGCACCGGATGGATAAAAACACGCAACTTCAAACATGACGCTACCATGTCGTCTACGACAGCAATTCGAAGTTGTGAGAAAGTGTCAGAAAATAACGTCACCCTATTAGAAGTTCCAAAACATCTCGCTGGGGTGGATGACGATGGTCATTCTGCTTACAAAGGTTACTCGTATTGTTTACCTATTCGCCCGATGATTCGGACGTTACCAACAAACATGTAACTTTCAGTAACCACCCGGGTGATTTCTCGAACATTGGATGATAATGACGTATGACGTATGACGTATCGGTTTTGGAGAGCGGCTTTATTTTATACCACTCGCGTGTTTCCCATATATGGAGAAATGACGTCAGTAACGTGACAATGGCGTGATTCCTTCGACCAATCAAATAAGTTTGCAGTGTATAGACAATGGCGTGATTCCTTCGACCAACCAACTAATTTTGCAGTGTATATACAATGACGTGATTCCTTCGACCAACCAAATAATTGTGCAGTGTCTATTATTTGATTGGTCGAAGGAATCACGCCATTGTCACGTGACTGACGTCATTTATCCATATATGGGAAACACGCGAGTGGTGTATACTAATGCCGTTCTCCAAAAACCGAGTGGTGTTATATTTGTGTAAACTACTGATTGAAATGCAAAACATATAACTCAAAGTATATCACTATGCACGTTGCCATTGCGACACATGTACTGTTTATATGCATGTACATGTGTAATGTATACATTAGTTTAGTTTAAACATATTTTATTTGCATATTGTTTACAAGTTCATTGTCAATGTCAATGTTACTATATACAGTATTATACAAATGGGATTGGATTGAAAGCAAGCTTATTTAAATCCTCTCCCTTACATGTGACTAGATATCATAGGATGCCGAAACCAAGACATTCCTGCCATCAGTTTTAGAACAGTTTATATTCTGTGATAATTGATATTTTCTGGATTATAAGTTGTTCTGGTTTCAGCATCCCTGATACACGGCAATTACATTAAAGCAATTAAATTTAAAATTTCCGAAAAATATAGTATTGACACAAATGTACAGGCAATAGGTTCCATATAATCAATTACGTGATACATGAAATGGAAAAAAAATAAGGAAAGAAGCAAGCCACAATAGAAGTTGGAGTCTTGTTCCCACACCAAGCCATGCCCAGTTATCGCCACCCCAAGTCAGTTAGTGATAAGTATGTGCACACGCAGGCATCATTATATGGTGCATTAAAAACGACTTGTGTTTTGTATGGATAGTCTAACTGATGTGAAAATGGCTTCATTGGAGTTATTGTCAAATTGTCTGTTACCATAGAGTATAGTGTGGAGGGTGGGTTGGCAAAAAGTTTGTATGTCGTCTATTAGTTGGGCTATATGTGCTCCATATTGAGTGCAGTGGAAAAAGAAATGGGTGGCATCTTCAACTTGTCCACAGTTACAGTTGGGCGAGTCAATAATGTTCTTACGATATAAATCATGATTGAGAGAACTGCATTTCGTTCGAAGACGTGTGTGTATTACCTGGACATACCTAGTACCTCTGTAGTAGTAGGTTGTGACCTCTCCGGTATTTGGTTTTATTTTGGTTTTAAAACAATTAAGTGATGGGGAGTTCCATGTGTCGTCTGGAAGAGAGTTCCACTCCCGGATTGTGGATGGTAGAAACGAGTTATAATAAATGGTGGTTCTGGACCGTCTGTATATTCTCATGGTTTCGCAAATTGTAACGGGACGTATCTGTTTCCGGTGGAAGCACATCGACCAAGTAACTGGGTTAGATGCCATTTTTCATTTTGTAAAATAGGGACAATTTATGGGAGTGACGTCTATTTCCAAATGTTTCCCAGCAGGTTTATATATATAAGGACTCGATAGAAACAACCCGAGTGGCACCTGTAGCGATACGTGCTGCTTCAATCTGATTTTTTTCGACGGCATCCGTCTCATACTGGGTACAATTATCCCAAACGACATCCGCATATTCTAATACCGGTCTAATAAAAGTAAGATAAATTATTTCAAGGCATTTTCTATCTAGTATGTATTTTAATTTTCTCATATACATTGATCCTACGCCATGCCTTTCCGGTTATGTAGTCTATGTTTTGGTGCCATGTTCCCTCGTTGTTGAAATACAAACCTAGATGCTTGTGACTATCAACTTCTGAGACATTAACATTATTCATGAGGATTGGGGGATGTACTTCTCTATTACGTTTACGTGATATAAGTAGTGATTCAGTTTTCCTTGGATTAAATGATACAAGCCAGGTATTAGACGAGTTATTAATTATATCAAGATCGTTGTGTATAGTCCTGGATGCTGTTGCGGGTGAATCAACAATAAGATATAAAATTGGTGTCGTCTGCGAAAAGTCGAATATTAGAGTTTATGTCCGTAACAATATCGTTTATATATAATAGAAATAACAAGGACAGAGAATAGATCCTTGCGGGACGCCAGCCTTAATTTGCTTCCAGTTAGAATAAACACCTGGTAATACAACCATTTGCTTGCGATTATTAAGATAACTTTTAAACCAGTCGTGAATATTATTAGTAACACCTGCGGCTCTCAGCTTCAAAAGAAGACCTGTATGCCAAACTCGATCAAATGCATTGCTTATGTCGCAGAATACCACCCTCCCCACTTTTCTATCGTCTTATGCACGGTAGAATGTATTGTAAAGGAATGTCAGTTGGTTCACAGTTGAGTCGCCAGGTACAAACCCGGACTGTAATGGTGTTAATATATTATTGTCATTAAAATGATTGTACAAATACTTGAAAACCTAAGAACTTTACTAACAGTGTTAATCAGGGAGATGTGACTATAATTCGAAGTGAGAGAAGGATCGCCAGCTTTAAATATCGGGTACACATTGGCCTCTTTCCATACGTCTGGAAATAGTCCACATTCAATTGATTTGTTAAAGAGGTCTTTTAGGGGGGTTGCTAATTCGTACTTACTTTGTTTCTTTAAGTATACGATTATTCAAGCCATCTGGTCCAGAGGCTTTACCTAAGGGCAAATTAGAAAGAAATGTTTGTATTTCTGTTTCGTTACGGGTGATAGATTCAAGTCTACTGGTTATTACATACGGCGTTACTGTGGGTGAAGGAACAGGAGGTTCTTGTAAAAGAGTTTGATCACGGAAAAAGTTATTTAAAATGTTGGATTTCCCCGTGTATTGATCAATTATGTTGAAGTGATGGGATTGTTTTATTTTCATTCTCGCATATAAAATGTTTCAAAGTAGACCACCAATCTTTTGAACGGAGTTGACCTGATTTCAATTTGTTACTTATCCCAGTGTGGTAATCTTTCTTTGATTCCCGAATAGCTGAAATAACGTCATTCCTGAAACTTCGAAATTGTAACCAATGTGAATGGTTATTAGATTGTTTTGCTTTATGATATAATCGTTTCCGCTTCCTGATCATTCTCTTAATAGTAGTGGTTATCCATGGTAAATCAGATTGTCGAACAAGTATTTCTTTGTTAGGTATATATTCTTGGGCAAGAGACATGACTTTATTAATTACATTATGGGCGTATTCATTAATATTTTCGGATCTTAGGTTGTCCCTGTTTGTGGTTGATATTTCTCTGCCCAACATGTCGTAGTCTCCAAGCTCATATTGCTATCTTTTGCGCTTAAACGGTTTAAATTTGTGCTTCGAAAATTTCAGAAGGCCATATATAGGACAATGAATGTATCTCCTACTCCGCTGCTAACGATATTGTCTCTATTTGATACAAACAATAAGTCGATGATTGATTCAGAATGCTCGGTAAAGTGAGTTGGAGAGGAAATACACTGCGACAGTGAAAACTGAGTACAAATTGAAGTCACCTTTCTATTGGATTGGGAGTTCAAAGTATTATAGTTAAAATCGCCAACAATTACAATATATCTATGGCCAGTATATATCGCCATATGAATTGAGTCTTCGATACTATTACCATATACAGCATTAACATTCGTGAGCCTGTAAAAGACGCTAAATAAGAAAGGTTTCTTATCTGACACAACTTCAATCCAAATTGATTCAATGTTAGGGAGCTCGAGGTCTCACCTACGCTTATGGAATAGTGTGTCTCTAACATATAGAATTACACCTACGTGCCTATCGCTTTGTCTATCTTTCCTTTCTGGAGATTTAAAATTGTAAAACAGCATATCATCTGTTTTATTTTCATCGCCAAGCCATGTCTCTGTAAAAGCTATTAGGTCAAAGTCTTTGAGCTCAGTGCGTAATATGTCTAGTTTTGAGTACATGCTTTGAACGTTACAATGTACGAATGACAAGTGGTGAGATAGATCATCTGATAAAATTATTTCGGACGCCGATTCTTGGGTGAATGACGTAGACGGAATGGAACTAAATGACAAATCCAGCAAATCGTCGCTATCTATGGGACCGGGGTTCGGATGGACGTCTCCAGAAAGAATAATAAATAACCATGTTGTCCATATTATGCTGAAAATCGTAAAGCACAATATGTTAGAGAACTGTCTGTTACATTCCATTGTTAATATGGATAGTGTATACCGACGGTACTGAAAGGGCTTGGCCATATATGGAAGATTTGCATTGATTCGGACTGAATAGAGTACGCTGTATGTCAATGCATACTCGGACAACAGATACGATACAAATAGAAAATGGATTGCTAGTGGAAACCTGCTGCGCACACGATAAGTGCATCTGTTCAATTATGTATTAAATTATGCTGAAAATCTTAAAGCACAATATGTTAGAGAACTGTCTGTTACATTCCATTGTTAATGTGGATAGTGTATACCGACGGTACTGAAAGGGCTTGGCCATATATGGAAGATTTGCATTGATTCGGACTGAATAGAGTACGCTGTATGTCAATGCATACTCGGACAACAGATACGATACAAATAGAAAATGGATTGCTAGTGAAAACCTGCTGCGCACACGATAAGTGCATCTGTTCAATTATGTATTAAAATAGTGTATCATTATGTATACATTAAGGAAATACAATGCAATACATAATGATTGCGTTCACATTGCGTTAGTTTAAACATCAAGGTGTATGATCACGTGGTACTAACAACAACAACAAGTACTGAAACTTCCAGAATCCATCTGATTCGAAGTACGTTTTCTTGTATAGTGTCCTTATTACATAACGGATTTTGATGAAATATGGCGCATCAAACGCGTCTTGTTAAGCTGCATTTGTTTGTCTCTGTATGTTCGCCCAAACTTCTGTCGTTTTTGCGAAGAATCGATTTCGAAATCGATGCTTCGCTAAAACGACATAAATATGTGCCTAACACCCTGGACCACCAAATGCAGCTCATGAAGACGCGTTTGCTGCGCCATGTTTCATCAAAATCCATTGCATATTAAGGAAAATATCAAATAATACTTGCTTTGGAGTGGGCGACGTTGTTGTTGTTGTAACCACGTGATGATGCACCTTGAACATGATTTCATTTTATTTGGATAAACACGTGTCAAATAGTAAAAATGCGTGTATGATACATCTTTCCTGCGTTCACATTGCGTTCTAAAACGTGCGATATTTGACAATATGTTAACACGACATCGTGTGACTAATTTTAGGAGGCTCGTCCCAGGGATGGGGAAATATATATCTATACTTCGGGTGTCGACGCTCCGACAAGGACAACATATACAAAGAGGAGCTACAAACGTTGAAGAAAGAACACGTGCTGAAGGAAGTGTACACCGCTTTCTCACGGGAAACCGACATACCAACGGTAATACTCATTGGCTACGGGCTCGTTCGTCACAATGACTGTTCGCCCCTGAGACTGTTCGTGCCAATAACTGTTCGACTCGGGACGTTGCGCGCGGGATGGTTCGTTCCATTATTGGGGCGAACAGTCCCACTTGCGTCTTGGAAATCGGGACTGTTCGTCCCATAGTAAAAAGAGACCCGCGATATATTATATATCTATATAACCGTTACAGTTCATAGGAGTACTTCCGTATTGTATCATCATTAAATAAATGTATCAAATATATCAAATATCAATGCATTAATATATCAAATATTAGTATGCATGTATGCATTATTAATGGCTTACATTGCCAACGGTAATAATCATTACTCCTGGTTGCACTCGTCGCCGGCGTAAAGTGTTTCATGTCGAAATATGCTCCGGATTCCTGACCAATTCATTCACATTCAGCTACACGCAGACTTCATAAACACACGTTCGTCTAGTTACATGCGCAAGAAATTACACGAAGTTAACACGTTTTACCTTTTCGTCTTTCAGACATACGTTCAGCATATTCTGCTGAAAAATGCCGCGGACACCTACCGCGTGATTTTCAAAGAAATGGGGCACTTCTACGTCTGTGGTGACGTCAAGATGGCATCCGACGTCACAGCTACTCTCGAGAAGATCTTAGTGATGGAGGGGGATATGACGGCGCATGAAGCCAACAAGTATATCCTAAATCTACGGGTATGGCAACAATGATAGGTTATTTCATTTGTTTAGTTTAAACATAGTTTATTGCATATACGTACAATGAGCTTCGGCTACAGGTTCTCACAACATTAGTTACAGCCCTTACCAAAGTATTTCAATAATACAGCAATTTAATAGCAATGTGTTAAATATGTGGATATATGCACGAGTTCCGAAGCGTGCGATAGGAGCGCAATATCGTTGAGCGGCGGAACGAGTGGCACATATCCAGATATAAATTAAATAACCGTTGTATTATATACAGTGCAACCTCTCTACAACAGCCACCCATGGGAAGACGCAAAACTGGCTGTTGTAGAGAGGTGGCTGTTGTAGGGAGGTTAATGCTGAATTAAATTTTGTCGTCCTCTGTTTATTTATTTTCTTCGATAGGCAAAGCAACAGCAGACGACAATTTTTGGGTTCAGCAGTCTAAAGGTTAGAAACAGAGGAAATCATCCATTTGGGATATAAAATAGCGGCTGTTATGGAGAGGGTGTTGTTGTAGAGGGGTGGCCGTTCGGGGAGGTTCGACTGTACGTACATTTCTCAGAAGTTAGATTTACTGTCTGTTCCACGTTTTGCTGCCGACGAACTTTTGGCTATTAAACACATTAAATCTAAAAAATATTTAAAAGTAAGTACTTGTTCATCAATAACAAAAAAATTCACCCTCCCCAAAAATATTTATTGCGAAAAAAACGATTTTCCTATCATGGGAATTTAACATGGGGAGTCAATTTCCAAAAAAAATTGAAATTGACTCCGAAACCTGGCGAGATAGCTTGAAAATGATGTAACTAAGAAAACAAGTTAGATTTTGAAAATCAGTCCACAAATAAAAAAAATATTTAAAAAAAATCTATTGTTAGCCCCCATGTTCAATCAATATTTGATGGAATTTAATAAAATATTTTTTTTTTGGGGAGGGTGACTTTTTTTGTTATTGATAAAAAAGTACTTACTTTTAAATATTTTTTAGGTTTAATGTGTTTAATATAGTAGCCAAAAGTTCGTCGGTAACAAAACGTGGAACAGACAGTAAATCTAACTTCTGAGAAATGTACGTACAGTCGAACCTCCCCGAACGGCCACCTCTCTACAACAACACACTGTGGAACAGACAGTAGATGTTCGTCATACGTGATTGGCTTTAAACACAGCTTATCATGTGGTGAATTTATATTACGATTTTTTTCTCCATGACGATAACATTCTCGAGACGCAGGGATATGTCTGACGCGGCGATACCTGAGAAGAAAATAATTAGCACTTATTTATGGCATTTTAATTCCAGCACAAAAATATTTACACAATTCCCTAACATTTGATTGGTCCGTAGCAAGTTTCTGTCCAAAATTTATATCCCAGTAAACTCCCACGCCAAACTACTTTCTGTAACCGTGAGACGCAGTTAAAATAATTCTTAAGAAAACGGAAAATAAACACATTTTCTTGATGAATTTATTTCAAATACTGGAATTATAAGGGATGAATGGCCTTTTTGTGGAATTTTTCGGGGATATATGCTTGGAAAAGTCGCGGGAATACTGGACGAGGCCTTCCGGCCTTCGTCCAGTATTCCCGTGACTTTTCCAAGTTTATACCCTGATAAATTCCACAAAAAGGCCATTCATTCCTATAATATACGATTTTATCCTATTTTGGCCGCCATCTTGGACGCCATCTTGAATTCTGAAAATTGCTCAATGATGCCAGCGTCCTATAATGTTTGGTTTATTCCTAGGATACGTGTCGGTTCCATGAAGACATATTCGGCGTGACCTTGCGCAACTCCGAGGTGACTGATTTGGCGCGTAATCAAGCAAGAAAGGCGTGGAACCATATTAACAGCAGTAGAAGGTCAAGGTCGAGTCTCGAAAAAGAGACGGTAACTCCGATACCCGATGACGTATGTATTCGCAGTTGGTGTGCCTATAACGGGTCCACTGATAATTTTCTCACCGCAAACCGCGGTTGAGCCTTAAAATATAATAATATCAAATTGATTATAATGGGGAAAAGGTATACAATATGAAATGGAAATAAACCGACACGGTCCCTGTGCTCAGGGTCAAGACCAAGGGACATCGATATTAGCGTTAAAGCGTTTTGACGTTAAAGTTTATATAGGGTATATCTATCAGTGGTACAGATTTATTGTTAAACTAGTTGACTGATTTCATAAGAAATCGGCGTAACCTCGTTTCTTATGACATCAGTAAACTCGTTTAATAAATAGCACGGTATTAGCCCTTACACCGCTATCTTATTTTT
Source organism: Conchocele bisecta (assembly GCA_029237695.1). Classification (NCBI taxonomy): domain Eukaryota; kingdom Metazoa; phylum Mollusca; class Bivalvia; order Lucinida; family Thyasiridae; genus Conchocele; species Conchocele bisecta. The sequence goes on from CM055277.1 coordinate 75,579,635, forward strand.
TTGTCGTCTACTGTTTATTTTCCATTTTTGGCATCAAAACATGCTTTGACAGCACTTTAGAATAATTTACAACATGGTTTGACAGCACTTCAGAATCATTTCCAATGGAAATGATTCTGAAGTGCTGTCAAAGAATATTTTTATTGAGAGATAAGGCAAGATACAGCAACAGCAGACGACAATTGTTGTGTGTAGCGGTCTAAGGGTTAAAACACCACTAGTTTACGATTCTCTAGGTTAATGTTGTTGATTTAACGCTAATTATTGCATTTGCCCTTTCACCTTGACCGTGGACACAGAAGCCGCATGGGTGGGCTTTAATGTTTATAACGTTTCAATCCAATCTGTCTTACCGCAACATATCTAGTTGGTAGCCGAAAACTTTAACACAAATCTGAGACAGCGTGTTTGTTTGTTTATTGGTGTTTAGCAGCCCATCAACAGCTAAGGTCATGTAAGGCCGGGCCAACGGGTTCGATCCCATAGTTAACCTGCTGCATTGGAGGGTGGGGGGGGATCCCAAAATCAGAACGGAATATTTACATGTTCAGCCTTGAAAGTAGTATAACCTGACCAGGTCCATACCACGCAAAAGTAACTTGGCCCCTTCCCATTAAAGTAATAGGATTAGGAATAATCGCATTACTCATGCAAGGGGTGTAACCCTCATATGCAAGAATGCCAAAGACGTACATGAGGGCCAAACCAGGTCTCCTATCCGTTCAGGATTCTGGTAAGGATGAATCCCGATCGCTTAACTACCCATCGCATGCCAGTGCTCCCATCTGCCACCCACCATATCTGAGACAGACAGGCGAACATACGGACAGACGAACAGACGGACGTTCCTACATTCCAACCCGTATGTGGTATATTCGTAGTTTTCAAACAAAAGAACGACAATCTATGACACAATAGCGTTAGCCGGTTACGGAATAAGTTTCATCGTTGCCATTTGTCTTAGACCACGCCTCCAACGGCCTAATACCCTGAACGTGTGCCCGGACAGACACACAGATGTACATGGTGGCAACTACATGTATGTGTACCCCGAATTTAATCAGGGTACATTATTAACCCTCACTACGCTGGAGACGGAAATTGTCGTGAGCTGTATTTCATTTTCCTCTTAATTCCTAACAAAAAAAAAATGTTTTGACAGCACAGAAGAATCGTCTCCAGTGGAGACGATTCTCATGCGCTGTCAAAATAGGTTTTGTCGAGATTCAGGCAGATTCATTTCAGGCAGACAATTTTTTTTAATTCAGCGTAGTAAGGGTTAATATAATGTTAAATCAACACAAATGTTACCTTATATTTATAGCATAAACACAGTATCATATATTAAACATATACTGACCACCTAACTGGCTTTCTGCATCGGTCTTATTTACATACGTATTTATTACACTAGTGAATCAATAAAGGATCGTACATGCGTGATTAATTAATATGATATTTATTAAACGCGGCCCGAGTTGCTCAAAACCTCTGTTAGCTTAACAGACTGTTAAATCCTTAGCAATGCTAAGGATTCAACAGTATGTTAAGCTAACAGAAGCTTTGAGCAACCGGGCCCAGGGGTACTGTGTCCATAAGAAACGAGGATATGCCTCGTTGCTTATGAAATGAGTCAGGGCGTTTAATAAATACCATATTAAATCATCACAAATGTTAGATTCTATTTATTGCATAAGCACACCGTCATACATTAAAGTTGTACTGGCGAACAAACCTGTTTTCTGTCACGAGCTAATTTGCATAGGTATTACACTAGTGTAACATGAGTTTTATTACACAGTGTTAATACTATTCGAGCGCCCATTTTATGCAATCCTGCAAGTTTTAAAATACACTTGTGTTATTGCCCTGTGAAAACCAATTCTATGCTATAAAATGATAAATATTGTATCACGTTTCAGGAGAAGAAAGCTCCCAAAGGCAAGCCGAAGCCTCCACAGAAACTTCTCTACACCAGTTCTGAATCAACGAAACTCTAACCCTCTAATGTACATTCTGATTATGATCAGCATAGCAACACCAACTCTACGATAGGTAGAGGTTCCTACCGGAGTGATGATTTAATGTGACTTATTATCACTTGAAAACCGTGTTATGACGTTCTGTAACCCATTTCATAAAAGTGATACGACACACGCGCAATAACAAATGGAGTGACGGGCAAGTGGAGCGCCGTGGCGTAATGGTTAGTGTGTCGGACTACTGATCCAAGGGTCGTGGGTTCGAGCCTGACTAGCGGCGTGCGTTGTGTCCTTGAGCAAGACACTTTATCCACACTGCTCCAGTTCACCCAGCTGTAAATGGGTACCGATAATTCGTAGTTGCTCTGTAAATACGAATTACCGGCTTCTCTCAAAAAGTCTCTACCTCCGTTCATTCTCCCATTCTTGGGAGACGGCATGCAAGGTCCTAGAGCCAGTGCCTCATTTGCAAGCTTATTACACCAGTGAACTATAATTGTTATTGTATTCTGCTAGCACGATATATGAGATATCTCGTGAAACATACAGTGACACCTCTCGAAACCGGACACCCTGGGAGGTCCCCAGTCTATCCGGCTTAGAGAGGTTTCACTGTGAATCAGGTGTTTGATCAATCTGAGGCATAGTTGTGTGCTATGCGATCATGAACAGACATTTTCATCTGGGATACATGAGCAAGAAACTCATATAAAAATGATCACATGCGTTTTCTTGGTGTCCGGTTTAGAGAGGTTCTACTGTATAATAAGCTTGTTCATCAGTTGGGGTTATAATTATTCCCTGAGGCTATGTTGAGTTTCTTATGAAGTCGGTCAATGAGCTTAATAAATATGATCCTAAATCATCGCACATGTTATATTACACGTATTGAATAAGGACATACACATACATTGAACCTGTACTGTGGTCCGTTTCACTAAACTTCGTACGACTAAAATGATCGTAAGTGCAAATTTACGATCGTCTGGAAATTTCAATTAATGGATTTACATTTATTGAGCATAGGCTGCCTATGCAGCCTATGCTCAATAAATGTAAATCCAATAATTGTTTACAAGAACACATTGTTAATGTGTAATATACACTGCGTTAATACACTGCGGTCCCTCATTTTATGCATACACATATGTATTAAGTAACAAGTGTACACCGATGTTGGTTATATTTGTATGGTCAGTCACGACTGAGTGTCACATGAGAGAATGCACTTAACCCTTTCACCCCTAAGTAACTGAATGGGCTGCGATATGTTAATTTTGCAACCAATCCAATCATCGCAAAATGATTTTCAGACTATTCCATTTATAAAAATGGGATATATGAAAATTACTTTCAAACAGTGCAGATCATGATGAGACGGCTCGTCACGAGCCGGCTGATCTGGATCTGCACTGTTTGCATAAACCGATATAGCGGGCTTTCGGGTTCAAAGGGTTAAAGGTACATGCCCACTCAGTAGACACAAACTGTTATTTATATAAGATACATCATCTGAGACATGTTCTGGCAAAATAAACATTCATTCACCAGTACCCCACGTATTGATTGGCATTATTATACATTTTATATCAGATGTAAATTTCCACACTGATATCAGGGGCGATAACCGTGTTTCCTTAAAATGATAACGGACATTACCATTTATTCTCTGTATTTATTTTGTGATGTGCAGTGATCATACTTTATAATCTGTCGAAAATATTATTTGTACAGGTGATAGTATAATTATAACATATCATTCCCCCACCGCGAGTCATTATCAGCAAAATAAATATTACTATATGATTATAACTGTATAGCGGACACTCTTAATTTTTAGAACTGGTAGAATAGTGACACAATAATACACTTATAATATTTAATTCATATAAAGAAGATGTTGTGCCTGCTAAGTGGACATGTTCCTTTAATTGTGCTATGTGTACATACTTTGAAATGCTTACACATTAAATTCATAATGGAAACACCCATTCAACGTATTGCGTTTATATCCCAGTACATGTACATACAGTAACATTAGCCCCACGTGACGTCGCGTGACGTTGTTGATTCGTTAAAGTTTGCTTGACGTCATTAAAATGCATGACGTTCATCGTCGTTGTCAATAACCTCACGCTATTGACCGGAAACGTCGCTGTTCTATGAATGGGACAAAGTAACGTAAAACAATAAGATTGCTCATGTTAACGCTGTATTTGGTTATTTGCATTGTTGAAGCTATCACAACATGCAATGCAAATATAAGTAATAAAATCATGGGCTGTTGCGTCGGTCTCCAAGCAATTTAAATGGACCAAGTGTTTTTCGTATTACAGTAAACGCAACAGCCCATGGTATTATTCTTTAAACAGAGAAATAGGCAATATTTCATAAACATCAACACGGTGTTCTGTTTTGTTTGAAGCACAGGCATGGTACCAATAAAACTTGGTATAAATTAAATATAAGGTTCGACAGTGTCCTGTCGTGGGTAAACGTTTGCCGTGGCACGAGGGGGCCGTTTGAACCACAAGGTCCGGGACCGCTGGTTCAAACAGTTCCCGAGTGCCAAGGTAAACGTTTACCGACGGCTGGACATGGTCGAACGTTATTGTTACATTTCCGTCGGAAATATCGTGTAAATTGAGCATATATGCAGTACTTTCGGTACTTTGATAATCTGCTCCATTCAAACAGCTGATTTACACATACATAAATTTTAGTCATGAGACACAAGCATTACGGAGGCGTTGGCTTGGCCCAGGAATGAGCATTGTCTACAGCCATGGTCAAACAGCACGCGCTGTACGATTGAACACGACTGTGAGCGGTGTCGAACAACGGCAGTCATGTAACAATAAACAGTATCACACTGTATGATATTGTCCATGCTATCTGATGCTATAAACCATTGCTATAAATAAGTTACATAACTTGGATATCACGAGTGATATTACATTTGTTATTTTGTATTTGATAGAATGGTGTGATACTAAGCAACGTGACGTCAAGAATAATACCGTTGATGACCCGGAAGCAGTTCTAAGAGTAGTTACCGTGGTTTTCTAAGATCGATAACAAAGTTATCGGTATATATGCATGCACATACATTGGTTGGCGAAGACTGTAAATTGAGTAATTCAAACAGCTGATTTACACATACATGTTCCGGGGCCACATTGCACGTCGCGTGATGCAGCCGCATCAATTTCAAAATTTTAGTGCGACCGTTGTGAACTGGTTTGGTGACATAATGGCGCGTTCTAGTAACGTCCATGAGACACATATTTGTATTATTCTGAATGTATTACATTATCACAGCTTAAAATGCAGTACGGAGGCGTTGGCTTGGTCCCGGAATGAGCATTGTCTACAGCCATGGTCAAACGGCACGCGCTGTACATGTACGCGTGAACACGAATGTGAGCGGTGTCCAACAAAGGCAGTCATGTATCAATAAACAGGATCACACTGTATCATATTGTCCATGCTTTCTGATGCTATAAACCAGTGCTATAAATAAATTACAGAACTTGGATATCATGAGTAACATTACATTTGTTATTTTGTATTTGTTAGAATGGTGTGGTACTAAGTAACGTGACGTCAAACTGTCAAATCCCCCAAGAATAATACCTTTGATGATTTCTAAGAGTAGTTACCGTGGTTTTCTAAGATCGATAACAAAGTTATAGGTATATATGCATGCATAGACCTTGGTTGGCGAAGACTGTAAATTGAGTAATAAATTGTTACAATATGACTTAACGTTATCCTCTTTCATCATCCGTCCCATGGCCAGGATCATCAACTACATACCAACCCAAGAAATCAATAAAACTGGTGGATGTATCCCGAACCGACATCTGCGCCAACAAACAAAAATGGAAATAACCCTTTAAACACCACAGGTCTGTATAGTGGTATTGTCAAAAAGTGTAGATCCAGATGAGCCGGCTCGTGACGAGCCGTATCATCATGATCTGCACTTTTTTGCAAGTAATTTTCATATTTTTTGAGAACAAAAACACACCTTTTCATAAATGGACTAGTCTGAAAAGCATTTTGTGACGATTGGATTGGCTGCACAATTAACATCAACATCCATTCCAGTTACTTAGGGATGAAGGGGTTAAACACTGACATTAATAGTTTGGTAACGAACATTTGCCAAAATATTAATGTAAGTGTTTAAGTTATATAAGTTGGGGCACATGAGCCGCACGTGTAGGATATATATTGTCCATATGGATGATGACAAATAGGTTTATGATTGCTCAGGTCAATCCGGTTTAATGAAACCAGAACGTTAAGTCATTTGACCTTGAGCTTGAGCCCAGATGCCGCATGGGTCTGCCACACAATGAAAAGGTGAATCATGAAACGTATATGAAGTTACAAGTCAATCCGACTTACAGTAACAGAGAAAGTAGATATAGAGAATAGTAGGTTAGTGCCGTGATTGGCAAGGCTTAGGAAACGGGAAGGGCGAGGCTCTGTCGATCACATCTCGTTTACGTGCCGCGCCAGATATTTTCCCCATTCACGGCACTAACCTACTATTCTATTTATCCCGTCAACACCTACAAATGGCTTTAAAATGCAAAAAGATAATCCCAGTCACCGTACATATTCATACGCAGTGATTATGTCGTATTGACAGGATATCAAAAATGTTTCACGGCACCGTGTTTCACGGCACATACGCAATGTGTTAAGTTCGTTAAAACAACTAGCAGACAGATATAATATCTGACGGACAGGATGGCGACTATATGCACCCAGACATTGCCCGGGTACATACAAAGGTGATATATGTACATGCACCTACTTGTCACCAGGCATGTTGAGTTCCTTCGATAGCACAGCCTTGGTTTGACTTTGCAGAATGACAACATAGCTATGATGTAGCGTGCGCAGTTGCAGGCAGAATATTGCACGTGTTAATTAAAACTAAACTATAAAACAATATTATACTCATTGTTACATGCAATATAACAACAATAACATGAAAGAACAAGAAACGAGGCAAAGCCACGAAGGCCAGGTTTTTTCCAAGCATAGACACTTGGATAACATAATTATACCCACTTTTTGTAGACTAGATGGCCGTGGCCTGCATGTCGCGCCTTGGGGCGAGGCATGGACACTAAAAAAATAGATATAGTAGATGGAAAAACTTTAACGAAAAAACTTTAACCGGACACACGGACGTACGGAGGGAAGAACGGACGTATGCCAAAATGCCGACGATATCGCGCTTTCCGCAAGCGGGTGCGACAATGATTATAAACACCCATGTAAAGTATCAAGGTAATGGGTGAAGCAGTTGCACAGATATAGTACACGAAAACACTTTAACAAACAAATTCAAAGTAGTTAGAATGAAAATATGGATGATGATAAACACCCATGTGAAGTTTCAAGGTAATGGGCGAAGCAGTTGCAGAGATATAGTATAACGAAACAGTTTTAACCAAAAAACTTTAACCAGACGTACGTTAAAAAGTTAACGTTGAAAATGAAAGTCAATTACGTAGAAATAATAGGTGAAGGTAAAAAAATGGTCACATGTTGGCTAGTTGTATGTGGTAGGCACCCCTTGGTTATGAAGCTGTGAAAGTTTGGTGGTCCTAGGTGGTACAGTACCAAAGAAATGGACTTAAACACGAAAACTTAACATTGTAAACGCGAAAATTTAACATTGAAAATGGCTAAGTCGACTGCGCAGAAAAAAATGGGTCAAGTTAAAAAAAAAAGTAACATGTTGGATAGTGATATGTGGTGGGCACCCCTTGATTATGAAGCTGTGAAAGTTTGGTGGTCCTAGGTGGTACAGTAACAAAGAAATGGACTCAAACACGAAAACTTAACATTGATTGTGGACGCCGCCCGCCGCCCGCCGCCCGCCGCCTGCCCGGCTTTCGCCAATCCAATAGCCTGGATTTTTTTCTCAAAAAACCTGGCTAAAAAGTCCAACACTGACATTACAAAGATGTGTATAACAAACAGAATATCGAGCCAGTAGGTTTCGAGGTTAATTAAAGAAGTCGATGAAAAAAAAGGTCTTCTTTCAATAAGTGTCTTCTTTCAAATGTCTTGCATAGTTGTTGCTTCGACACACTGCAAGTGATATGTGGTGTCATGTTAACCCGTTGAGGACACCAGGTTATACAAATTTAACATTTTCTAAGTTGAACGCAGTTGTTCCAGATGAGATGACACGAACGAGCTGTCTCCTTATGATGTTTAGCAGTTTCAATAGGCGTATTAACATGGCATGATTTTCTTTCCAATATGCACATCTATATAGATCGTCCTGAACAACAAATCCACCATTCGGATATTGTCACGGACGTATTGAGATCCTAGTAACGTGGATGCCATTTGTTTGTCGGGCCATCTTCGGCTGCGTTCGGGACGTACCGGAAACCTGCGATGTACGAACTTTTAATCCGAAAGTGTCCTCATGATAGCGGCCATCGTCCTGAAAATCAAATAATCTACGTGCAGCCATATACCAGTTTCATAGATAGGGTATCGAACTGTGAAAATTACAAGTAAGTTCCCGTAGAAAAGTTCCAGGGCATCATCGACGATATAATTGGTGGTGTTGGTCTGATTGACATCATGTTGCTTAGTTTAAACTAAGCAACATGACGTTAAACAGACACAATCCACCAATTATAATGCAGATGCTGTCCTGGAAGCTGTTCTAAGAGAGTCTCAATGTTCGGTAATCTATTTATAAGGCTGATCTATTTGTGGGAGTATGCCAGATTTGTAAATGACATAAATAAAAATACTTGTATACAATACCTCTTACACTTACTGGCATATTCTCGCATATTTCGTAATACAGGAGAGAATAACACCTCACGCATCTATCATGGTACTCGTACAGTGGTGGTTGCAGAAACTTCAAATACCATATAACGCCATCCACAACCAGCAGTGTACGGTCCCAACGAAATTTCAGTACCATAAAATACGAAATATAGCATAAAAGCAACAAATGCCCTTGACTTACCCTTAGTTTCAGAACACAGTTTTTCGCATCTTGTGCTTTCATTTTTCCCTGGCTCATGAATATTTTCTCTAGGACGGAAGTGACGTCAGAGGCCATGTGAATGTCGCCGCAGACGTAAAAATGTCCACCTTCTTTCACTATGGTGCGGTAGACTTGGGCGGCATTTTGCTTTAGAGTGTTCTGGACATATGTCTGTAAAATACAGTATACAGAGAATACACAGAATACACAGAATAGGCTAGTGTATTTTTGGATATCAAGTGTATCAGGCAATCCCAAGAATTCCGAGCCTCGCCGATGAATTTCTACCGTTTCCGAGCCGAGCCTGATAAACATGAGATCAAAGACACGAGCATGGTATGCCATTTATCAGGTAAAGTTTCAGGATACAGAATGAGAAATTATGACGTTGTTTTCGTTGAAAAGAACGCGAATTTGTTTCAGTGACGTCATTCCACTGACGTAATTCGGTAACGTCATCAGACGCCGTTCAACCAATGAAAAGTTTTCAATTTGTTGTAACCCGGATATTCGTATCAGGTCAATGCCTGATACAGCAATAGGTTATTAGTCAGTACGAATTCGGCCAATACAAAGCTGGCTACCTTATACAACCTCTGTAAACCATGGTTTAGCTACAGCTGGTATGGCGCCTGTATGTCCATCACAGTAACTATGACCATTTAGGAATGTAGGCTTTGTAGCACCCCTACTGTTCACCCTCCCCTAGTGTAACCAGGGTTACGCTAGGGGATGGTGAACAGTAGGGGGTTCTACAATGCTTCAAATTGCAATTGGTATAATCCACCAAAAATCGTAATTCCAGAACAGCTACCTAATGATGATACATCTAGACGCGATTGGATTTGCCATAGCTGCACTGGCTCTTTCTCACCAAATTTGAATGGCTATCATATGCATTTGATTTGATTTAATATTGATTAGTGGCCCGTCAACAGCTATGGTAATGTTAGACCGGGCCGGTAATATTAGGCCGAATCTCATATTTCACATGTTGTGATAGGGGGAGGGGTGGGGGTGGAATACCAAATTCAGAACCATTCAGAACTGAATATTTACAGAGAAAATATATATTTAGCCCTGAAATTAGAATAGACTAACCAGGTCCTAACCACACCAGAGTCATTTAGAACTACTCCCTAAAACTAATACGATTAATATTAATCTTACTATCTGTATTTATTGTTTGATGTGCAATGATCATACTCTATAATCTGTCGAAACTATTATGTTCTCAGGTGACGCATTTAATTAGTATAAATAAATACAAAATATCATGCCACATTTGCATATGAAAATAGCATGCTACCACCGCGCGTCACTATCAGTACAATAAATATTACTAAATGAGTATATCTGTATAGCGTACACTCGTAATTTTTAGAACTGGTGGAATAGTGACACAATTATACACTTATTTAATTCCTGTAAAGAACAGTTTATGCCTACGGAGTGGGCAGGTACCTTTAAATGTACCGTTCAAATTGTCCCAACTAACCGCCCACGGTTATCCAATGCGAACATTTACCTTTGGTACGTTGGGTTCCCGTGACAGTGCAACAATAACGTCCTTCAGTACGCCGGCTCGCTTCATCTGTTCCAACTCTTTCTTATATACGTGGTCCATGTCCGACCGACGGCAGCCAAAATACAGGTAGATGTCGCCCCAGCCTTTAGTCGTCCCGCCTGTAACACAGAAATTACACCGATGTTTACCTAGATACAAAACCAAATTAATATTGTCAACAAAACTGTTGAAAACGGACGAGAATGTACATGTGTGTGGCACTGGAAGGTGTAGCCAATTCAGTAACGAAATCACAGTACCCGTGTAGCACTGAAACTGTACAATTAAAATACAAAGTCAAGAGATCTAAAACTCATTACAAGCAAATTCATCACGCCTAAAACAAGTTGTGATGCGAGCATACCGCCGGCCCTACACATTCAAGCCGCTTACAAAAATAAGCATATCTGTACTGGCATAAATCATTTATCTCTATCATGTTTAACAATTTATTCACTCAAATAAAGTTATCAAGCAAGCATATGGCACATTGGCACGTACAACTGTGTCGTAGTATTTACAGAACTTTACATATCGTCACACCCTACCTACTGTCTATTCCACATTTTGCTGCCGACGAACATTTGGCCATTAAACACATTACATCTAAACAATATTTAAAATAAGTACTTTTTCATCAACAACAAAAAAGTCACCCTCCCGAAAAAAAAATATTTGATGATATTGATTTTATTGCGAAAGAATATATCTTCCTATGGGAATTTTAACATAGGGAGTCAATTTCACAAAAAAATAGTTTTTGATCCAGGATCAAAAAACGAAAAGTTTGGAAATTGACTCCGAAATCTGGCGAGATAGCTTGAAAATGATGTGACTAAGAAAACAAAAGTTAGATTTTGAAAATCGGTCCACGAATAAAAAAAAATATTAAAAACAAATCTATTTTTAGCCCCCATGTTAAATTCCCATAGGCAAATTGTTTTTTCGCAATAAAATCAATATTTTGTTATTGATAAAAAAGTACTTACTTTTATATATTTTTTAGATTTAATGTGCTTAACAGTCAAAAGTTCGTCGGCAGCAAAACGTGGAACAGACAGTAGATTCTTCATGGACCATAGCCCACACCCCAGGTTTTTGAGGCCTCATGTATCTATTCACATGCACAATGGCCGAACAAAATATTGAGCACTAGCATACTTTATTGGATTTACATTTATTGAGCATAGGCTGCATGCAGCCTATGCTCAATAAATGTAAATCCATAAATCTAGCCATATCCGAAATGGATCAGAACATGTGTGGATTTGTCAGGAATAAAGGAATTTTATACAGATTTAATAGTGTCCATCTGGGCAGAACTCGACTCACATGTTATCTTGTTAAGTGTATTTACTTATATAGTTACACTGTATGCCTTGTATTTCCTTTGCTCTTCTCGCACCGCCAATGACAATGACGACAATGTATTCTGGCGAGAAACAATTTGTGCTTAAATGCTAATAATGTCAAAGTATACAAAGTATAAGTGATATAAACGTTTAAAAGTCCAACTCTGCTGGTTGAAAGCTGGATGGCCTTCAGCAATCAAAATTGGACTTTTAAACGTTTATATCCCCGATAAAGTCTCCAATAAACGGCGTGTATTCCTTATAATTCCCACCCAATTCTATTTAAAACTGACTAAATTTTAATCATATTCAGAAGTGCACATATACGATTACCTGCATTCATTTTACAACGTGTTGCATCAAAATCCATTACGTAACGTATGTATTTCTTGTATGTATTATGTTTTTAAGATTTCTAATCGATACACATTTTCAACCGAGTGTATTAATGCTTGAACCTTCGCTATATGCTCGCATGTGGCTACATCAAGGTGCATTATCACATGGTAACAACAACAATGGATGAAAGTGTTGAAAGCTCGCCCACTCCAAAGTAAGTATTATTTTATATTTTCCTTAATAGGCAAAGGATTTTGATGAAATATGGCGCAACAAACGCACCTTCATGAGTTGCATTTATTGGTCCCGGGAGTTCGGCACATACTTACGTCGTTTTTGCGAAGAATCGATTTCCGTTTTGCGAAGAATCGATTTCCGTGTCAGTAGACACGGAAATCGATTCTTCGCAAAAACGACAGAAGAAACGACCACCAAATGCAGCTTAACAAGACGCGTTTGATGCGCCATACTTCCATCAAAATCCGTCACATACATGTATTAAGGACAAAATAAAAGATTACGTACTTTGAATCGGAGGGCTTCTGGAAGTTTCAGTACTTGTTGTTGTTGTTATAACCACGTGATCATACACCTTGTACACGCTGCCACTGACAATGTTCAATGAGTCCGGTAGTCATATGTAGCAAACACGGCCTATCAATCATTCTAATGCACTCTATAAATATCACGCAATCTGATTGGCTGATGGTCATACATTACATGTATATCATTGTTGATGAACGGTCGCAAATTATTTCAATATGTATTACTACGCCAGTAGTAAAGGAGTGCATTAGAAATAGGTTAACCGCATTGTAATTTTGATATTTGTGGAGTATATCAGAAAATGATATAATTTTCTGATATACGCCGCAAATTTGAAAATTACAATACAGTTAACCCTATAACATACAATAGATCAACACAAAGCGTGTAGCATTATAAAGCAGGGTAATACGAATTATTTTTTATTATTAATTCGTTCCCACGAAATAACAATTCGTTCCCACGAATTAATAATTTAATAATTCGTTCCCACGAATCAACAATTCGTTCCCTCAATTTAACAATTCATTCCCACGAAATAACAATTTGTTCCAGTGGGAACGAATTGTTATATCGAAAGAACGAATTGTTAATTCGAGGAAACGAATTGTTAACTTGAGGGAACGAATTGTCATTTCGTGGGAACGAATTGTTAATGGAACGAATTGTTGTATTGTGGGAACGAACTGTTATTTCGAGATAGCGAATTGTTAAATTGAGGGAACGAATTGTTATTTCTTGGGAACGAATTAATAAAAAAGATTCGTGTCCCCTGCGGGGCTCCATAGGGTAAGGTCCAAACCATCCGAATGGAATACATACGGCGTGGTTCCTGCTTCATATCCAGGTCTATCTTCCGTTGCTGCCAGAAACTCCTGAATGGCGCAATGCCTGTTCCGGGGCCCACCATGATCATAGGCCGGGTACCATCCTCGGGCATGTGGAAGTGGGATACACTGAATGTATATTTACAGGCAAATATGTAATAGTTTTATGCCGTCAACACAGTGCGAATGTGCCGTAAAACACGGTGCCGTGAAATTTTGTTGATATCCTGTCAATACAACCTAATCACTGCGTATGAATATGTGCAGTGGCTGGGGTTATTTTGTGCATGTTAAAGTAATGTGTAGGTGTTGACAGGATAAATAGAACAGTAGGTTAGTGCCGTGAATGGGAAAAATATCTGGCGCGGCACGGAAACGGGATGTGCTCGGCAAAGCCTCGCCCATCCCGTTTCCTAAGCCTTGCCAAATATTGTTTCCCATTCACGACAATAACCTACTATTCTCTATATAATATATATGATATGCTTTCCTTGGTCAAGAAACTCGTGGGGGAGGGGGGGGGGGTGGCAAACAATGCAAAGTCATATTTACATAACCCCACGTGACATCGCACTGTGTCGCACTATTTTGACGCCATTAATATCCACGACGTTGTCAATAACGGCATATTGAACAGACGTTACTAATCGACTTCAACATTTTATGAAACGACTACATACATAACGTGAAATATATTACATATGTACATAGTTCCTGGTCACACGACGACCGTACACTATTGAGCTGTATAAGGTTACGTACTGTCGTATAAAACAGGGGACGGTGGCCCCTTTCTCCAAACGACCGAGCCACGTGGAACAGACTCCTTCATGCAGGGTACCTGGAAATATAGGGTACCTGGTCTGGAAATATATGGTCATTAATAAGTGAATCTATCAAATAATGCAGATGCATGTATACGTGTATATATACGTGTAACTACAGTGTAATAACGAAATAAATTATTGCATGTGTGTTCATGTGTTAGATAATGTAATTACAATGTACGAAAACGAGACTGTTACCCATTGTTGACCTATTTTTGGATTCGTCGACTGACTTCTATCAACTTGTTATTATTATCATTTATTGTATAAAAACGGGATTTCACATGTAATAACACAGTGTAATAAAAAGCATAATACACTAGTGAAATAATAATGCACATGAGAACTGATTTCATAAGAAATGAGGCTATAATAAATCAGTAAACACGTTTAATAAATATCATATTAAATCATCACTCATGCAAGAGCCTCTATTTATACCTGTAGTGCGGTAATTGACGACGGCCACAGTCACGTGTATTTCCGCCGGCACGAACTTGGCCGACGAGCTGATGCTGTAGTATCGCACCTGTAGCGCGGGCAGCTCGGCCAGCAGTAACGATGGCGGCACCTGCAGTGACGGGAACTGGTCCAGCACATGGACGACACTCGGGTAGTACTCCTGTCGCCACTGGTCGTATTGGCTACCGTCCTGGTAATGGATGGACATGGACGTGATTGATTGATTTCATTGATTGTATTGATTGGTTTATTAATTGATTTATGTCAGCGACGGGAACTGGTCCAGCACCTGAACTACACTCGGGTAGTACTCCTGTCGCCATTGGTCGTACTAGCTACCGTCATGGCAGTGGATTGACAGGATATGGTTGATTGGTTGGTTGGTTGGTTGATTGATTGATTGATTGATTGATTGATTGATTTATTGATTGATTGATTGATTGATTGATTGATTGATTGATTGATTGATTGATTGATTGATTGATTGATTGATTGATTGATTGATTGATTGATTGATTGATTGTTGTTAGGGGTGATTTTGATTGATTGATTGTTGATTGATTGATTGATTGATTGATTGATTGGGGGTTTAGGTCAGCGACGGGAACTGGTCCAGCATCTGGACTACACTCGGGTAGTACTCCTCTCGCCATTGGTCGTATTGGCAATTATTTTGCATTTGTAAGACAACATTTATAAATCTGGAATTGTTGTTGTTATACACCCGATGTATACTTCCTATAAATGAGCACATGTGATGTCTGTTATAAAACGATGGTTACAAGTTTGACATTGCCTCCATTGTTCACCTGCCATAGAGCTCAGCATAGCATATGATAGCTCAGCTGGCAATGAGTTGACAATCATTACGATGGATATCCAAAAGAGTCGGGTTGGGTTTTCTGGGACGGATAGACGGACACGTTAGGGGTCGTAGATGGCTAGAGGCGTGGTCTAAGACGGTGCAACTTATTCCGCTAAAAATGACGTATCACATCTTTGATACATTTTCGAGTTTTGTTTCTGCATTTACACAGCACATGTGCAATGTATGGACATGAGGATGTGATAGCACAGTTAGATCATGTTCGTCCGCATGAACGATCGATAATCCACTCCCTAAAGCTCGCGGATTATTTCCTCGTACATGCGGACGAATCGGGACCTAACTTTGGCATATCGTGGGTAGCAACTACGGACGATACGGGAGGTTTTGCAGAGTTACTGGGGGCCGTTTCACTAAATTTCGTAAGACTAAAATGTGCAAAATTATTGGATTCACATTTATTTAGCATATGCAGCCTATGTTCAATAAATGTAAATCCATCCATTGAAATTTAGTGACGATCCTAAATTTGCACTTACGAACATTTTAGTCGTAGGAAGTTTAGTGAAACGGTCCCCAGGTCCGCAACTAACCCGTAATT
Organism: Conchocele bisecta; assembly: GCA_029237695.1. NCBI lineage: Eukaryota > Metazoa > Mollusca > Bivalvia > Lucinida > Thyasiridae > Conchocele > Conchocele bisecta. Next base: position 75,596,015 of record CM055277.1, read on the forward strand.
TCTGTCTATAACACAGGGCGACTTTGCCCAGCGTTACAGACAGAAAAGTCGGGTTAGTCGGCAACAAATGACAGTCTATATCTACTTACGGTGGCCAGCGACTTGAGACTTTCGCGGTCCGAGTCCTTAGACGCCAGAGTCGCCAGTAGGGCCAGCATAGCCTGGCTAGGGGGCGTAGTGATGTCCAGATATCGTAGGAAGGCCGTCCGCAGGCTACAGGCCGGCAACTTGGTCCACTTATCCCAGGCCTTCGTCACGCCTACCATGAATATGTAGGTATTACGATTTCTTACATTTCAGCCAACTATTTACAGAAATATAACTGACTTTTCCAGCCAATACAGACACCAAAGTATAGCTCGTGTTGTGCCAGGCCAGTAAAATCGGGGTCACTTTTTTTTCTTTTTCCTGGTGGTAAATGCGAACGTTATATATACACAACAATTATACAATGATGAGTCATCTATTTTAGTTACCACTAGGGGTTAGGGTTAGGGTTCGGATTAGCTAACCCTATAGAGGGGTCTGATCCAGATTGGATCAGGATCTGCACTTTTTGCAAGTAATTTTCTTATGTTTTAGAACCCCGTTACACCCCCTTTTCATAAATGGACTAATCTGAAAATCATTTTGTGACGATTGGCTTGGTCGGAAAATTAGCATAGCACAGTCCATTCCAGTTACTTAGGGTTGAAAGGGTTAATACTGTATTGATATCTGATATGTACCCCACCCGTGTATAAACCGCGTACAGCTTTTTTCGGTTACCTGCAGTGTGAAATTTGAACAGAAGACCGGTAACACAGTATCGTTTAACCATTTCACCCCTATGTAACTGGAATGGATTGTGATATGTTAATTTCCTGACCAATCAAATCATCACAAAACGATTTTCAGACTAGTTCATTCATGAAAAGGGGGTGTTTTTGTTCTAAAAAAGATGAAAATTACTTGTAAAAAGTGCAGATCCTGTTGAGTGTAATTTGGATATACACTGTTTGCCAATACCACTATACAGGCATGTGTTGTTGAAAGGTTAGACTGCACTAATATTCATATACATTACCGTGTGGTGTGGTTCGTTCGTTCAACATCTCTAGTCTGACCAGCTGATCGGCGGGCGGTGCCTTGTGAAGCCGGGCGAGCAGCTTCTCAACGAGGTTTGCCGAGTTTTCTGGGTACACGGCGAGGTGATCCCCCGAGCTGTACATCAGCTCAGAGGACCCCTCTGTGTCCAGTTTAATCAACACAGTCTGGCGACTGAAACAAAGTTGTACATGTATGTGGGTTTCGGATCTCGAAATTTCTGGCGTTTGCGCCGGGCGATAAAAGTCGATAAAACGCGATAAAACTACAGTAATGTACTTTTAGAACGATATACTATTGCTACTGATGGTAATATGTGGTTGTGACCTGAGAAAATGGGGCCTATGCGTTGTTTTGTGACCAGTGTAGATCCAGATTGGCCTGTACATCTGTACAGCCTGATTCAGGATTTTCACTGTTCGTCATTCCATCAATGGAACACTCCTCATGTGTCTCTGCTATTAGTTCAGGTCACAAATCCTATAAGCCCCATTTCACCAGTCACAGCCACATACAGTACATGTATGTGTTCGTAAATGTATGCTTCTGTGAATGATGAACCGCCTTCATGTAAGCCGAGATCAGACTGACCTTACTACTAGGGAAATGATGCCGTGATCAATGGGTTACCAATTTGAGTTTCCATTTACAATAATATTGCCGCTGGCATTGCATCGGACCCAATCTCGACCAGGGTTGAGTGAGTTAAGGAACCAGTCGGCCAATAAATAATGTGACCGTAAACCAGTCCCGGTACAGCTTAGCAACAAGGAGTAAATTATCAGGACAACGGCATTGGTTGTTATTATTATGATAGAGAGATAAATAAAATAGATGCAGCAGGAAAGGTATGTCTGTGCCAAATATTTGATTATAGTATTTGCATGCTCTACACATGCAGGTTAAATTTGCTGTGTGCGACTTGATGTGGAAATAACTCATGGAAATCAATCCGCATAAGAGTCATACCTACATACTTGGGAACATTGCACGAAACAGGGGACCGTTTCACTAAACTTCGTACGACTAAAATGTTCGTAAATGCCAGATTATGATAGTCTGTGAATTGCACATTAACAATATTTTCTTGTAAACAATTATTGGATTTACATGTATTGAGCATAGGCTGCATATGCAGCCTATGCTCTATAAATGTAAATCCATCAATTGGAATTTACAGACGATCCTAAATTTGCACTTACGAACATCTTAGTCGTACGAAGTTTAGTGAAACGGGCCACATGAACTTACTCGGAGCTGGGTGATTGTAGCTGGGTGATATCCTTCAACTTGCACGTTAGGATCGTCTTTCCGTGGATCGTCGATAATGCTGAAAACAGTTTGACAATTCTGAAAACAGGGCACGCGATTTTCAACTGTCTGCGTATACATGTATTTGACAATGCTGAAAACAGAGGGCACGCGATTTTCAACTGTCTGCGTATACATGTATTTGACAATGCTGAAAACAGGACACGCGCTTTTACAACTGTCTGCGTATACATGTATTTGACAATGCTGAAAACAGGGCGCGATTATAAAACTGTCCATATATGATAATGATGGAAACAGGGCCAGCGACTATAGAACTGCATATTTGTGAAAACTGTAAAAAAGGAAAACATTCTGACTACTGGTATCCTTCTGATCTTGACCGGTAGCGCCATGTTCGTGCCTGATTTCGGGAATACAGTCAACAAATGCAGGTGTTTGAAAGACCTAGCATATCGAAAAATGTATTGTATGAACGTATTTTTAGCTCATAGCTCATGTAATTATTTTTCTATAAGGAGCTCAAAAGGTTTGATAATCACGGTACCATGCATCACTATCTATAGATTTGTCGAGCTGATCCGAACGTGAATTAATTTGTTTATGCTACTGTTTATTAAAGGTGATATGGTTTGGATACGTTTATCTTGCTTGATTCGTTTGGCAATATTGCGTATTCTATAGTATTGGATATCAGTGAACTTGAAATGTAAACGCATTGAACTACATGTACACTGGTGTGTCAAGACAATTCTGGGGCCCGTTTCACTAAACTTCGTATGACTAAGATGTTCGTAAGTGAAAATCTAGGATTGTCTGGAAATTTCAATTGATGTATTTACATTTATTGAGCATAGGCTGCATATGCAGCCTATGCTCAATAAATGTAAATCCAATAATTGTTTACAAGAAAATATTGTTAATGTGAAATTTACAGACTATCACAATTTTGCACTTACGAATATTTTAGTCGTGCGAAGTTTAGTGAAACGGCCCCCTGAATGAATACAAGTTTTGTTTATCTACGTTATTGAGAGAAATGGAATACTCGGGGTTGATCTCCTGTAAATCCAAGAGAGTAAAAGCCACAGTTAGATCTCGGTTCGTACGCATGAACGACGAGATAATCCGCGAGCTTTAGCGAGTGGATTATCGATCGTACATGCGGACAAACGTAATCTAACTGTGCTATCACATACTCATGCCTATACATTGCACATGTGCTGTGTAAATGTAGAAACAAAGCTCGAAACTGTATCAAAAATGTGATATCTGTTGTAGTTTATGACACATAGCTAACCTTCCAGCACGCCAGGTTCCCGGCCCCCGACGACGGGTGTGAGGCGGCTGGTGTCCGGCGACCAGCACTGGTTCTGGGCCAGAGTACCGACGGCGGCCTTCATTAACGTCCTGTCGATGCCGTACATCTCGCAGGCCGCCTGTACGTCAGAATAGTGGAGGTATGTATAGAGAATACCAGTCTGGCGTTTGTTATGTATATCGGTGGAATAGTGGAGTTATGGTTTATTAAGCATCACATACAATATGATATTCCAGCGTGAAGTTTATTAATTTAACCGTTTCCCGCTTAACTAACTGGCATAGAAAGGTTGATGCCAATGTTGGCACACAACGAGCCGTCTCATCTGGATATACAGTGTGTGTCAGTATTTTTTTCAGATTTTGAAAGAAATATATACATGTAACTGATGGAGCTTTGCCTTCTGCCGCATCTGGATCTACATTATTTGTAAATGTTGGTTTACGGTCTGTCGGGTTGACAGGGTTAAACAATTTCCCACGGCGAACCCACCTCTCTCCACCCCCGGGTTGGAGGAACTCGACTTGTGCATGTCACATTCCCTTTTCTAAGGTACGTAACTCTCACTAGGGAGGAAGTGTGCTTTAAATACCGTGAATGTGGCGGCGGCCCACGCCCGGAACGAGTCCTCTTGACCGCACTGCTCGTCTCCCTCGCCCACCTTGGTCAGCTGTGACGCCCCCAGGGCCAGCAACATGTTGTTCACGTAGTGCCCGAAGGCGCAGTACTTGGGGTATGTACTCGAGCCAAGGGCGAACACCGAGTACCTGGGTAAATAATAAATAAATTATTAATTAATTAATCTTAATTGTTGACCGATTTATTGCTTGCTTACTTGACTGATTTAGTTGGTTGATTGATTGAGTGTTTGATTGATTGATTGATTGATTTATTGGTTTTGATTGTTTGATTGTTTGATTGTTTGATTGATATATTTATGTATTTATTGATTGATTGATTGATTTATTGTTGTATTGGTTGGTTGGTTGATTGGTTGATTGGTTGGTTGGTTGGTTGTTGATTGATTGATTGATTGATTGATTGATTGCTTGATTGATTGATTGATTGGTTTTGATTGTTTGATTGATTGATATATTTATGTATTTATTGATTGCCTGATTGCTTGATTGCTTGATTGCTTGATTGCTTGCTTGATTGATTGATTGATTGATTGATTGATTGATTGATTGATTGATTGATTGATTGATTGATTGATTGATTGATTGATTGATTGATTGATTGATTGATTTATTTATTTATTTATTGATATATTGATATATTGATTGATATATTTTTCTTGACTGAACTTTTACATCCGTTGAACAGCAAGGTCATATACAGGAATGCATCTGTTTGTGGTAAATACCATACTACATAGACGTCTATAAACGTTAGAGAACAATGTGAACCTTCAAAGTGTTTAGCGTTCAAGCAACATCTAAGCCCATAGGTGACACGCCATGTGATTTTGTACATTCTGACATCTGCGTAAGTTCATTAAATACGTTTACAAAATTTACAATATTTTTCATAAATAAAGTCAAAAGTTGACAAAATCTTCAGAGTACATGCGGAATTATAGTCCATATGTACACAGAATATTTTGTCAACTTTTGACGCTATTTACGGAAAATAGTTTGGATTTTGTAAACGTATTTCATGAAATTACGCAGATATCCGAAGGTAAAAAAGCACATGGCGTGTCTGTTATTATAGATGAATAGAGACATAGAGAGAATGTCTACTGAGATGTTCTGAATTAGAACAGTTGTAATAGTATATATCCATCTACACAGACTCCGTTACGGCTACGACTATCTCGTCGTATCCGATTCCTGTTTCTTATCTTATTTTTAATACAAATAGCCAATTCGAGCTAGTGTATTGTTCCAATTACTATGAAAAGGCAGTGGTTCACACACATTACTTCGAAGTAAAACTTCGACGTAATGCTAGTGAACTACGTAATGCTAGTGAACTACGTAATGCTAGTGAACTACTGAATGTTCATATTTGAACTTGTACATGAAACTATTTACAAAATGTAAGATATTTGCCCGAAATGACATCGAATGTTGACGAATTGGTCAGAGCAAATGTGGAATAGAATTCCGCTAGCATTCCGCATTTCTTCACAGCTTTTTGGTAAATAGTTTTCATTACCTACTTGGGTACATGTACAAATCACATGGCTTGTTAAACGTAATGGTAGTTGTATTTCTGTTTCGCCACGGGTGCGTCTACCTGATAGTGTTGAGCCGGGGCTTGCCGACTGTCCGATTGTCCGCGATGTACTTCCGGATTGTCAGCGGAGAGTCGGTGTTACTCGGCCGCAGTGAGAGTGTCTGGCGATTCCGTCTGTAAACAACATCATGATGCAATAAAAGTTAGCAACAATGTTCAGTAATAGTGTGTTCATGTAGAATAAGTATTGCAATAGGTATGGTACTTGTGCTTGTACATGTACTAATAAGTATGCTATTGTTCACATATTGGATTTTTAAGGAATTAAATGCGAGGGAGCGGTAGCGACCGCAGCATTTAGTTCCTTAAAAACCCAATATGTGGACAATAACATACTTATAATTAACCAGGTTTATAATGCTGTCTCCAATCCGAGTATTGATTTTCCATTTCCTGTCCAACATGTAGTATTTAAATCTGGTAATATAAAACTTATTGGGTTGAATCTGCAATATGTGAAATTGGTGGAGCGCGATACTGGCCAACGGTTGGCTTTGAAAGTAGGGCGAATTACAACTACTTTGATAGTTTGCCCTTCTGTCTAAGCCAATGGCTGGCAGTATTGAGCTCCGCTTAGTTCACATTCTACAAGATCTAACCACAAATACGTTACATGTTATTAGATTTAATGATTACCTTTTCACCTGAAATGGAAAATCAATACTCGGATGGGAGACTGCATTATAAACCTGGTTAATAATAAGTATGTTATTGTTCACATATTGGATTTTAAGGAACTAAATGCTGCGGTCGCTAGTGCTCCCTCGCATTTCATTGCTTACAAAGCCAATATGTGAACAATTTAACTTATACTTATCGCATGAATATTTTATGATTCACTCTTGCCATGCTCTAAATTAAATTTTGTCGTCTGCTGTTCATTGTTTTATTTTCCACTTTTCTCATTAAACCATGGTTTAACAGCATGAAACCATGTTTCATTAACTATGTATAATATTCTCACGTGGGCGTTGGTTGACAAAACGTGTGTTTCGACTGCAAGGTGTGTTTATGTGAATGACATTTAATCATCTGGTACTAGCAATGCACCTGAATGATTGGCAGTTTGAGGGCAGGAGGTGACGATTGCTTACCCCTGTAAAGTAAGCCATATAAATAACGGCCAATGAGAACATTTGGTCCACCTGTTTATCTTGCGACACGTTAGATCCTGGCACTTTCCTAAATTGGTGATACATGTACTACCAAATGTAAATGATTGCAACATTCTACTTCAATTCCATTGGATGCTATTCTTGATATTCCCTAGTCTCTTAGATACTATTGGTTGCTGACGACGTATTCAGATGGCGCTGATCATCAGTAGGAGGAGCTTCACCAAGGGTATAAAAGGCTGGTTCATTTGGACAGCCAAGCATTACTTTATCCACACTGCTCCAGTTCACCCTGCTGTAAATGGGTACCGATAATTCGTAGTTGCTCTGTAAATACGAATTACCGGCTTCTCTCAAAAAATCTCTACCTCCGTTCTTTCTCCCATTCTTGGGAGACGGCATGCAAGGTCCTAGAGCCAGTGCCGTCGTTAAATATAAGCAAAAAAAAACAAAAAAACAGCCAAGCATTAAGAGCAGACAGTGGCCGAGGGGTAAAACCATCGGACTGCCACGCTGGCGACCCGGGTTCGATTCTCGGCCAGGGCGTCAGTATTTCTGAGATACTTTGTATTTCCTGTACTACTAGTCCTTTTCTGATGGGGACTTTAAAAGGCGGTCCCGTGTATCAGATTTAAAGGAGAGTCTAGGCACCAGAGGCTAGTAAGGGCTATCTTCCCTGGGGCCGGTTTCCTCTGTATCCACATCCTTCCTTTCTCCTTCTTGGAGACGACATGCAAGGTCATTGAGCCAGTGCCGTCGATAAATTTACATTTACATTTTGACACGCACAATGTCAAGTACGCACTTGAATGCGCACAACACGAAGTACGGAATCAGAGTAAATGTTAACTTTATTTAGAAACTGTAGATAGCTAATGAACTTGTAAATTAATTGAATTAATAAGTAAGAATTTTAGATGGACTTGAGTTTTGTTAATTAAAATCCCAGCAACACTACATTATTCACTTTGATGTACTAGATGACCGCGGCTCGCATGTCGCGCCAGCCGAGACTTTGATAGTACAGTGCAACATCTCTACAACAGCCACCCATGGGAATACGCAAAACTGGCTGTTGTAGAGAGGTGGCTGTTGTAGGGAGGTTAATGCTGAATTATATTTTGACGTCTGATGTTTATTTATTTTCTTCGATAATTCTCACCAAAAACATGATTTGGCAATATTTTAGAATCATTTCCAATGGAAATGATTCTAAAATGCTGTCAAAACATGCTTTTATTAAGAAAGAAGGCAAAGCAACAGCAGACGACACTTGTCGTGCTCAGCAGTCTAAGGGTTAGATATAGAGGAAATCATCCATTTGGGATATAACATAGCGGCTGTTACAGAGAGGGTGTTGTTGTAGAGAGGTGGCCGTTCGGGGACGTTCGACTATATACCGAACAACTTTAACCCGGACGCGCGTACGTACTTGTCTTTTCCGGATTCCGGGTGCTTCAACTCAAAGAGGGACTTTCCGAACACCTGAAAGTGTAACATATCATATAATAATACAGTGGGTTCCCACCCACCCATTTCCACAGTCTATACATCGTATTTGAACGTTTTGTAATTGTCCACGTTCTAAGTCCAGGTGCCGCATAGCTTGCATGTGAGTGGAACCTCTCTCAATCGGACACGCTTGAGGTCCTGAGGCGTCGGATTTAGATAGAAACAAAATTGCTACCCCACTCCATATATCTCGCGAGGGCAGCAATTTAACCACATCTCTTTAATGTAACACATGGAAGAGTGATTTTTTCAATCGTTTATCCGGCGTGATTGATATGTTAGCGATATAAAACTGTGCAAGATGCATCAATACATTATTAATATAGAAAACACACATGCAGCAATTGGTTATTTTACCGTGTCAATGTGTTTATCTGGCATTTACATGTATAATTTGTAAATTTGAAAGCTTAATTTCGTTATGTTGAATGTTGAACAACAACTTGTGAAAAGATGGCTTCCATGGGAAAATTTCCCTGTTCTCTTATTTTTGACAATTTACTAGTTCTACATAAAATATTATTTGTTTAAAGGTATAAAATATACAGTTTACTAAATATTGACATACATGCAACAGGTTTGGGTATGCACATCGGTTGCTCACATATTTTGAATGGGTCAAATTGTAACTTATCGGAGGCGAATTATTGTAGCTAGATTTAGAGAGCTACCGCGGCATTTCAGGTATATGAGCTTACAAGAAATGTTGATTTGCTTTAATGAACAAGTCATTGACATTAGATATACATTACAACGAAACCAAGCAAGTGTCCCAGCTTGTATTGAATTGACTGACTTTGGAATACAACATGTTGTTCGCATCAGCGCTGTTTAATCATCATGAATATTGACATCCAGTCAAATATCGTTTTCTAATCTATTATATGTATTTATTTTGCTACAAGCCATCTCCAGCACTATCGGGCAGCTGATCAAATGAGAGTTTGAAAGTTCAGCGTGAAAAGCAATAAAAACATTGTAACTTATTGCACTTAACATAATTGTTCGAAAATATAATGTATTAGGGGAGCTTGCATGTGTGATGTGATGATTATATATGATATGCACTAAACGAACTTAGTGATTTCGTATGAAACTTGGTCATGCGGTGATTCTTATCAAATCAGTCAATGAATTTAACGCACATCATATTAAATCAACGTAGATGTTGGATTGTATTTAAGACATAAGTATAACATCATGCATTGAAGTTACAATGTTCATGTGTTCGGTATTGGTATTGGTATTACGTAAATCTGTATTATGATTGTATTGGCAGCAGCTTCATAGTGACATTATTGGCATACAGGACGAGGTAGGACAGTATTATGATGGTATTGGCAGCAGCTTCATAGTGACATTATTGGCATACAGGACGAGGTAAGACAGTATTATGATTGTATTGGCAGTAGCTTCATAGTGACATTATTGACATACAGGACGAGGTAGGACAGTATTATGATTGTATTGGCAGCAGCTTCATAGTGACATTATTGGCATACATGACGAGGTAGGACAGTATTATGATTGTATTGGCAACAGCTTCATAGTGACATTATTGACATACAGGACGAGGTAGGACAGTATTATGATTGTATTGGCAGTAGCTTCATAGTGACATTATTGACATACAGGACGAGGTAGGACAGTGTTATGATTGTATTGGCAGTAGCTTCATAGTGACATGATTGGCATACAGGACGAGGTGAGGACAGTATTATAGACGATGTCTGTAGTAATGTATCCATAACATCTGGGGCCCGTTTCACTAAACATCGTACGACTAAAATGTTTGTAAGTGCAAAATTATGATAGTCTGTAAACTTCACATTAACATTGTTTTCTTGTAAACAATTATTGGATTTACATGTATTGAGCATAGACTGCATATGCAGCCTATGCTCAATAAATGTAAATCCATCAATTGAAGTTTCCAACCGATCTTAATTTTGCACTTACGAACATTTTAGTCCTACGAAGTTTAGTGCAACGGGCCCCTGGATGCTTCTCAAGTAAATATGAGACCCAGCCATTGTCCAGTCTCTACATGTTCAAGTACTTTTGTACATGTACTTGAACATGTACATATACTTGTACGGGTAATATATGGGATTTAGTATTAAACTCATTGACCCGGCCTTATATTACCTTAGCTGTTGATAGGCCGTTAATCCCAAACAAACAAACAAACCATTATCTACATGATACACATGTTATATGTGTTAATGCTGTGTATATCATAAGGTGGTAGGACGAAAAACTGTTTAGTTATTGAAGTCGAATAAATGTTCTTCTTCTTTTTCTTCTTCCTTTCTATCGTGTTTATATGTAGTATTATAATGTGAGTTAATTGTTACCTCCCCTTGACCAGGCGGGTCTCCGTTACCGAACGTGCTGACCACCACTAGGACAATGGTCTCGCTGTCCAGCCGGCTGACCTCATACTCGTCCATGCACAGCACCTACAACGCCGAGATGTAGCAGTTATATTACATGTGGCTGTCAGATAGGGTGTGCTCCAAACGCAACAATGAAAACTACAAGCATAGCACCAAACCAACAACGGAAGCTACGAATAGTGACATCGCCGCGTCCCTCCAACGCAATACCTATATGTCAATACCAATAATAGTGTGTATATATGACATGACTTATTCAAATTAAATAAAATACTGTTTAAACCAATACCTACATGTACTTAGCCCGAATATACTGTCTGTAACGCAAGGCGACTTGCGTACACGATGTATGATCATCATTGCTCTACTTATCATCACTGGTGCATGTATTAAGAGTAGTAATACGTAGAGCACGATTCGTCCGCCTGTACGAGGAGATAATCCGTGATCCTTAGCGAGCGGATTATCTCCTCGTACATGCGGAAGACCGTGCTATTATATAAATAAGTTAGCCGACACCCATATCTAGACAATGTTTAGCTCTCCTAATGATATGGATATAACTTCCGGAACATGAATTGAAGTGGGATAACTATCATTTAACTAGTATGTATGCGGAAATGTACAATTTGATAATTATTGGGAACGAATATAATGCATGTATGTATGCATTGTCTGTTCCACATTTTTATGCCGACGAACTTCAGGAAAACGTGGAATGATGATGATGATGATGATGAAGAAGATAGTGATGATGGTGATGATGGTGATGATGACGACGATGATGATGAAGGTGATGATGGTGATGGTGGGGTTGGTGGTGGGAGTAGTGGTAGTGATTATGACTATGATGCTGATAATGAAAATGATGTCGACGACTTGGATATCAATGATTACGATGATGACGATGATGATGACGGTGATTCAGTTACCCACCTTGGCGTCGAATGCGCATTTGAACGTGTTATGAAGAGTTTTGGCGAAGTCTTCGGACGTTCCAGTCTCCGTTCCATATAAAATGGTACACTTCACGCGCTTTGATAGAACTTTGCGCATCAGTATGGAACCGAATAGCACCACCCTGTAACGGAAATGTAGGTACGCTAAACTGTCCGGAGATTATAGGGTTAACTGTATTGTAATATTCAGATTTGCAGCGTATTTCAGAAAATAATTGGTCGGAAAATCTGTTTAATGGCGACGCGCTAGAGGAGCCATTAAACCTGTTTTGCGACCTATCAGTTTCTGATATACGCCGCAAATTTCCAAATTACAATGGGGTTAACCTATTTCTAATGCACTCCTTTACTACTGGCGTATGAATACATATTGAAATAATTTGCGACCCTTCATCAATAATGATATACCTGTAATGTATGACCATCAGCCAATCAGATTGCGTGATATTTATAGAGTGCATTAGAAACGCTCGTGATAGGCAACATTACATACAATATGGCATCGTACAGAGTATGGCTTACCCTGTGTAGCCATTGGTAATCTGCCAGACATAGAACACATATAAGGTTCGACCATGTCCAGCCGTGTGTAGACATTTGCCGCCGTGGCACGAGGGAACTGTTTGAACCCCAAGGTCGCAGGCCGCGGATTCAAACAGCTCCCGAGTGCCACAGCAACCGTTGACCCATGGCTGGACATGGTCGAACGTTATTGTTACATTTCCGTCGGAAATATCGTGCAATTTGAGCATTTATACAGTAATTTAGGTACTTTAAAATTATGCTCTATTTAAAAAGCTGATTTACTCAATACATATTCCGAGGCCGCAGTACACGTCACATGATGCAGCCACATCAATTTCAATATTTCAGTGCGACCATAGTGAACTGGTCTGGTGACGTAATGGTGCGTTCTAGTAACGTCATGAGACGCATGTATTATGTAGGTATTGGCTTGGCCCCGGAATGAGCATTGTCTACAGTCATGGTGAAACAGCGTGTGCTGTACGTTTGAACACGGCTGTGAGCGGCGTCAAACAACGGCAGTCACGTAACAATATGTATTCGTGAGGGATCGGCCATTACTCAGCTAATAACAAATGTGGGTTCTTGACGACATCTGACCAACCACGACACAAATGGAGAGTCTAGAGAGAGTATTTATTAAACGGGTTTACTGATTTCCCGGGGACCTCTGGTTTACCGTACCATAGCTCTAACCGAATGAGCTAGCCGGACACGAATACACATTTTCTCCCCTTAGTGAGTTACGTATCGCAACATACTCCCCGCCAAATTGAAATTCGTCCCCGAATTCTAAATTTAATTCGTATCTGAATTCCATATTTTTGGTACACTTTGGGCAGTCTTTATCAGTCACAGTCCCTCGTTGAGCGCCAAATGTCACAGGGCGAGTAAAATGTGATCCGGCCCGAGGATCGAACGCGGGACCTCTTGTTTACCGTACCATCGCTCTAACTGACTGAGCTAGCCGGGCAGGAATACACATTTTCTCCCCATAGTGAGTTACGTACCGTGACGAACGCTCCACGTAAGCATTAAATGATTGTGTTTATATACATGTAGTTTACACGTATGGTGCATGATCAGCTAACAAACACATGCGTTCTGATGGGGATGGAATATCTGAATATTTATAAAACGGGGCGAGATAGAACATACACCAAAAAATAATAATAATGAGATGCACAGGAAAATAGCATACACTGTCATGTAATAATCATCTTTAGATCAAAATGCCAGAAGGCAGTCACATAATGATTATAGTCTGTTTCACGAAAGCTGCCCAAATTTTACGGTCATATAAACAATTCAAAAACCCTATTTTTTTGGATAATATTAAATTAAAGGAAAATTTAAGAATGAGCCTTCTTTTTATTTCGTGAAATTTGGTCAAATATTGATTTTATTGCGAAAACAAAATTTCCCCATGTTAAATCCCCATAGACTTCGCGGAGTGAACTTTTGTTTTCTTAGTTAGATCATTTCCAAGCTATCTAGCTAGGTTTCAGAGTCAATTTCCAAAAGTTTTCGTTTGTTGACTCCTCCCACAACTCCTCTACCTTTTTCCCCCATGTTAAATTCCCATAGAGAAATCAATTTTTCGTAATAAAACCAATATTTTACCAAATTTCACGAAATAAATAGTAGGCTCATTCTTAAATTTTCCTTTAATTTAATATTATCGAAAAAAATATTGTTTTCGAATTGTTTATATGGGCGTAAAATTTGGGCAGCTTTCGTGAAACAGACTATAGTTACAAAAGCACATACAGGGCCAACTCTCTGAGGCGCAGTTTTCTCCAGTGGCCACTAGGTAGCGCCTTCTCGTTCCATTCCTTGTGACGTTTCCACACGTGAGATTTCCACGCGTCCGGCTGTAACACAGCACGTACATGTTGAAGAACGTGGTCTAACTGTGCAGACACATCATCATGCCCACACATTGCCCATGTGCTGTGTAAATGCAGAAACAAAACTAGAAAAGGTGATAAAGATGTGATAAGTGCAATTAAACGGTTACATGATAGCGTACCGCAGCTGTTGTGTACACAACAGTGGAACTTCACCAAACCGGATAAACCAATAAAACACCCTTGATCTTATTGTTGATGAGTGTCTTGGTCATTTATCTCAGGTGATATTGTCTGTTCGTGATCGCATAGCACATAACTATCGCTCAGAATGATCAAAGTCATGCTTTACAGTGAAACCTCTCTAAGCCTGGGAGATCCTCAGGGCGTCCGGTTTAGAGAGGTTTCACTGTATTTATGTATTGTTCATAATAATTCTCAGTTCAAACCGACATCGGGCTCTCGTACTAACCTGGTTCTCGTAGCTGGGTTTGAGTTTGTAATTCAACATTTCCTGGTGGAACACCGGAAGTATGCTTCCACTCATGGGCGGCACGACCCAGACCCAGTCGGCCGGACATCCGCCGCGCAGGCGCTGTTCGTTGTCCAGGTGCTTCATAAAGGACTTTGCGGCGGTATGGTGGTCAACCATCGTCACACCGCGCGACTGAAATAAGCCAGCATGTTCATGAGTATATAGAGAATATTATATTAGCAGACAACGGAGCCCCGCAGGGGACGTACACTTTTTTCCCACGAATTAACAATTCGTTCCCTCAATTTAACAAATCGTTCACACGAAATAACAATTCGTTCCCACTGGAACGAATTGTTATATCGTGTGGGAACGAATTGTTAATTCGAGGGAACGAATTGTAAGATTCAGGGAATGAATTGTCATTTCGTGGGAACGAATTGTTATAATGTGGGAACGAATTGTTATATCGTGGGAACGAATTGTTAATTCTAGTGAACAAATTGCTAAATTGAGGGAACGAATTGTTATTTCGTGGGAACGAATTAATAAACGAAATCCATGTCGCCTGCGGGGCTCCGTAGTAGACTGTTGTCTATGGAAATATAGTTTATGGGGCAAGGCTATGAAATGCGTAGGAATTTCTAAATTCTCGGATGAATTTCCGTAGATTCCGAGCCCAACCTTAGTACTGCTCTATGATTGTACAGAGATAACATCAGACTGGAGTAACTTAGGGCCCGTTTCACCAAACTTCGTACGACTGAAATGTTCGTAAGTGCAAAAGTATGATAGTCTGTAAATTTCACATTAACAGAGTTTTCACGTAAACAATTATTGGATGTACATTTATTGAACATAGGCTGCATATGCAGCCTATGTTCAATAAATGTAAATTCATCAATTTCCAGATGATCCTAAATTTGGACTTGCGAAAATGTTAGTCGCACGAATTTTAGTGAACCGGACCCCTGGTATCCAGTATCATCAGGGAAGGCTAGGAAACGCGTAGGAATTCATAGGCTCGCCGAGGAATTCCTACCGGTTCCGTGCCGAATTTGCTTCAAGACCAATGCACAGTACTGCATGTTGTTGTCAACTAAAAAATATATGGCCGCAGTTAATCATACCACAGTTAACGCAACTGACCATAGTTCGATGTTATTGATAACGACGTCAAATAAACTTTAACGAATCAACACCATCGTTTATTTGACGTCGTTATCAATAACGTCAAAATATGGTCAGTTGCGCTAACTGTGGTATGAACAACATTTTGTCTGTTTAAACTTTGCATGCAGTCCGTGGGACTCCACGCACTTTAAATCTACCAAATGTTTTCGTACCACAGTAAACACAGCAGCCAATGATTGTATTCCTTAAATATGGACCCGGTTACATCAAAGTATTTCAGAAATATTGATTTCGAAAATCAGTGAAAGTTTTCGAAAATTGCACCAAAAGATGATAAAAAAAGTCGGATTTCATAAGAGAAGTTCTGTACTGATCGACGTAAATTTGAAAATATTGTAGCTGGGCTAATCGTTAGAGTGAATCATTTAATTTGTTCCAGTTTCCTGTTTGTATCATGGAATGGTACCTGGTAGCTGTGTAGGACGGCGATGTTGACATCCACAAGAACTTGGTCTCGCCAGAGCGATGCATTCCTCTTTGTATCGATACCCATCGCCGCGGCCACCTCCTACGGTAATAGATATTCAAACACGATTAAATGTTATTGATGATTTTTGCGATAGTACTGATGCTTGTAACATCGTAACCCAAACATTTTCTCCGCCCTGCGTTACAGACAGAAAATTCGGGTTAGTAACATCGATAATCATGTTTTGTCTATGATAATCGTGTCGTTTATTCATAACAACGATTAAAAGCAAGCGCGGAAGCACACAATACAACTGTTGGCATTGCTTGAGGCCTAAGGCTGGTCCTTAATGTGGGAAGAAACCGGATTGCCCGGAGAAAACCCACATATCCAATGTACCATATCACGTATTGCCCCATTGTAGAAGCGAACTAGGGACGTGTGCCACTATAGTTACAATTAAGCAATTCTAGTCAAAAACTAAAATGTGCAAAGACATTCGTTCAGCTAATCGGTGTTGCTAAATAATTAGTGGATTTATCCCGTGTATGTAAGACAAATCGGGTAACTCCGTCTCCTCTTGGTACTCCGTTCCCCACCCACATTGAGTACCACCCGTGCCAACGACACTATTTGTAGATGTGCTCGCGAACGTACGGAAGCCCATTAGGGCCACTTCACTTTTTTTTTATCTTTTCTTGAATTTTCGAGATGTTTTCTTGAATTTTCAAGTTCTTTTCTTGAATTTGCAAGATCTTTTCTTGAAAATTCAAGAAAAGATCTTGAAAATTCAAGAAAAGAACTTGAAAATTCAAGAAAACATCTTGAATAAATGGAAATTAAAAAAAAGTGACGTGGCCCTAATGGGCTTCCGTACGAACGTGCTTGAAATCGTCGTAAAATAAATAATGTTTAAGTTTATCGTACATGTATGCGGTTAAGTGTCTTGTTGCAAAAGGTTTGACGTTTGCTTCTTATATAAAAATGTCTCTATTTTTCAGAAATGCGCGTCTTAAATACACCAGCCTGTGCAATTTTCTGTAAATCTCGTTTGATCTCGCGAATTATCGCCGAAATTATGAAAATCGAGATACAAACGAACATAATATTACATAGTTACTGTATTGCATGATTAAATTTAGCTTTTTCTTTAGATTTGTTCCGTATATATTAGTGCACCATGCATCATTGGTGTATTTAATCATTACCAAGTGCACAAAGCGTACAATCTCTTGGTTTTTACTCAGTCACACATTTTTTAATTCGTATATTGCCAGTCGAGGAGAAAACCCGGGACGCAACGATGAGAAGCGCACTCTTTATCACACCAATTACGCCAGCCAACCTACAAACCAGGGGCCCGTTTCACTAAACTTCGTATGACTAAAATGTTCGTAAGTGCAAATTTAGGATCGGCTGGAAACTTCAATTGATGGATTTACATTTATTGAGCATAGGCTGCATATGCAGCCTATGCTCAATAAATGTAAATCCAATAATTGTTTGCAAGAAAACATTGTTAATGTGAAATTTACAGACTATCATAATTTTGCATTACGAATATTTTATTCGTACGATGTTTAGTGAAACGGGCCCCAGGGGCCGTTTCACTAAGTTTCGTACGACGAAAATGTTCGTAAGTGCATAGTCTGTAAATTTCACATTAACAATGTTTTCCTGTAAACGATCATTGAATTTACATATATTGAGCACAGGCTGCATGTGCAGCCTGTGCAGCATGTGCTCAATAAATGTACATCCATCAATTGAAATTTCCAGACGATCCTAAATTTGCACTTACGAACATATTAGTCGTACGAAGTTTAGTGAAACGGGCCCCATGGTCACCCACCTCGATGACGTTATAGCGGTGTACATCACACAGATCCCTGGCCCCTACTTCTGTCCCCATGTACCAGCCACTGAAAGGGGCACACGTGAACTCGAGGCCCCCGCAGTCAAATATAATGCACGACACCGCGGGCAAGGCGTACCATCTCAGGCCCAGGTCGGCAAACCACGGTAGTCTGTAATTATAATATGATTATAATTATATATGCTTGGTAGGTTCGGCATTCAATGGATTTACATGTATTGAGCATAGGCAATTCCAATTCACTTTTTATATTAGTTTTGTTAGTGCTACAATGGAACCTCTTTAAACCGGACTAATGCGACATCTGTGATCTTATTTTTGATGAGTTTCATTTCGTTATCATTTATCTCAAATGTTAATGTATGTTCGTGATTGCAAAGCACGCCAATACATTTCAAAATTGTCATCCGCTTGATTTTCAGTGGAATCTCTCTAAACCGGACACCCTGGGGACCTCTCCGGTTTAGAGAGGTTTCATTGTACCACTAAGTATTACGTGTCAATATATGACATGATGGTTACTTATCAATTTGATGTGGGATGTCACAAGTAAAACGCCAGTTTAAACATGGTTTCATTGTGAAAGTGACAATTTGAGGCATGTTTGCCTTTTCCTCTTTAGAAGAGTCTAAAACAGTTAGGGTCGGCAGCATATACAACTGGGTAGGGTTGGGATGCCCGCACCACAATACGTTTGACCTTAGTAACCGTCGATTGCACAAAATATAACCTTCAAAATGCGAGTGATTTGCAGTTACATTATTATAATTACATGTCCAGTGGAGACGATTCTCATGTGCTGTCAAAACAAGTTTTTTGTTAAGAATTAAAGCAAAAATGAAAAACAGCAGACGGCAATTTCCGTCAACAGCGTAGGAAGGGTTAAAGCACAGTGTTTCTCAGACATTATATTTGCCGTACCGATGTCGGTTTTCTAGCTTCGTACACATGCATACTGTGAGATAATTATGTAATGTAATTGTGTACCGAATATTATTATTATATTTCATGAACAATATTTAGAAAAGTTACGATATTTTCCGTAAATTACTTGTTACGAAATGTCCAGAGCCAATGCGGAATTAATGTTATATGAACAGTTCGTCACCTTTTGATGTAATTTTCAGAAAACTTTCAACAAAAACATTTCATGAAAAATTTCACATCTGGGTACTGTAACGAATCAGTCTGTGCAGCTGAGTTCAAACTGGTGTAACATACAGTGGAACCTATCTAAACCGGACATCCTGGGGACCTCCCAGTGTGTCCGGATTAGAGAGGTTTCACTGTAATTAAGCACTCGCTGGCAAAGTTTTGTGATTTTCTGCTATGAACAGACAGTACAATCACATAAATTACATTCAAATCCATTTAAATTAGACGCAACGGGGTACCCAGAATGTTCGGTTTATATGGGTGCACTCTGTACATGTTTAATAAGTAATACTAGTTTCAATCAGATGTAGCCAGTGGAGCGAAGTGTAGTTCTAATTAAATCTCGTGACATGTCACGAATAAGGTATAAAGACGACTTCCCTGAGATGGGTAGTCGGTGTACAAAGCGGTTGCTAAATGCTATGCACTCGCAGCGCTCCAGATAAGGAATTAGCAATTGAGTATTCGTTCCATCATTTCCGAAGCAATTGGGTATTTCATAATTTGAATTGGTTAAAATAAAATCACACTACTGTTTACACATCAACATACAGCAATTATTGAATAGTTTGCTTCGAAATAAAAACATGTCTTGGCATGTCATTAGAATTGTCTTCTTGGAGACAATTCTAATGAAATACCAAGAAGTGTTTTCATGGAAAATAAGAAAAATATGCTATATTTGTGGTATGTTTATTGTTTTCTGCAGTATGATAAATGTACCACAAAATTGTAATTGCTTTTTGATACTGGCTACTTCTGATTTCAATTGGTTTTTTGGCAATTTTAATTGGGTATATAAGCAATTACGCAGCTTATCTGCAGCATGCACTTGCGAAGGACGTTTAAAAGGTCGGACCCACGCTGGGTTGCCTTCGGGGCACCGTTTGATAGTCTGCCGGCCCGGGACTCTGAGATTTAGACTAAGTTGGGACAAAATTTACTATACGATGGATTGCATGCCAATAAATAAGACTTGATTGCAAAATAACGTTGCTCTTGTTAGCGAGGTTCCAGGAACCAGCTGGCACTCACGTGATCCATGAACCAGCTGGCACTCACGTGATCCATGAACCAGCTGGGACTCACGTGATCCATGAACCAGCTGGGACTCACGTGATCCAGGAACCAGCTGGGACTCACGTGATCCAGGAACCAGCTGGGACTCACGTGATCCATGAACCAGCTGGGACTCACGTGATCCATGAACCAGCTGGGACTCACGTGATCCAGGAACCAGCTGGGACTCACGTGATCCAGGAACCAGCTGGGACTCACGTGATGATCACGAGAACATTACCGTACAAACACGCATGACTTGTCGTTTTTTCGATTTACGTATGACTCAGCCACTTTATATTGAACGCATATTCCTTGATTGATGTGGTTTACGAAAGGAAGACCACACACAAAATTAAGAATGTTTTTGCCAAACACGCAATAAACCGATCTAATGTTTAGTTAAATCTGTATTTATGCTGTGCTTAATTCATAAACGTTGAATATATATTTTCAAAGTGCATGAAGTACAGTTGAATGCCTCATCTGCAATGTAGATGTTGAATACACGGTACTTATTTATGCATACGGAGCGCATAATAGCTCATTGTACAAGTTACGTGAGGTGAATTTCAACAGGTACCAATTCGCACTCTAACACTAACGGTGTATCCCACCCCCCCCCACCCCACCCCACTACCCACTTCTACTTTAAAAGGGGGAAAAGGGGGGGGCAACATAACACATATGACATGGGTAATTTATTCCCCTTGGAACAATGCACACCGGAACCCTTCTATGATAATGCCTGTTCAAGTTCGCAAAGCACAGCCGCATACCTTGGCATAGTCATATGTCTGATTTACAGTGCAATATCTCTAAACCGGACACCCTGAGGACCTCCCAGGGTGTCCGATTTAGAGATATTCCACTGTAAAACGGCAGGTAACTTCTTCTCTTCAAGACACACATGTTTCTTTGGGATCATGAACATACATTATCATTGGAGGTAAATCGCAATGAAACCTATCAACTTTAAACACAATTAACATTTCTCTGTGTCCGGGTTGGGGATGTTCCACTGTTGAATCATATCAGTCAGAGCTCCAGATAAGCTGCGTATTTGCGTAAATACCCAATTAAAATTGCCAAAAACCCAATTGAAATCAGAAGTAGTGAGTATCAAAAAGCAATGAAAAATATAGCATACTTTCTTATTTTCCATGAAAACACATCGTGGTATTTCATTAAAATTGTCTCCAAGGAGACAATTTTAATGAAATACCAAGATGTGTTTTCATTTAGAAGCAAACTATTCAATGAGTGCGGTCTGCTGATGTGTAAACAGTTGTGTGATTCTATTTTACACAATTAAAATTTTTGAAATACCCAATTGCTTCAGAAATGATGGAGTGACAATACTCAATTACGAATTCCTTATGTGGAGCCCTGATTAGTGCTCAATTTAGTGGCGTTCTACTGCACGCACTGATACTACAGTCTACAGTGGGAACAACTACAATAAGCCGCATTTTATCAATCGACTCTTTACACTTTGTTTAATAATATACACCATTAACGTTTAATATTTGCCATGCGGAATGTTTTAGAGCTGTATAACAAGAGGGCCATTGAGGCCCTATATCGCTCACTTGTTTATTATGTATATACGCAAGTAAATATGAGAGAGCTTTATACATACATAATTCAATATTTTGTCCAACTTTATACGGCGGCCATATTGGATTATGTGACGATCTCCAATTTGAAAAATATGTAAATGTTGCACTGAAAGACAATAACTATAACGTGTGGCCAGCATTGGCCCAGCAGTTCACGAGAAGAAGACGTTTGAACTCTCTAATTAAAGAATGACATTTTGACCTTTCGGCGGCCATATTGGATGCCCGAATTATCCAATACGACAATTTCGACAAAAAAATAATCCAGAGTGATCGTCCCCTCAAAACATTCGATTTTATATATGGCATGACCATATTCGGTCAAATGTGAAATTTGACCTCTAGTTGACATACTCGGCCCCGTCCGTTTTGACCCCGCGGCCACACTTTTAACTATTTTAACATATTTGAAACAGCATTGACTATCAATCATTCCTGCCAAGTTTCGTTGAAATTGACCCGGTGGTTCGTGTGAAGAAGAGTTTTCAAGAGTTTGACCGACTTTTCCAAGGCGGCCATATTGGATTAGGCGACGACCTAAACATTTACAAATCTGACATGCCCCGCACCCATAGATAATCACTGTGAAGTTTGACCAACATTGGCCCAGCGGTTCATGAGAATTTGTGAAAAATCTCTAATAAAAGGATGACCTTTTGACCTTTCGGCAGCCATCTTGGATGACGTAATCACCCAATTTCGACCAAAAAAATACGCATGCGTGATCGTCTTGTGATACCTTAGATTTGATATATGACATGACCATATTCGGTCAAATGTGAAATTTGACCCCTACTTGACCCTCCACCCCCGGTCCCACCCATGTTTGACACGGGGTCACCATTACTTTAACAAATCTGAAACAGCATTGACTATCGATCATTCCTCATTTCGTGAGAAGATTTTTGGATTATGCGGTGACACATAGATCATCCATGTGAAGTTTGACCAACATTGGCTCATCAGTTCGTGAGAAGAAGACGTTTGAAAGTATTGACGGACGACGGACGACGGACGGACGGACGAACAACGGACTGACGAAAAGCGGTAGTAATATCTCATTTGAGCCTTTGGCTCAGGTAGGCTAAAAAACACAGCTTTACATAGTGAACCCGACTAATATATATTTGATTATAAGCTTTCAGTTTGCATGGCTTATATGGCGTTAACCTTGTAATCCGACGTTCCATTCTGACGAACTATATTTTATGCCATGCAATTCGTATAAATATCTAGATTGCTCAGTAAGCGGGGGCTTACGGAATATCACCCTCGTGGACCTGACGCCATTTGACTAAGTCCTTGACGTAGCCATAAGCAGGGGTCGTAAATTG
This sequence comes from Conchocele bisecta, assembly GCA_029237695.1. NCBI lineage: Eukaryota > Metazoa > Mollusca > Bivalvia > Lucinida > Thyasiridae > Conchocele > Conchocele bisecta. Next base: position 75,619,422 of record CM055277.1, read on the forward strand.
TTCACAACAGAGGACAATAAGAGGAAAGCATATATGCAATATCAAAACAAGTTCCAAGAAGTTAAAATAAGTTACAAGAAATTTACGCATTACGTTAATTCTTTTGACGGACGCACGCACAGACGGACAACATACCTCCAGTATACCCCGTCCAACTCGTTCGGACGGACACATACGTATAAAAGAAACGGAATTAACCCTTAAAACACTAAAAACATGTACATTGGTATTGGCAAACAGTGTAGATCCAGATGAGCCGGCTCGAGACGAGCCGTCTCAACAGGATCTGCACTTTTTGTAAGTAAGTTTCATATATTTGAGAACAAAAGCACCGACTTTTCATAAATAGACTATTCTGAAAATCATTTTGTTACGAGTGGATTGGTTGTAAAATTAACATATCAAAATCAATTTCCAGTTACTTAGGGATGAAAGTGTTAAGACAGAAAATTCAACATGTGTCGATGTCAATAGTCGGAAAACATGACAAACCACACAATAGAACATATAATAGAAACATCGGAACGTACTTTGGGTGTGACAGTGGCACCTCGAGGACGAGATCGGACGGAATATCGAACATTTCAGGGTCGTCTCCGTCGGCCTGCAACACCAGCGGGAGCACATCGAACCGGGTCCCCTTCCCACGCCACCCCAGCTTCTCGCAGATCTGCCGGCCGTTATAATACGTGTATATTTTATGTGAACTTACATTAGCGATGATTTAGTTTCATATTTATATAGCCTGGTTTCTTATGAAATCAGTCAACCAGTTAAATAATAAAAGTTCCACCACGGAAGGGTGTCATGCCTGCCGAGGCATTTGACCGTAACATTATCATGGACATGTGCTAAAGTAAGCATCACAAAAAAACCATCAGAGAAGTACATGTTGTAAACATGAAACATGTCAATGTTGAAGAAACTTACATAAACTTTTTAATACAGAAAAATGGCTAAGTGTTTCCACAACCACGTGCAGGTCAAAACGTTCAAGGTCGTGTTTATGACAGCATGAGTGTGTTCCAAATACTGACATGGATCCAAGTATCCGAATATTGAAGCAATGCATCAAACAATATTAAAGCTGCATGACAGTGTTGGGTTAGGTTGTGTTGGGTTGGTTGGTTGGTTGGTTTGATAAACAAGGAACCAATGTACCGACCTGGGTAATCTCAACGTTGGCGGGGTCGCCGACCACGGAGCCGTCGTCCTGCTGGTATCCGGCGTACCGGACCAGCTGGGAGTTCCACACCCGGAAGTCGTGCTTGCCATCGGTGCGGGGCGGGAACACCGTGATAGCCGACCTGGGAAACACAGGACATGCAGGCCACCGTTAGATCACGGTTCGTCCGCATGAACCTCTCTCTCTCTCTCTCTCTCTCTCTCTCTCTCTCTCTCTCTCTCTGAGAGAGAGAGAGAGAGAGAGAGAGAGAGAGAGAGAGAGAGAGAGAGAGAGAGAGAGAGAGAGAGAGGAGAGAGAGAGAGAGAGAGAGAGGAGATAATCCGCGAGATTTAGCGAGTGGATTATCGATAGTACACGCGGACGAACGTGATCTCACTGTATTATCACATCCTCATGTCAATACATTGCCCATGTGCTTTGTAAATGCAGAAACAAAACTGTAAAATGTATCAAAGGTGTGATAACAGAAGGTAATAGGTTACATTCCAGCATTGATTGTCACTACAGGTATATCATTTCATAGAAACCGGTGTCACCTAGTTTTATTTACAATGCATACATAATGGTACATCTTCTGTCAGACTAGTATTGTCATACAGAATTATCATGTGGACAGTAAAATATGAGGAGAAAGAAAGTAAGGCGTTAACTGTCCTGTAAGCAATTCCCAGGACTCTGAAGGCATGCTTGATTAACAAGCAGATGCTCGAAAATGGATCAACGAATGTCAAGGTCATGCGATGTATGAATATGTGTCAGGCAGTAAAATGAGGCAGTTCACCAGTAACCACAAAAGGTTAGCAAAAACCAAGCAAAATGGTTCGCACTATTTATTCATTATGTACTACTTTAGAACACTAAGGGCCACACTCGATTTACTGGAATGTAACCGAACACGTGACATAGTCTGATCGGTACTGTGGTATTGTACTCATTAAATTGACTTTAAAGTCACGCTTATCACGTCTCATTTATCAGAGTAAATTCTATGATAAATGTTCGATTTCAAGCACAATATTCTAGCATTTTGAAATAAGGAAAATTATAAAATTGACAAGATTAACGAGGGCGGTCGTGTACTAACTATATACAAGACTATACGTCATATATCGCGGTCAGTGACTTTAGTTCAAATGGATTACGTTCTATGATTATAAAAAATGTGTTATCGAAACAAATAATGCGGTTCACTGGGCTTGACAATTAACCTTATAACCGACAGAAGTATTCGAGACAATATATTTTAATGACAAATCTGATTACGTTTATTTCTCCATAAAAGTATATGATGTCACCACTCATTTGAACCGTCTCGTCGAGATGAGTGGTGACAACATATACTTTTGAACATAAATACATTGTAGAGGAAATAGCCAAAGAAAATCATCAACTTTTCATACTACTGAACTGTACTCGTATTCGGACTACACTGGGTTGATGATATTGATACAGATATAACAAGAAACGAGGCAAAGCCACGAAGGCCAGGTTTTTTCCAAGCATAGACACTTGGATAACATAATTATACCCACTTATTGTAGACTAGATGGCCGTGGCCTGCATGTCGCGCCTTGGGGCGAGGCATGGACACTAAAAAGTAGATATAATAGTTGGAAAAACTTTAACGAAAAAACTTTAACCGGACACACGGACGTACGGACGTACGGACGTACGGACGGACGGACGGACGTATGCCAAAATGCCGACGATATCGCGCTTTCCGCAAGCGGGTGCGACAATGATGATAAACACCCATGTGAAGTTTCAAGGTAATGGGTGAAGCAGTTGCAGAGATACAGTACACGAAAAAACTTTAACAAATAAATTCAAAGTAATTTGACCTTGACATTGCGCACAGGGGCCGCACGGTTGGGGGTTAGAATGAAAATATGGACGATGATAAACACCCATGTGAAGTTTCAAGGTAATGGGCGAAGCAGTTGCAGAGATATAGTATAACGAAAAAGTTTTAACCAAAAAATTTAACCAGACGTACGTTAAAAAGTTAACGTTGAAAATGGCTAAGTCAATTACGTACAAATAATAGGTGAAGGTAAAAAAAATGGTCACATGTTGGACAGTTGTATGTGGTAGGCACCCCTTGATTATGAAGCTGTGCAAGTTTGGTGGTCCTAGGTGGTACAGTACCAAAGAAATGGACTTAAACATGAAAACTTAACATTGTAAACGCGAAAACTTAACATTGAAAATGGCTAAGTCGACTGCGCGGAAAAAAATGGGTCAAGTTAAAAAAAAAAGTAACATGTTGGATAGTGATATGTGGTGGGCACCCCTTGATTATGAAGCTGTGAAAGTTTGGTGGTGCTAGGTAGTACAGTAACAAAGAAATGGACTCAAACACGAAAACTTAACATTGATTGTGGACGCCGCCGCCCGCCGCCCGCCGCCCGCCGCCCGCCGCCCGCCGCCCGCCCGCCTGCCCGCCCGGCTTTCGCCAATCCAATAGCCTGGATTTTTTTTCAAAAAAACCTGGCTAAAAATGTAATAACCTACAGTTTTTTGGGTGTTTAAACAGAACTATTAACTGACTTTTTCAAGGGGCAGTTAATAGCCTTTGCGACAATGTACTTTCTAGTGTGTGCAATGTTATGCCTTGTACAAGCGCCGTAAAATACGGGTTATATCACGCGGTTCAATTAGCCACATACAAAATCACGACTGCGTTTGTGTTAAATGATATCGTGTGATCGGCAAATGTTGTTTTATGATTATTGAATGCTTTATCAATGTATAGACGACATGTGCGACTCGGTCTCATAAAGTAACTAAAGGTTTGAGCAAGTGTAGAACCTGTTAATTATGTTGCTACTGATGCCCACAGTTGCATTCGGATCTAATATTTTGTTTTATCACGGTCACGAAATGTTCACAGTTCCATTATGACAATTTCATCAAATGTTGACGTCAATTTCATCAAATGTTGACGTCATTTTCATCAAATGTTGACGTCATTTTCATCAAAGTTTCTGTACGTATTTCTCAAATGAACTTTTCTATTGCGAAGATAACTCTAGCTATGGACAGAACGGGAGTAATTGCAAGAGTTACCGTTCGCAACTAGCTTTCTACAGGTCCCTTTAATGATACTTATCATGGGCTGTTGTTAATATTCAGCATACATGTATGTGGCTGTGACTGAAAATACGGGGTTTATGTGATGATAATTCCAGCACAACAATATTTACACAATTCCCTAACATTTGATTGGCCCGTAGCAAGTCTCTGTCCAAAATTTGTATCCCAGTAAACTCCCACGCCGAACTACTTTCCGTAACCGTGAGGCGCAGTTAAAATAATTCTTAAGAAAACGGAAAATAAACACATTTTCTTGATGAATTTATTTCAAATGCTGGAATTATAAGGAATGAATGGCCTTTCTGTGGAATTTATCGGGGATATAAACTTGGAAAAGTCGCGGGAATACTGGACGAAGGCCTTCGTGCAGTACTCTTGCGACTTTTCCAAGTCTAAAAATAACGTAATATTAAAGGTACATGCCAACTCAGTAGACACAAAATGTTCTTTATAAGAATCAAATAAGTGTATAATTGCGTCCCTATTCCACCAATTCTAAAAATTACGAGTGCCCGCTATATAGATATAATCATTTAGTAATATTTATTTTACTGAAAGTCACGCGCGGTGGTATCAGGCTATTTTCATATGCAAATGAGGCATGGTATTTTTTAATTATTTATACTAATTAAATGCGTCACCTGAAAAAATAATGTTTTCGACAGATTATAAAGTATCATCATTGCACATCAAAAAATGAATACAGAGAATAAATAGCAACATCCGTTAACATTTTAAGGAAACACGGTTATGGCCCCTGATATCAGTGTGAATGTATAATCATGCCAATCAATACGTGGGGTAATGGTGAATGACTGTTTATTGTGTCAGAAAATGTCTCACATGTTTCTGATATAAATAACAGTCTGTGCCTACTGAGTGGGCATGTACCTTTAAACGTTCAATAAAACTCAATAGTCTGTTAAAGTAATCCTAAAAACTAACATTTCACGACAGACTGTATTTGTCTGAATTGCAAGAAAGTACTTAAAACATGTCTGTAGCATAATGTTCATATTATATTAGTGTCATAATGACACAAACTTTTGCTTACTTAAGCAGTCTGCCTCAGATAGGTGGGTTCAAATATGTGGCTCTGACCGGAGAAATGAGGCTTATGGGATTTGTAAACAGTGTAGCTCATGATCAAATATCACACTCCTGTAGCCTGATAACGATCTATATTGCCTGTTAGAGGCATAACGGATGATTAATTGATGGAATTGTGAACAGTGCAGATCCTGATCAGACTGTGCGGTGCGGATGCACAGTCTGATCTGGATCTACACTGGTCACAAAACCCATAAGCCCCATTTCTCCAGTCACAGCCACATATGAGACACGCCATGTGAATGTGTACCTAAGAAGATGTGCGATATCTCGTGAATAATATTTACATTTAAATTTACTGTAAATGGTGTTAAAAGTTGATTAAATAGCAAATGTGGAATAGAAAAACGCAGTTGCTAACATTCCGTCACATTCCAGCGTCATTTCCAAATAACGATCACAGTTTCACATGGGCACCAATTGTAGTCATGTTTTTACCTTCTTGGGTACAACATCACATTGCTTTTCTCAAGTAAGACAATATTATTCATATTACTGATACATTATATGTTAATATCAAAGTAATCTACTGTAATTGGCGCAGTTAAATGCTCGGTAACTAGGAGCGAAAATAAAACGCAATTACTAAAATGTGTTTTCATTTCGGATATTTATCCTTGAACACTGCATGTATGAAAGGGGTAAACATGAAAATCAAGTGACGTAATTATTGTACATGCAAATGTACTTTGTCTAGACATAATCGTATGTTATGCATAGCTTTTCAAATTAAACGCACACCCTCATCCGCAGGTTATATTCTACGGAGCCCTGCAGTTGACGTAGATCCCATGAAATAACAATTCGTTCCCTCAATTTTAACAATACGTTCCCACGAATTAACAATTCGTTCCCTCAATTTAACAATTCGTTCCCACAAAATAACAATTCTTTCCCACGGGAAAGAATTCTTAATTCGTAGGAACGAATTGTTAATTCGAGGAAACGGATTGTTATATCTTGGGAATGAATGGTTAATTCGATTGAACGAATTGTTAATTCGAAGGAACGAATTGTTAAATTGAGGGAACGAATTGTTATTTCGTGGGAACGAATTAATACAAAACAAGAAATGCGTCTGTCGAATGCGGATGCCACCTGCAGCATATTTGAGAAAGTGTGACAAAGTGGTTAACCGAAAAGTGTGACGGACGGACGGACGGACGGTCCAAACACTATATGCCACCCGTTTCTTCGAAACCCTGTGGCATAAAAATCCATGTCCCATGCGAATATTGCACGTATTTTCTAAGGCGATTATTTAAGGCATCCTATCTAGGCATAGTGACTGTTTAATTAAGTATATGAATGCGATATGAGAAATGGGGATTATGGTATTTGCGACCAGTGTAGACCCAGACCTGTAGCCTATTTCATCAACATTGCAAAGTATACTTTAGAAGCAAAGTATACTTTGAGGGAGAAATTTTCAATTTTATGATAAATTTATTAATTTTTATTATACTGAATTTAAATTGGCTGTGATAATGTAATAAATTCAGAATAATAATTATGCATATTTTTAATCATGAAATATATGCATTTGTTAGTTCTATATGAAATAATGCATTTCAGGAAAAAAAAATGATTACTCCCTCAAAGTATACTTTGCTAGTAAAGTATACTTTGCAATGTTGATGAAATAGGCTACAGACTGCGCGTCTGGTCTGGGTCTACACTGTTCGCCATTCAGACAGTCAATCCAGCGTTGGAATTACAATATACATGTACCTGAGGTTCCCACCGTTCGTCCCGTATTTCATGTGGTTGCATATGGCGTCAAACATTCCTCTGGCCGTGGTCACGTGTCTGGCATCAAACACCTGTATATTGTAATATTAGTAGTACTTGTATTGGATGTTACCTGTATTGTTTCTTTTTATTTCCCTCTAATTAACAATTCGTTCCCGTGGCAAAACATGTGGGATATGATTCTGCATGTACACTGAACATTTTGTCAACTTTTGACGCCATTTACGGAAAATTTTGTAGATTTTGTAAACGTATTTGATGAAATTAAGCCGATATCCGAAGGTACGAAATCACATGACATGTCTCAGATATAGCCGTTATACAGGTAGAAGATTCGGACAAATTTCCACGAGTTACCCAACCCACACAATAATCGTACAATGTATAGCCTATATAAATTGGTGGGTGGGGTAACTTGGCAATATTTTGGGACCTACATATATAATAATGTCTGTTCCACATTGTGTTTCCAACGAACGTTTGGCTATTAAACACATTAAATCTAATAAATAGTTAAATATAAGTACTTTTTCATCAATAACAAAAGGCGCAGTCCCCAAAAAAATAATTTGATGAAATTCCAGTAAATTTTATTGAGAAAAAATGATTCTCCTATGAGAATTTAACATGGGGGCTAAAAACAGATTTCTAAAATAATTTTGGAATTTGTGGACAAACATCTAACTTTTGTTTTCTTACTTACATCATTTCCAAGCTATCTAACTACATTAGGTTTCCGAGCCATTTTCTTCTCTTTTTTTCGTACCAACAATTTCACACTTACGAACGTCTTAGTTGTACGAAGTTTAGTGAAACGGGGCCAAGGACTCTCTCCAGCTCCTTTTTGCCCCATGATAAATTCCCATAGGAAAATTGTTTTGTATCGCAACGAAAAAAATATTTGATGGAATGTCATCCAATGAAAACATTTGGGAGGGTGACTTTTTTGTTATTGATGAAAATCTACACACTTTAACTATGTCTTAGATTTAATGTGTTTAATAGACTCGGACCTACTGTCTGTTCCACATTCCTCTGCCGACGGACGTTTGTCCGTCGGCAGAGGAATGTGGAACAGACAGTAGGTCCGAGTCTTTCATCTGTCGTACTATACCTATAGCTGTGATCAGTGAATCCTGTCAATACACTTATAGCCGATTTCACCAAAATTGAAGTATACTTTTCTTGCTAAGTACACTTTGAGGGAGACATTTTCGATTTAAGGATACATTTATTAATTATTATTATACTGAATTTATGACATTATCACAGCCAATGTAATCAATTCAGTATAATAATTATGCATACTTTAATCATCAAAATATGCAGTCGTTAGTTCTATATATAATGTTTACTCCATCAAAGTATACTTTGCTAGATAAGTATACATTGCATTGTTGGTGAAATATGTGCCTATAGTACCTGGATTTGTGACCAGTGAATCCGGCCGATACACCTGGAGGTGTTTCTCCAGGCAGTTTTCGCCCCCAAGGTCAGTTCGGCCAAGGTCAAATCGTATGTACCCGTGGTCTGGATGGACCGGTCAACCTCCTGCCATCGCTGGACATGCTCCGGGCTGTTGTGTCTGTGGGGAGTGATTGATTGCGGTTTAACGTCCGTTCAACGCCAAGGTTATACTGCTAATAATTATAATGTGACTGGAGAAATGGGGCTTATGGTTTCGCGACCAGTGCACATCTGTGCAGTCTGATCTGAGTACACACTGATTGCAATAACATTAATAAGCGTCTGGCAAATAATGCAGTTCCCGATCAGATTATGAAGATATGTATAATGTAGGACGATCTGTATCAACACTAGTCGAAATCGATGTAATTGCTCCTTTTCATAACATTTCGTCCTTTTTACAAGCAATAAGGTCATAAACTGCACAATTTGGACCGGATTTCTATAAATAAATTTAACGGGAGTGAAGTAGCTACGATCCCTCATTGGATTAAGGAAAATCCTCAGCTCCCGCGCGGACACAACCCCATCACAAACCTACTTGTAATTGTACTCACTACGCAAATCCACAGGCTGTTAATTCATGAAAATCCCTAAGATTAAATGGCAATAAACTGACTATTATATAGATTTTTTTTCTGTCACCGTCACTATACGTGGAAATGAAACCTTCCTAAACCGAATTACTAATACAAGAATGTGTGCGGGTGGGAATTGGGACGGTTAAGTATAATATACGATGTGTAAGTCGATACTTTAATGGCAGGGCATTTGACCTCGAAGATCCTTCTTTAACGGTTCTCTCTCTCTCTATTAAGTACAATATATCTCAGATGGTTGCTCAGATATCATTAACATGTTCGCGGTTTTTCTATTTAATCTATTACATACGGAATACACCTTTATGGGTAGATTTTTTTTTATTATTTTTGTTATTTCCCAATGAAAGTATATGTTGTGACCACTCATTTGAACCGTCTCGACGAGACGGTTCAAATGGATGTCACCACATATACATCTGAGTGCATAGACGAAAACATATTTAGGATTTTCCGCAAACATAATGACGTATCCTCAGCATGAAGTGGGTTAACCTGACACCCTTTATTGCCATATACCAAGGAAACACCCCGTTTCCATAGGTTTGTTGGTGTTTAACGGTCTATCAACAGATAAGATCATTTAAGGCCGGGCAAACGGGTTCGATCCCGTTTTAACCTGCTGCATTGGGGGAGGGATCCCAAAATATTTACATCGAGAAATAATATAGTTAGCCCTGAAATTAGAAATACCTGACCTGGTGCAAGGTTCATACCACATCAAAGTCACTTGGCCTGTTCCCCTAAAATAGGATTACGAATAATCGTAATACATGTACTCACATACGGGGTATAACCAGATTCAACTGTCACCTACAGAATGCCAAAGACGTATGTGAAGTCCAACCCAGGTATGCAGTCGGAATTCCGTTAAGGACGAACCCCGATCGTTAAATTACCCATTGGATTCCAGGGCTCCAGATATCCTTATTTGTAATTGAGTATTTTCACTCCATCATATCTGAAGCAATTTGGTATTTCAATATATTAATTGGGTAAAATAAAATCACACTACTGTTTACACATCAACAAACAGCAATTATTGAATAGTTTGCTTCGAAATGAAAACACGTTTTGGCATTTCATTAGAATTGTCTCCTTGGAGACAATTCTAATGAAATACCAAGATGTGTTTTCGTGGAAAATAAGAAAAATATGCTAAATTTGGGGTCTGTTTATTGTTTTCTGTAGCATGATAAAGGTACCACAAATTTGTTATTGCTTTAGGATACTCGCTACTTCTGATTTCAATTGGGTTTTTGGCAATTTTAATTGGGTATGTAAACAAATACGCAGCTTATCTGGAGCTCTGGTATTCTCCCAACTGCCACCCACCCGTTTCCATAGGATTAAGTGGCAGACCTATCGATGAACAAACGTCAAACACAACATTCTGTGTTATTACGCTATCTGCACTGTGTGTTAATCGTCACAAGAGTGGCGAAGGTCCCGTCGAGGCAAGGGCAGTCAACAATGGGAGATATCTCACTGAAAACCGATATGGTTCTTCATATTGACGTGATAAACATGTATACCGAATTTGGTTACGATCAGTCAAGTATAACTTGAGTTCTTGTGTGGACAAGGGAATATAAAAAATGGCCGCCAAGGGCAGATAAGTCATGGGAATATTTTACAAATAATATATAGAGTTCTGCGTCGTGCCATGATAAACATGTATGCTGAATTTGGTTATGATCGATGAAGTAGAACTTGAGATATTACGTCGACACAGATACAGAGTGCGAAAATTAAAAATGGTCGCCAATGGGAGATAAGTTATCGGAAATGTTTGAAAATCAATAGACTTCTTCATCTTGCCGTGATAAACATGTATACCGAATTTGGTTACGGTCCGTTAAGTATAACTAGTTATTGTATGCACAAGCTGTGCCCGCACGCACGCCCGCCGCCCGTTCAAGGTGAATACATATATAATACGTCCCGTTTTTACAAACGAGCGTATACAAAATCACTGTAAGAAATGACATGAATGGCACGTCGTTAATATCGATTGGCCTAAGAATGGACGGGACAATATGTCCAACCGGTAGAAAATGGTTTCAAGTATCAGTGATATACTTCACGGATACTTGACTGTGACACGAGATATAGTATGGTGTTCGAACGGTGTGGCGTACGAACTATGGTGTACGAACGGGGTCAAAACTAAACTTACAGGTGCAGCTATAAAAAATATACAGATGCACCTGTAAATATACATGTGCAGCTGAAAAAAAAACCCAGCTGTACCTGTGAAAATACAGCTACACCTGTAAAAATACAATTTAGTTTTGACCCCGTTTGTACACAATATGTACCAACGGGGTCAAAACTAAACTTACAGGTGCAGCTATAAAAATATATAGATGCACCTGCATTTTGTACAGCTGCACTTGTAAATGTATAGCTGCACCTGTAAATGTACAGGTGCACCTGTATATTTTTGTAGCTGCACCTGTAAATTTAGTTTTGACCCCGTTCGTACACCATACGTAACTGCAAGAGTTACCGTTCGCAACTAGGGCGCTGTCCTATTTTCGAGCTCTTCGAAATGCACTTTCCTGTGTTTTACGACATTTATATTCCGACTCCAACTGGTGGTAAACTGTGATCTATGTAAACTCCGTGGCTGAATGGGGGTGGGGTATAACCCCGGAATCCCCCCCCCCTCCCTCTAGATCCGCCTATGTGTACATCTTTAATTCAGTTTCGATTTTGATTTCTACATTTACACAGCACGTGAACAATGTATGGACATGAGGATGTGATAGCACAGTTAGATCACTTTCGTCCGCATGTACCATCGATAATCCATTCGCTAAAGCTCGCGGATTATCTCCTCGTACATGCGGACGAATTATGATTTAGTTGTGATAAATACATGCATATATTCTTAGACAATTATTTAGGGTTATCTGTTGTATTTATATCTGGCTTAGATCAATAACAGTGAACAAGGTGTATGATCACGTGGTACTAACAAAAACAACAAGTACCGATTCAAAGTACGTATTCTTTTATAGTGTCCTTATTACGTAGCGGATTTTGATGTAATATGGCGCATCAAACGCGTCTTGTTAAGCTGCATTTGGTGGTCTCTTTATTTTCGCCCAAACTTCTGTCGTCATGAGCTTCTTCATGAGCTGCATTTGGTGGTATATGGAGTTTGACACAGACTTATGTCGTTTTTGCGAATAATCGATTTCCGTGTCGGAGACACGGAAATCGATTTTTCACAAAAACGACAGTAGTTTGGGGGTAAGTAAAGAGACCACCAAATGCAGCTTAACAAGACGCGTTTGATGAGCCATATTACGTCAAAATCCGTTACGTAATAAGGACACTATAAAATAATACGTACTTTGAATCGGTACTTGTTGTTGTTGTTAATACCACGTGATCATACACCTTGGATGTAGGAGATGTCGAATGAAACATTCTGGCAACTTATTCTGAACCCGGGCTAGATAGCTTGGAAATGATCTAGAAGAAAACAAACGTTAAATTTTGAAAGCAGTACACCGTTTCTCAAATTAGTTTTGCCAGTGTATTCATATTAAGTATTTTCGTAATAAAATCAATATTTGACCATATGTCATAAAATGAAAAGTACACTTATTCTGAATGTTTTCAAAAAAAATGAACAGTAGTGAAAAACATGTTTTTGCAATGTTTATTTAAATAAGAAAAGTGGGCAAGTTTTCACGAAAGGTGTATGCAAAAAGACCAAATCTAGTTAAATAAAGCGGATCATTGTATCAGGAAGCGAGTGATTGAATGTTATATTGACATCATACGTGTGTTAAATACATAAAATAAATATTGTCTAAACGAAGGGCAACAATGTCATGTTTCTCAAAACTCAATCAGAGATATCAATACATTCTAATTATTTTATTAGTTGTCCAGACAAATGCTAACGGCCTCCTGTGGTGGTGTTTACATAGACCGAATTACACGTCTCCAACCAATTTAAGATATTTATCTTATATTTCAGGGTTGGAATTTGCTCAAATAACTTTCCATACCCGTGGGTTGTTTCACTAAAATTCGTACGACTAAAATGTTCGTAAGTGCAAATTTAGGATCGTCTGGCAATTTATGGATTTACATTTATTGAGCATAGGCTGCATATGCAGCCTATACTCAATAAACGTAAATTTAATAATTGTTTTCAAGAAAACAGTGTTACTGTAACCTGGCTATGACTGGAGAAATTGTAGCTTCTGATCAAATTACACACTCATGTAGCCTGACAACGATATATATTGATTTCTATTACACGTATCTCTTTACATAACCCGAATTGTTTGGCTGTCACGCATGTCTGGTAAGTTTATAGTCATTTCAATAGTCGATATCTCATCGAATACTGGACCGATTTGTACGAAATCTTCACCGACATATAGTGGAGATGTCCATCTAAAGGATCCATAGTTTGTTTTTTGTAAGTCGCCATGCGTGCCAGCCAGAGAGTTCGCGCTACATTTTACGATATCATGTATTCAGAGGACGATACATGTGCTGTTGGTGGAAGATGGTTTACTCTCATATTTCCTCTCATAATTATTTTAGTATGCTTTCCCAAAATGTATAACAGTGCTAAACGCGACTGTGTAAACAACAAATATGCGCAGTTGAATAAAGAGCAGTGTCTGTATATGTACGCGCCTCTATGTGGCTGGGACTGGAGAAATGTGACTTGTGGGATTTGTGACCATACTACTGTCTGTTCCACGTTTTGCTGCCGACGAACATTTGGCCATTAAACACATTAAAACTAAAAAACATTTAAAAGTAAGTACTTTTTCATCAATAACAAAAAAAGTCACCCTCCCCCATAAAAATAATTTGATGAAATTCCATCAAATATTGATTTTATTGCGAAAAAAAGATTTTCATTTGGGAATTTAACATGGGGAGTCAATTTCCAAAACTTTTCGTTTTTTGATCCTGAAGGATCAAAAAACGAAAATTTTTGGAAATTGACTCCGAAACCTAGCGAGATAGCTTGAAAATGATGTAACTAAGAAAACAAAAGTTAGATTTTGAAAATCGGTCCACAAATAAAAAAAATATTAAAAAAAAAATCTATTTTTAGCCCCCATATTAAATTCCCATAGGAAAATCGTTTTTTTTGCAATAAAAAAGTTCTTACTTTTAAATATTTTTTAGATTCAATGTGTTTAATAGCCAAAAGTTCGTCGGCAGCAAAACGTGGAACAGACAGTAATGTAGCTCCTGATAAAATAGCACACTCTATCTACTGCAGCCTGATATATTGTTTGTTAGAAGCGCGACGTATAGAAGCGTAACTGGTGTTTCGTTAATGGAAAGGCGAACAGTGCAGATCCTGATCAGACTGCGGATGCACAGGCTGGTCTGCATTTGCACTGGTCGCAAAGCCCATAAGCCCCATTTCTACAATGACCGTTACAAATAAAGAGAAGTAGAGTATTTTATGTTTAGACACTCCTTTTAATAAATTTAAAATAAATTAAATCAGTAACCATTAATGAACAATTTTAGTGATCAAAGCGTTGGTAGTGCTAGGTATTATTTAATCCATGTTAACAAATCAATTTTTTTTTTTGCTATGACGTTATGGGTTCATTCATTGACGAAAACCATAAAAACTAGATGGCCGCATGTCACGCCCGCCGAGATTTTTATAGTATACCGAAAATCTTTAACCAAATGTGCCGACTTTATCCTGTCAACACAGTGCGTATGTGCCGTGAAACACTGTGCCGTGAAATATTTTTGATATCCTGTCAATACGACATAATCACTGCGTATGAATATGTGCGGTGGCTGGGATTATTTATTTTGCATTTTACAGCCATTTGTAGGTGTTGACGGGATAAATAGAATAGTAGGTTAGTGCCGTGAATGGGAAAAATATCTGGCGCGGCACGGAAACGGGATGTGCTCGGCAGAGCCTCGCCCATCCCGTTTCCTAAACCTTGCCAGATATTTTTTCCCATTCACGGCACTAACCTACTATTCTCTATCTATTTTCCTTATTTCTGAACCAAAGTATATGTTATGACCATTCATTTGAACCGTCTCGGCGAGACGGTTCAAATGAGTGGTCACAACATATACTTCTGATGAGAAATAAAGAAATTATTGAGCCTTGCCGGATATTTTTTCCCATTCACGGCACTAACCTACTATTCTCTATAGTTAAATTCTGTGTTTCAACATCGTTTTCTACGCATATATGGGATAAAGTTGTGGATTAGAAAAAATAACAAACAACAATGACGTTTCTACATTCTGTACCGTTCAATTCTACGAATTTTAGCGTACCATACGTTATAGAGAATAGTAGGTTAGTGCCGTGAATGGGAAAAGATATCTGGCAAGGCTCAGGAAATGGGATGGGCGAGGTTCTGCCGAGCACATCCCGTTTCCGTGCCTCGCCAGATATTTTTTCCATTCACGGCACTAACCTACTATTCTATTTATCCCGTCAACACCTACAAATGGCTGTAAAATGCAAAAAAATATAACCCCAGCCACCGCACATATTCATACGCAGTGATTAAGTCGTATTGACAGAATATCAAAAATCTCGGTTTAGAAAGTGTGACCTACATACACCAACGAATTGAAGAGGCGGTGGAAGAAGGGGGCTAACTCCATAATAGCTCCCTTCTTCCATCGACCCTTTCAATTATATAAACCCATGTCACGTGATCTTACTGCTTTATGGACGTGTAGTACTGGGCAATGAAATCCTGGGCGTGCCGGCGTAGTTCGTCCCTGGGGCGCGTTGCCGTACTCCGGAGTCCAGCTTCCATTAAGGAGCCCATACATTGACCCTGTGTGCATCGTACGGGCTGTAACAGATGGACGTGTACATATAGAATTCCAGGATAGTGTCTTGTGATATCTAGTTTATCAGGCGAGGCTAGGAAACGCGTAGGAATTCCGAGGCTTGCCGAGGAATTCCTAACGTTTCCGAGCCTAGCCTGATAAACTTGATATCAGACACTAGTCTGGTATTATATATTTATCAGGTAACGTTTTATGCTAAAAAATGACCACATATGACTTCGTTATATATGGACAGAACACGGACTTGTTTACGTTGCGTCATTACACTGACGTCATCCGACCAATGGAACGTCACAATTCACTTTGTTGTAACCCGGATGATTGTATCAGGTCATGGGAACGAATTTTTATATCGTGGGTACGAATTGTTATTTCGTGGGAACGAATTGTTATATCGTGAGAGCGAATAGATAATTCGAGGGAACGAATTGTTAAATTGAGGGAACGAATTGTCAATTCGTGGGAACGAATTGTTAAATTGAGGGAACGAATTGTTATTTCGTGGGAACGAAGTAATAAAAAAAAATCCATGTCCCCTGTGGGTCTCCGTATCAATCATATTGATGAATTGTCTACGTATGTCACCAACCGACTAGTGTGAGTATATAGCCGATCGGAGAATGACTGTAAAGCACATGTCCGTCACGCGCTGCTGCCTTTGTGTTCGCCCGAATCGACTTATATTTTCATAAGTATCTTAGTCATTCAATGTAGGTGGGATTAGATGTGGCTTCGCCGAGTAATGTACAGTGAAACCTCTCTAAACCGGACATCCTGGGAGGTCCCCAGTGTGTCCGGTTTAGAGAGGTTTCACTGTAACTTACCTCCCAGGGTGTCCGGTTTAGAGAGGTTTCACTGTAACTCAGGCATATGACAATTGTGGGACATACTTATGTCTTTTGTAATCATGAACAATCATTATTATCTGAGATGCGTTACCAAGAAATATATCAAAATGAGATCACATATATGTTCTTGTTGTCCGGTTTAGAGAGGATCCACTGTAACACAATCGAATTCATGGTTTCAGTCGCTTCCTAGTTATTCCCGTTCCAATCCGACACAATTACAGGCCCGAGAACGGCGTCATTTGCAAGTGGTGTAACGAAATCACCGGGGTTTCCCTCGGCGCGTATCCCCATTCCTGGGACCCGTTTCACTAAAATTCGTACGACTAAAATGTTCGTCAGTGCAAATTTAGGACCGTCGGTAAAATTAAATTGATGGATTTACATTTATTCAGCATATGCTGCATATGCAGCCTATGCTCAATAAATGTAAATCCAATAATTGTTTACAAGAAAACAGTGTTAATGTGAAATTTACAATTTACAGACTATCGTAATTTTGCACTTACGAACATTTTAGTCGTACGAAATTTAGTGAAACGGCCCCCAGACTCGCTAATGTCGTTAGATTAACATTTTGTTATTCCAAATGCTAGTAATACATTGGGGACCCCAGGGTGTCCGCATTAGAGAGATTCCACTGTAATTAACTCCATGAACACTGTTTTGTCATTTTCAATCATGAACAGACAAGACAATGAAATAAATTAAATGCAATGGGGTCCCCAGCATGGCCGGTGTATAGAGATTCTACTGCCCATGTTTCGCAATGAGGGATCGTAGTTAGTTATTTCCATTTGCAAATCTATTTCTTTTAGCGGTTACTTCTAACTGAATAGTGCAAACATGAAGACTGCGAACAGGGTAGACCCAGATATAGACTGCATATCCGTGCAATCTGATCTGAGTCTACAGTGTCAAAATATGAATCTGGCAACCAATGCAGTTCCGGGGCGAACTGTGCAGATATGTAGGATAACCTGGATCAACACGAAACACTCCTTTATCCCAGTGCGTATGTGCCGTGAAACACGGTGCCGTGAAACATTTTTGATATCCTGTCAATACGACCCAATCACTGCGTATGAATATGTGCGGTGGCTGGGGTTATTCTTTTGCATTTTACAGCCATTTGTAGGTGTTGACGGGATAAATAGAATAGTAGGTTAGTGCCGTGAATGGGAAAAAATATCTGGCGCGGCATGGAAACGGGATGTGCTCGGCAGAGCCTCGCCCATCTCGTTTCCTGAGCCTTGCCAGATATGTTTACCCATTCACGGTACTAACATACTATTCTCTATTTACACAGCAAACCCTCCCGAATAAGGCCATAACATATACAATTTGGACCGGATTTCTGTAAATAAATTCAAAGGGGGATAACTAGCTACGATCCCTCGTTAACAAATGTTGGCAAGATTAACGCAGTTGGTAGTGTAATACATGCCTCGCAATACAGATATCACAGTAGCTTCGATAACCTCAGCTATACGGATGACCTTTACTATTTCATCTGTCTTTTATAGTATCTCTATCCTTATAGCTGAGACCCGGCCATTATAAAATATGGTCACAATAACAGCCATTCTTTCCTGGAATTTAGCGACGATCGAGCGGTTTAATACTTCGCAGTTCTGTTAAAAAAACATGCATGCACATATCAATAATAAACATGTAAATCACTTACTATGACCTGAATTATCATTTTAGTACCTTTTTATTGGCAAAACGCGAGGACATAATGGGCTGTTATTGTGACCATATTTCATAATGGCCGGGTCTCAGCTATAAGAATACAGATACTATAAAAGACAGATGAAAAAGTAAAAGTCATCCATATAGCTGAGATTATCTAAACCAATTTCACAGGGTTGAACTTATAATGAGGTAAATAGTTGCAACACACGAATGCTGTGAGTTGTTTAGTAGTTGCGAACGGTAACTCTTGCAATTACTCCCGTACCGTCCGTAGCTAGCTACGGACGGTACGTGAGTAGATTGCAAGAGTTGCATTCGCAACTAGGACGAAAGTAGAGTTACTCTGGCTCAACATGAAACATAGATGGGTACTACATGTATGTAACACGGGCATCGTTACCACTAAGCTAATCCCTTATACAGCAGCCTTGATAAAAAAAGTGTTTGGCTTACAAAAGAGGTGAACATAAGTCCTCAGTGATCTTGGCGTATGTCGTATGCAAATCAAAGCATCATCCCTAGATACAATTTGTGGCCAAATATTATCACAATCGGTAAAGCGGTTCATGAGTTATTGAAAAATGAAATACATGGACTAACGCTGTATCCCCTCTTGTGTATCGACGATGGATAATAATATACTCAATAAGGAGTATAACACATGCACATTAACCCTTTGAACCCGAAAGCCCGCTATATCGGTTTATGCAAACAGTGCAGATCCAGATGAGCCGGCTCGTAACGAGCCGTCTCATCAGGATCTGCACAGTTTGAAAGTAATTTTCACATTTTTGAGAACAACAAATACCACCTTTTCATAAATGTACTAGTCTGAAAACCATTTTGTGACGGTTGGGTTGGTTGCAAAATGAACATATCAAAATCCATTCCAGTTACTTAGGGGTGAAAGGGTTAAAGGTGCGTGCCCACTCAGGAAGCACAAAATGTTCTCTATAGGAATTAAATAAGTGTATATTACGAGTGCCCGCTATATAGATATAATCATTTAGTAATATTTATTTTAATGATAGTGACGCGCGGTGGTATCAGGCTATTTTCATATGCAAATGAGGCAGGATATGTTTAATTATGTATACTAATTAAATGCGTCACCTGAACATTTTTATAGTTTCGACAGATTATAAAGTATGATCATTGCACATCAGAAAGTAAATACAGAAAATAAATAGCAATGTCCATTTACATTTTAAGGAAACACGGTTATCACCCCTGATATCAGTGTGGAAATTTACGTCTGATATAAAATGTATAATAATGCCAACCAATACGCAGGGTAATGGTGAATGAATGTTTATTATGCCAGAAAATGTCTCAGATGGTGTCTCTGTCCGATATAAAGAACATGTTGTGCCTAGTGAGTGGGCATGTGCCTTTAAAATACACCCCACCCGCCAACACGTTGTTCATACAAAAGATAAGTAGCAGCACATTTGTTTATAGCGAACAGTATAGGCCCTGGAGTGACTGCGCTGATGTACAATAGCTTAGGCACCACGTACATGTAACACATATATTCAAACGACAACCACTCACCAATACGGTTGAAGAAGTGACTTTCAAATGCAGTTATAATGATAAAAACATATATACTATTTGTAGATTTCTACTAGATTCAATATGGCGTTGTCGGTCGAAATGCCTGATGTGTGAAACGGATTAGTGTGTAAACATGCAAGGGGGCGTGGTTATGGATAATACAGGTCCTATGAGCACTCACACAGTTTGTACATTGTATATTCACAAATACGCCTACAGGAGCCCCATACAATATGACAATGTAAATACACAAATACGCCCCATACAGATAACAGGACCATTTACAACATAATACGAACCGAAACTATACCACATGTCACACGCATTTTAAAAATAAATGAAACTAATTTCGGACTCGATATTTTATTCTATGAAATGTCACAATACCTGAAATTCCATATTCTCCGTAATTGAAGCCGAAATCTGATAAAATGTTCAAAGCGAATGCGGAATTCAATTCCGCATTCGCTTTGAACATTTTATCAAATTTCGACTATGAACAGTTCATCAACTTCCGACGCCATTTACAGAAACTATCACAGTTTCTGTAAATTGTTTTCATGAACAATCGCATATCTGCTTATGTACATACTCAATACTCACATCGAAGTCTCAAACTTTATAATACCACCTGCCGATGACCCGGCCCTCATAACCGTAACTGTTTCCACATTTAGAGATATTCACTGCAACAGGTGCGCGAACGTTCGTTATCCATCGCCACAGAAATACCTGTACGAACCTCTAGTGTCTGTGTATGTAGAGTGTCCGTGGTATTAACCCGCTCCTTCGCGACATTCTGTAGCTTAAATGACGTAAGCGGTTCCAGCTTATTTAATTCCATCAGCGACATTGCTACAGGTTCTGTCCTCGTTGTATCAGGTATGTGTTTGACCGCGTTGGCGATTTCACCATCATTGTTATCACCCCGTTCCGCACCATGTACTTTTAACATTAAAGGTACATGTCCACTCAGTAGGCACAAAATACCAGGCGATAATATTGGGAGACAGATAGTTTTGTATATTCTGCAGATCTGACATTTTCTTGCAAAATAAACATTCATTCACCCACGTATTTATTGGCATTATCATACATTTCATATCTGAAGAAAATTTCCACACTGATATCAGGGGCGATAACCGTCTTTCCTTAAAATGTTAACGGACATTACTATACATATTCTCTGTATTTACTTTTTGATGTGCAATGATCACACTTTATAATCTGTCGAAAGTATATTTTCAGGTGACGCATTTAATTAGTATAAATAATTAAAAAAGATCATGCCTCATTTGCATATGAAAATAGCCTGATACGACCGCGAGTGACTATCAGTAAAATAAATATTACTAAATTATTATATCTGTATAGCGGGTACTCGTAATTTGTATAAGGTGGCCGGATTAGATCAATAGGTAGAGCGTCGATCTGCGGATCGGGAAACGGATCGATTCCCACCTCGACCCGCTCCGAATGGCCCATTCGGCGTGTCCTTGGGCAAGACAACTTCGTGCTAGCCTATTCCTATAGGAGTGGACTTAAATAGTCGGTCCCGACATGCAAGGTCATCGAGCCAGTGCCGTCGTTAAATCAAAGCATTTACATTTACGTAATTTTAGAACTGATGGAATAGTGACACAATTATACACTTTTAATTCGTATAAAAAACAGTTTGTGCCTACTGAGTGGGCATGTACCTTTAATCTTTATATCGTTTCCACCCACATTTAAGCGCTGACCGTTCCCGACTATACGCATCACTTACGTTGTAACATACTTCAGTATCAGGATACGAAAAGAATTTGATGAAATAAATCTCATTATTGTGTTTATTTCTCCATTAAGGTATATATCGTCGAGACGGTTCAAACGAGTGGTAACAACATATGCTTTCGAGATTAAATGAAGAAAATAGGGATTTTGTTTCTAAAAGCTTTACATGTATTCCATTTTTAATGGGCTAATATTTACTGTCTGTTCCACTTTTTTCTTCCGACAAACTTTTGGCTATTAAACACATTAAATCTAAAATATATTTAAATGTAAGTAGCCTTTCATCAATAACAAAAAAATTACCCTTTCCAAATGTTTTCATTTAATGAAAGTCCACCAAATATTGATTTTATTGCGAAACAAATGATTTTCTTATTTGAATTTAACATGGCGCTAAAAATAAAAATAAATTATTTGTGGACCGATTTTCAAAATCTAATTTTTGTTTTCTTAGTTACATCATTTTCAAGCTGTCTAATCAGGTTTCGGAGTCAATTTCCCAAAAAAAAAATTGACTCCTCCCTAGCTCCTCCTTTTCCCCCATGTTAAATTCCCAATCATTTTTTTGCAATAAAATCAATATTTGATGGAATCATATCAAATAGAAAACATTTGACTGTTTTGTTATTGATGAGAAAGTACTTACATTTAAATATTTTGAAGATTTAATGTGTTTAATTGACAAAAGTTCGTCGGCAGCAAAACGTGGAACAGACAGTAGTGTTCATGAAGTGGAATTGTAACAAAATCGGAGCGAACACCGGGAGCGCAGTTGCAATAGTATTGTGTTAAAATTCTACCTTCTATTCGACCAATACAACACATATTATATTTCCTGTACTGCATTATGATAATTGCTTGAATAGAAACCGACGCCAATAACTTCTGGGTATATCCAAAATTGGACATGGACAGTGTTACATATGGTTCATATTTCTCACTCGGTGTAGGTCGTGGTCGCCATTTGAACCGTTTTACTATAACGGTTTAAATGGCTTGTCGCTGCATACAGCCTGTGTGAGCAAGATGAAAATAGTATGTGAAATTTAATGAGGACAGAAAGAGTTTAGAATGCAGTGGACTAGCAACAAACTGATTGTGAAATGATTTAGCCTAATCATATCTCTTGGCTAATATGTCTAGTGATTATACATTTCCATGAAACCATCATACATGTTTGTTATATGGCTATAAATGTGCTCCCTGCTGTTTAATACCAATAAACGAATTTAATTGAATTGAATTTCCGTATGCAAATTAGGTGACATGGTGAAGTCACGTTTTCGTGGAAATGGGATGGCTATACATTTAGTTCATGTCTATAATAAACAACTGGTTGTTAAGGTAAGGATGTATGCGGTGGGCGTAGAAATAAAAAACGAAGTTTGTTACCAGCAACTACACAACTCTACTGCAGCTTAAAAGTGTCCAGCTTAGAGGGTATCCACTGTAAATGATGTGCAGAGTCTCTTTCGATGTCATTTGTGGCTGTGACTAAAACCATGTGGCTTATGGGATTTGTGACCAGTGTAGCTCCTGATAAAATAGCACACTCCTGCAGCCTGATAAACGAACTGTATTGCTTGTTAGTAGCATGACGGGTGTTTTATTGATGGAATGGCGAACAGTGCGGATCCGGTTCAGACTGTGCGGACTGTTGCCCATTTCTCCATTCACAGCCACATTTACAGAAATACCACGGTTTCAAAAAATACTGTTCTTGAAAAATCGCACACCTGCTTCTAAGGTACAAAATCACATGGCTTATCTCATATGTATTCGGCCATGTGAGTATACGACCTTATGTTAAATTGACCGGAATAAAGCAGATAACAGGGTATGGCGTCACGTTTTCTATTGTTTACACTGCAGTAATGGCGGCGCCCTTGAAGTCTCAAGTAAATCTTATTTTTCAACAATACGACTGCGGTTTCTTCCTTTTAATGATGAGTCCGCAAATACGAAATTTAGCAGCATTACTTATGTAGTTAGTCTGAACATTCTACAGAATCGGACGGAATCGAACGTTTAAACTTGGTCCGATTCAAATTTCTCTGCATAATGTTCAGACTAACTACATAAGTAATGATGCTAAATTTGGCGCAGTCGTATTGACCACGTGATCCCAAACCCTGTGATCAAATTCAAATGTTAATCTCGCCAATATGTCATCGTTTCTGAACATCTATTGGCAGCATCCACTCGCAATCAAGCAGTTTGATTGGCTGAACCTGAGATGTAGCACAGCTCAGGCTCAACCAACAAAGCTGCTTAATTTCCAGCACAATAGTATAGTATTCTGAAATAAAAATAAATTGAAATACTGGCAAGGTCAGCGCAGGTACTACCTTCGGCAGTACATATACTAAAATTGGAACGTAACGATCCCTGCGCAAGGATGACATGCAAATTCGTGAAGCGTTCCATATTGAAACAAAAAAGAAGAAGAAAATGAGTGCAGGCGGCGGTGTATGCATCAAATGAACTTAACCCGGTCAACCATGCAGACTACGTTAGCAAACATTGGAGATCTTGATAAGACGGCTCGTCACAAGCCGTCTCATCAAGATCTACAATATTTGTCAGAGTACTTTTCAGATTTTTACAAACTATTCCTCATATGATCAATAAACTTCATTGTACATGTAGCCTTAAGGACTGACTATATAGAATATGACCTTTTGTTTCAAATGTAGTAGAATCATACATATGACTGAATATCTATATAAAGTATATCTGACCCTGTTCTGCTTAGAGTATATTATACAGAGCAGTGCGTTGCCATCTCCGCCATTTTAGTTTGTGCATGCTATCGGACAGTTTCACCACTTGGAACGTTTGACACGTACAGCCAATAAAATGGCAGCAAATCTAATGTGTAACGACAACGTCCTATACATAATATTTCAGCAGACTTCAAAAAACGCTATATATCTGAGCTTTTCTACAATCACTCACACAATACACAATGGACAGTCATTCAATTTTTAAAATGTCCAACTGATGCACTGTCTATAATTAGAAGAGAATCTGCCACAGGTCAAAACCGTATTTACTCGCATATCAGGCAATTAGACAGCAGTGACAATGCACTCAGATAACTGCTTACAAGTCACTGAAATCGATGCAGTATGTATGGTAACACATGTATATCTACAGCACTGTGTATTGTTCTTAGTCTTTACTGAATTCTCAAACATTTTAACAAAGCGTCAACAAACCCGTCAGACATCAGACATTGTATATAATATATATTCTATGCTATGAAAACAAGGCATAGAACGCTGTAGTCGGATGTATCCCCATCATGTTGAACCAAATTGTATTCAAGTGTTTGTCATATTATTAGTGGTATGTGTCAAACGCAATAAGAGGTAAAACTGGCCTATGGCTTGTACACACTAAGATGGCATGTATGTTCACGTGTATGTTATACATATATCCCATCACATTTACGAGCAATTATGCATGAATCATTCGATGCTCACGGGCCGCACGGGTCCTTCAACGTACAATGAACTATAGTCTGTTTCACGAAAGCTGCCCAAATTTTACGGCTATATAAACAATTCAAAAACCATATTTGTTTCGATAATATTAAATTAAAGGAAAATTTAAGAATGAGCCTTCTTTTTATTTCGTGAAATTTTGTCAAATATTGATTTTATTGCGACCGCAATAAAGATTGCAACTACTTATTTTGAAAATAAATATTAATTGACGTGTATAATCAGTTGGTACATGATGTCCGAGAAATTATCTCATTTTTGTTACTAATAACAACAAGTATAACTTTGTTATAACATTGACGCTTCCGTTAATAGAATGTCATTTAATATATGCATTGTTTGCCCTAGTTTCTCGACCAAAGAAAGCACAGACTTTCGTCTCAATTAATCGCATATTGCGACGCTTTCGCCAATATCTATTAAATTAATCATTAAATGTTTCAAAATGTATCACCAAAGGCTCCACCTTGTTGGCGTAATTTCGTGTGACACGAACCATGTCACCGCGCGTGCTCGATCGATTCATCTTCAAACGACCAATAACCACGTAGTATGGCAATTCGAAAGCACGTTTATGGGCGATGCTTCTTTCCAACAGACACCCGGATATGGAAGGTGTTCGAGCCAATTACCTCCTTTAAATATAAGCCGAATATAATCTAACAGATATGTGCACCCGAAGAGACTGGGCCAACAATAAGATAGTTATAGATCACAATCATATTCAATTTTTAATAAATTAATTTCTAGCTCGCTACGACATGTACGATGGAATATCCTATGTATTATACTTCCACGGCGGATACATACTTATGCACATTTAGTCTATTTTTGAGATTATAATCAATGAATTGTGATGTGCGCATGAATAGTTATTATTAGCCGATCTATTTATATAGATCGGCTAATATGTTGGTTATCCATCGAATTCTGAAAAAGTTTGTAGCAACCCTTTTCTCCGCTATTCGGTAATCTACGAACGCGAATTTTTCTGTATCACTTCCAAATTGCATCAACCGATAAAGTTTGCATTTTTGGCAATTATCTCCGTTTAAAACTTTACTTATAGCCAAATAACACAATTTTGAATACTTAATGAGCTGAACGCCTGAAGAGATTTAACCCGGAAGTTATTGTTGTTGAAGTCCATAGTTGGCTCTAATGGCCATATACGCCAACATACGCCGATTATTGGGTTAATTTAAAGCTTTTATTTATTAAACAGAACAGGTTTCAGCCACGTATAATCGCGTAAAATGTGTTTATTCGGCTAATTTATAATCGACCTCTGCTCAAAATCTCCTTACTAGTAACCCCAGCATTTTCGGGTTTATCCCAGCATCTCGGGTTTATCCCATTGGATCGCGTATGCGCGTCATTTGACGCTAGTTAATATTCACAAAATTTTCCACCAATCAAAACGAAGAATTGCCCTTCATAGCCAACTTTGATTTGTTTACGTATCGTGCAGGGATGGCAGGGATGCATCCAGCACGCGCGATTGCGGCAATCCCCCTTAATTATTGTCAATGCCGCAAATTATTGATTGTCTTGCGCCCGACATCGCGCAAAAAATCACGGATGGGGCACATTAGGCCAATCTGGGCATGTGCCTGAATACGCAGGAGCTTGCGTCTATTTTTAGATGACACTGTAACCGCTAGATATATAGCCCTGGTAGCTCCGCCCACTCGCATGCTGCCACAGAATTCGGACAAACACACACACAGTGACTACAACTTTGTGTATTGCGGAGTGTAATTTGTAGATAAATAGAGCATACAGTACAGGTGTTACGCTGGAATATTTCGCAACATAATGGTGACAACAAAACATTGCTGCTATGACATTGCTGCTATTGGATGGATTTGGGAACGGGTTTCCAAAACCTGCACAAAATCGAGAAAAATGTCAACGCTGGGTACAGAACTGTGGTCGAAAATAGTTTACCATTGACAATGTTACCAGAGACACCTACATATGTTCGATGCACTTTACCCTGATTTGATCGGCTAATAACATCATGCTCTGCATGACTTTTCATATATTATGTTTTTCCGCGTTTTGACGTTACGTTGTGTTACGTCAAATGTGACGTCATGTAAACCTTTTGAAATCTAAATTACGCAGCTGTTTCTATGAACCAGATATATGTGAGTGCATGTTTGGTATGTGTTCAATCACATTAACATTCTAGATTAGTCGAGACCCTTTCCAAATGTTCAAATAACTTTATTTTGACTGTAGTAAAAAATAAACAGATTGCATGGTAGCTCGTCGTTTCCAAGAAAACAGGCGCGCAATTACGGGTGTTCTCTTCGCGGTGTATTATTTGTAAGGAGTTGATTACGGGTTTTCTCTCACAGCGAAACCCGTGCAAATAATTTGCAAGAGTGTAATAAATTTCTAAAGCAAATTGCACATATTGTGGAACCTCTCTAAACCGGACACGAATAAAACACCTGTGATGTTATTTTTTATCAGTATCATTTATCTCAGGTGATAATGTTCGTTCGTGATCGCATTACATAGCACACATCTATTATATGGCTCAGAATTATCAAATGCCTGATTCACAGTGAAGCCTCTCTAAACCTTCCCCATGGTGCCCATGTTAGAGAGGTTTCACTGTATGAGGCGCCTGAAGAACAAATCTGAAATAGTAAATAGAAATATGAAAAACAAGTAGGGTTGCAAACACTAGTTGTTCTGCAATCGTTTGTCACTAATTTAATTTTACTTATATCACTTACACTATTGTCTGTACCACCCTCCCCAAAAATATTTGTTTGATGAAATTCCATCAAATATTGATTTGATAGCGAAAAAACTATTTTCCTATGGGAATTTAACATGGGGGAATAAGAGGTGGAAGAGGTGGGGGAGGAGTCACAAATCGAAAAAAATTGGAAATTGACTCCGAAACCTGCCTAGATAGCTTGAAAATGATGTAACTAAGAAAACAAGTTAGATTTTGAAAATCGGTCCACAAATAACAAAAAAAAATTTAAATCTATTTGTTAAGCCCCCATGTTAAATTCCCATAGGAAAAAAACAATTTGGCATTAAATCAATATTTGATGGAATCTCATCAAATGAAAAAAAATTGGGGAGGGTGACTTTTTTGTTATTAAACTACTGACATTTAAATATCTTTTAGATTTGATGTGTTTAACCCTTTGAACCCGAAATCCCGCTATATCGGTTTATGCAAAATGTGCAGATGCAGATGAGCCGGCTCGTAACGAGCCGTCTCATCAGAATCTGCACTTTTTTAAAGTAATTTTAATATTTTTGAGAACAGAAACACCCCCTTTTCATAGATGTGGTATTGTATGATCGTGCCAATACACAAAATAATGTTATTTCATAAATGCTTATTCGCTGGTACGTGTACGTACATGTATATCACAATTCTGATTGTATACAAATGTACGTACATATATCATAATTCTGATTGTATACAAATGTACGTACATATATCATAATTATGAATTGTATGCATGCATGTACGTACATATCATAATTATGATTGTATGCAAATGTACGTACATATATCATAATTCTGATTGTATACAAATGTACGTACATATATCATAATTCTGATTGTATGCAAATGTACGTATATCACAATTCTGATTGTATGCACAACATGTAGAGAGCACCAGGCTAGTGTATTTTGATATCAAGTTTATCACGCAAATTGAGGAATCGCGTAGGAATTCCTGCCGTTTCCGAGCGGAGCCGGATAAACTTGATATCAAAGACTGGTATTCTATTTAATAGGTAACGTTGTATGCTCGAAAATGAGCACATATGACGTCGTTATCTATGGACGGAGAGGGAACTTGCTAACGTTGCGTAATTACATTGATGTCATTCGGTAACGTCACATGACGTCATCCGACAGTGGACCGTCAGTTTTCACTTTGTTGTAACCCAGCTGTTTGTATTAGGTCAATGCCTTATGCAACAATATGTTCTCAGTCAGTACGTATTCGGTCAATACAGGGCAGGTTACCTGATAGACGTGAATATTATGCAAGCGTTTTAGAATTTGATCAAATGAAGTGGTGTTGTTTGTTGTTGTCATGTCCTTTTCAGTACGTGTAGATCAAATACACGTATTGCATATCAGTTATCAGCTGAGACAAAATGCATTTAAAATACACAACATGGTGTGTTACGCTTGTATCTTATGAAAGTATACATTTGCGTTCAGTAACTACCATTATCAACACACGTGTTTGTGTATTAGTTTAGTGTTTCACTCAGCTTATTTCATGCCAGATTCACAGGTGGAAGAGTCGGACCTATGACACCAAAAAAAATGCCTATTAAAAAAATCCCATTACCCCACCCACTTGGTCTCGTACAGTAACATATGCTATATCAAGGTGAGTATAAATAGGGCTATTATAGAAAGAAGCCTCTCTTTTCCGGCTCGCACAAACACAATAAACATCGATTAAATGTATGACTTCTGTCTTCGGCAATCGATAAAGGTATTAGGTGTGTGAATATACTCACTTCAAATCGCTGTTTCCAGCATTTATTCAGTTATTCGTATTTTGTATACCCCATACAAAGCGAAATTTGCGTGTACGAAAGAATCTCACACAGAATCGGAGGCCATCCGGCGTGGATTATCGGTCATATTTGACCGGTAGCTGATCGCCAGCTCAAACTAAAGTCGTGCATCATGACCATATACATTAGTAACTCCAACCATACAAAGTTCGTCCAATTGTGATCGTTCACCGATCTAAAAAACACTTTTTTCTAATTTCATTGGCTTTCATTCATGATTCGCGTACAATCAGATTATGTCTTCCGGAAACCCTAAAAAGGGAAAGTCCTGGCGTCTATTTTTAGGTTTAGCCAATCAGAGATGTTCTTACATAGACGCTTCGGTGCTTGTATTATGGAAGATGGTGCATTGACCCAATTCCAGATAATTAATTAAATTAAAGAAAAAAGTGTTTTTTAGATCGGCGAACGATCACAATTGGACGAACTTTGTACGGTTGGAGTCTCTAATATATATGGTCATGGTGCACGACTTTAGTTTCAGCTGGCGATCAGCTATCGGCCAAATAGGATCGATAATCCAGCCGGATGGCCTCCGATTCTGTGTGAGATTCTTTCGTACACGCAACTTTCGCTTTGGATGGGGTATACACAATGCGAATAACTGAATAAATGCTGGAAACAGCGATTTGAAGTGAGTATATTCACACACCTAATACCTTTATCGATTGCCGGAGACAGAAGTCATACATTTAATCGATGTTTATTGTGTTTGTGCGAGCCGGAAAAGAGAGGCTTCTTTCTATAATAGCCCTATTTATACTCACCTTGATATAGCATATGGTACTGTACGAGACCAAGTGAGTGGGGTAATGGGATTTTTTTAATAGTCATTGTTTTTGGTGTCATAGGTCCGAGTCTTCCACCTGTGGCCAGATTTTGGTGACACCATGCCCAAATGCGATGCCGCTACGCTGCGCCAAAACAATTATGACTGTTTTTCTTGTTCAATTGTTTTATTACATTATCAGTATTCAACAAAAATTTGAAGAAAACTTTTTTATTTTTTTATTTTATTGGTATTCTACAATTTATGACGATGTAAGTTTTACGCGCAAAACGTGCCCTTGTTTTCTGGCCCGGCTATGCATGCCCCTTTGTAACACTGAGGAAATCACTACAGTTGTTGGATATTCCCGATATTGATACAAAGCTACTATGACCATCTATTGACGATGCCAATTCGCAAGCAAGCAACTTGATTGTCTGAGCCTGAGCTGAGCACAGCTCAGGCTCAGCCAATCAAGCTGCTTGATCTCAAGCACAATATTCAATCAAGTGTTTTGAAATAAATTGACAAATATTGGCAAGATTAACGCAGGCCGCAGTGTATCAGGTTATAGCAGGGCGGGGTGAACACAAGCACAGCGGGCCACTGTCACCTTGGTCCCTGCTCTTGGTATAACGTAATGATGGACGAGGCTAGATATCACTCATCGTCCGTAACTAGACCAGGCCCGTATGCAGGAATTATTTTAGGGGGGTGCGTTATCGACGGCACGAAGGGCTAAACAATGTTTTTGCACATCCACGGACAGACCTCGACAGATTAACCCGTTCACCCCTAAGTAAATGGAATGGATTTGTATTTGTTAATTTTGCAACCAATCTAAATCATCACAAAATGAGTTTCTAATATATAGTGAACTAGAGACGGAATGCGAATATTTTTCAGTCACCTGTGAACCAGACAAATAGAGGATCTCAAACGAATTTCAAGGTCATATGAATCAGACACAACTTGAAACGAATTAGGTGCAATTTATGGACCTAACCTCCGGCAAGGTGCATACAATTGCTGACGACTTTCATAAAAGTCATATCAAAGTGAAATGAGTATGCGATTCTGTTTATTACTACGAAGAGAAGAATTACAATTAAAATTAAAATTAATATGTTTCAATTGCAAGACGCCATTGATTATTTCCGCGTGTAGCTGAACATCTCCGTAGAGAAAATAGTTTTGAAACTAGCGATAAACTAGAAATAGACTGTCGACGCACTTAGGGCCCCTATAGGTGATTTGAAAATAAACAGACAGACGGACGGACGTACGATCAGTAGCGAGGGTAGTTGTATTAATGTGTAAGGATGTATCGTTACTCAAGTAAGGCATGTTGGCAATATGAAGATATTAGTTGAGGCAAAGAGAAAGTATAGGTGATTTGAGAAACTGTTACAAACGTTTTAAAAAACATAAACAGACAGACGGACGGACGTAGCGAGGGTAATTGTATTAATGTGGAAGGATGTATCGTTACTAAGTAATGCAAGTGTGCAATATGAAGATATTAGCTGAAGGCAAACAGAAATAATAGGTGATTTGAGAAACTCGTACACAAACTTTGGACAAATAAACGGAAGGACGGACGGCCCCGCCGGCCCTAAATGTCATAAAAACGCCTTATCACATGAAAACCTTGCTATGACGTGATGTAACCCATTTCATAAATCTGATAGGACACACGTGTAATAACACTGGGAGCGAATTTGATTGGCCAGCCGCATCACCCTAATTACGTACTCGTATAAATGCGCTAACGTTATGCCAAACGAACAAAATGAAGACGTTCCAAGTGACGTCCATAATGGCGCGACAGACCAATGATGTTTAACGTTGACCTCATCGTGTTTAAAACGTCATTAGAAGAGTCAGTGACTCAATAAAAACGGAGTGAAGATGTCTATGGGGATTTAACATGGGGAATTTTTTTTGAATTTTAGAAATACAGGACCGATTTTTAAAATTTAACTTTTGTTTTCTTAGTTAGATCAGATCCAAGCTATCTAGTCAGGTTTCGTAGTAATTTCCAAAAATTTTCGTTTTCTGACTCCTCCCACACTTTCTTAATAAAATCAATATTTGACCGAATTTCACGAAATAAAAAGAAGGCTCATTCTTAAATTTTCTTTTAATTTAATATTATCGAAAATAATATTGTTTTTGAATTGTCTATATGGTCGTAAAATTTGGGCAGCTTTCGTGAAACAGACAGTAGTGACGTTAAAACATGAGGACATTTTGTATTCTTTTGAAAATGAGTAAGAACCGTGTTGAGTTTTGTTTGTAATTATTCATACATTTAATTAATGCATTAATATACCTTGGAACGTTACGTCATCTGATTCCGTCACCTGATCGAGTCACAGGCGAATAATACGTGGTGAAGATACAAATGATAAGTAGGCATTTACAGGCGACTTCATTTTTTATTTTCAAGGCAATATTTATTTATTTGACTTTCTGCCATCTTCTAAACATAATAGGATTGTTTTTACATGTTTATCATTACTGGCATTAACCACCTGTGGATCGAGTCACGAAATATGCATTTGCTAATCAACCACTTAAATCATAAGTAGTGCAAGTCTATATGTATGATGTTCATGATTAAAAAACACACACATACATGTAACGGAATGTTCATATAGCTAAATTATAGGGAAGGCACACTGGGGACCTCCCAGGTTGTTCGTTTTAGAGTGGTTAAACTACATATCGAATATCCTATAGGTTAATGATATTGATCAATTATTTACAAATATGATCAATGAATGTGAATAGTCGAACCGAACTTGCATCGCTATAGCGAGCAATGTACTTCTCTTATATAGATCGACTTGAACCTACATTTGCATATGTGTTACCGTGACAGGAGAATTTATGCTCATGACACTTGTCACGAAAAACAACTTTTATTAGTTTGCTTCTCACATCAACGAGGTTAAATAGCAATGCCAGGTGTACCTAGTACATGCATGCACATAGAGAATAGTAGGTTAGTGCCGTGAATGGGAAAACATATCTGGCAAGGCTCAGGAAACGGGATGGGCGAGGCTCTGCCGAGCACATCCCGTTTCCGTGCCGCGCCAGATATTTTTTCCCATTCACGGCACTAACCTACTATTCTATTTATCCCGTCAACACCTAAAAATGGCTGTAAAATGCAAAAATAGTATTGACTGGATATTAAAAATGTTTCACGGCACCGTGTTTCACGGCACATACGCACTGTGTTGACGGGATAAATAGAGAATAGTAGGTTAGTGCCGTGAATGGGAAAACATATCTGGCAAGGCTTAGGAAACGGGATGGGCGAGACTCTGCCGAGCATATCCCGTCTCCGTTTCCCATTCACGGCACTAACCTACTATTCTATTTATCCCGTCAACACCTACAAATGGATTTAAAATGCAAAAATAAATAACCCTAGCCACCGCACACATTCATACGCAGTAAAAATATTTACAAAATGTACGATATTTTATTGAAATAACATCGAAAATTGACATCATTTTCATAGCAAATGCGGAATTTCGCCATCATTCGACGTCATTTTCAGACAATTTCTGTAAATATATTGTATGCAAAATCGCACATGTTCGTATGTACAAAACCACATGGCGTGTCTCATTTGTTTTCCGATCTCAACCTCATTTTTCTTCGCCTATAATAGCTGTAACAGATTGCAAGTTCAAGGTGCATGGTCACGTGGTTACAACAACAACAACGTCGCCCACTCCAAAGTAAGTATTATTTGATATTTTCCTTAATATGCAACGGATTTTGATGAAATATGGATCAGCAAACGCGTCTTCATGAGCTGCATTTGGTGGTCTATGGAGTTTGGCACAGACTTATGTCGTTTTTGCGAATAATCGATTTCCATGTCGGAGACACGGAAATCGATTCTTCGCAAAAACGACAGAAGTTTGGGCGAAAATAAAGAGACCACCAAATGCAGCTTAACACGACGCGTTTGATGCGCCATATTACATCAAAATCCGTTACGTAATAAGGACACTATAAAAGAATACGTACTTTGAATCGGTACTTGTTGTTGTTGTTAGTACCACGTGATCATACACCTTGCAGTTGTAATAGTGTCCTCATAATTAACAGGGGGCCGTTTCACTAAACTTCGTACGATAACAATTATGCTACTATTTTTTCCACCTACATGTACACATCATGTGAACATATCTGCTAAAAGAAAATACCGACATCGCCTATTAGTGTACATGCTCCTCTAATTTCCTCATTCGCACGAATTTCTTAGTCGTGCGAGGTTTAGTGAAACGGACTCCAGGGCCGTTACAGCTAATACCACGGTGTCATTATGAAACCAACCAGCATTTCTGCGATTTTCATATCAGTATTGCTCAGTAGCCGATTTCATCAACATTGCACAGTATATTTATCTAGCAAAGTATACGTTGAGGGAGTAATCATTTATTTTTACCAAAATGCATTATTTCATATAGAATTAACCACTGCATATATTTGATGATTTCAAATATGCAGAATCATTATACTGAATTTATTACATTATCACAGCCAAAATGGCTGTGATAATGTAAGAAATTCAGTATACTAAAAATTAATAAATTTATCCTTAAATTGAAAATTTCTCGCTCAAAGTATAC
This sequence comes from Conchocele bisecta, assembly GCA_029237695.1. Lineage (NCBI taxonomy): Eukaryota > Metazoa > Mollusca > Bivalvia > Lucinida > Thyasiridae > Conchocele > Conchocele bisecta. The sequence goes on from CM055277.1 coordinate 75,654,886, forward strand.
TTTGCTAGATACATGTAAGTATACTTTGCAATGTTGGTGAAATAGGCTACATGTGACTGTTGGGATATTGTTGAACATATATCACATCTTTGAGACATATTCGATTTTTTGTCTGCACTTAAGCATAACTTAGGCGCTCTATGTGCAATCACCGTTAGATCACGTTCGTCCACATGTACGATCCGTATTCCGGTTCGATAAAGCTCGCAAAAGTATCTCCTCGTACATGCGGATGAACGGTTGCTAAGTACAGTGGATACTCTCTAAACCGGACACCCATAAACCAGTGTTGCATTGTACTTTATATCTAACATTAGAAACGATTCATAATCACAATACAATCCACAAACATATCCCGGGATGTCTGAATAACAGTGAATATTCTCTAAACCCGACACCCTGGGGACCTCCCAGGGTGTCCGGTTTAGAGAGTATTCACTGCAACAGGTGTGCGGACGTTCGTTATTCATCGCCACAGAAATGCATGTACGAACCTCTAGTGCCTTTGTATGTAGAACGTCGGTGGTATCGTCCCGCTCCTTCGCGACATTCTGTAACTTAAACTTTGTAAGCGGTCCCGTCTTATTTAATACCATCTGAGACATCTCTGGCGGCCCTGTCTTCACTGTATCGTGCCCAGGTGTGATCGTGCTCGCCCTGTCTTCACTGTATCGTGCCCAGGTGTGATCGTGCTCGCCCTGTCTTCACTGTATCGTGCCCAGGTGTGATCGTGCTCGCCCTGTCTTCACTGTATCGTGCCCAGGTGTGATCGTGCTCGCCCTGTCTTCACTGTATCGTGCCCAGGTGTGATCGTGCTCGCGTTTCCACAATCCTTTTTAACATCCGGTTCCGCACGATTATTTCGCCTATTTACACACCAAATTCATTTGTTATCTGACACGTTCTCATGAGTACGGAAGAAATAAAACGATTAACAAGCTATGCATGGTATACACGAAGATTAAATATTATGATAGAAAGTAAATCGTGACTGTACAGGTACTGGAAATATAATAGTCATTCAAATAACATATATACACCAAATATATCTAAGGATTAAGTAATGCAAATAAATGTTACGCATTTGATAGACCATCGGTACTTTTACGGAGCCCCGCAGCGGACGTAGAATATTTTTTATTAATTCATTCCCACGAAATAAATTATTTCCCTCAATTATACAATTCGTTCCGCGAAATAAAAATTCGTTCCATAAATTTAACAAGTCGTTCCCACGAAATAACAATTCGTTTCCTCAATTTAACAATTCGTTCCCTAGAATTAACAATTCGTTTTTTCGAATTAACAATTCGTTCCCACGAATTGTTTTGGCGCCCAGTTGCACGCGCAAAACCTTTGATCTACTTTGAAGCTGTTTGAATAATTAAATTGAGGGAACGAATTGTTATTTCGTGGGAACGAACTGTAGTATAAAAAAAGTTACAGTTTGCAGTATATATATTATTACAATAAATAGTTTGCTTCCAACATCAACGCCGTTGACAAACGTAGCCATGATGTATCAAGGTGTATGATCACGTGGTACTAACAACAACAACAAGTACCGATTCAAAGTACGTATTCTTTTATAGTGACCTTATTACGTAACGGATTTTGATGAAATATGGCGCATCAAACGCGTCGTGTTAAGCTGCATTTGGTGGTCTCTATATGTTCGCCCAAACGTCTGTCGTTTTTGCGAAGAATCTATTTCCGTGTCGGAAATCGATTCGTCGCAAAAACAACAGAGGTCTGTGCCAAAATCCATAGACCACAAAATGCAGCTCATGAAGACGCGTTTGCTGCGCTATATTTCATCAAAATCCGTTGCATATTAAGGTAAATATCAATTAATACTTACTTTGGAATGGACGGCATTGTTGTTGTTGTAACCACGTGATCATGCACCTTGTGTATCTACATGTACACATCATTACATGTGGACGCATCCAGTAAATATTTTCCATCAGCTGTCAGTGAAAATATTATTCTAAAACTAGCACTCACAAACTTCTTTATATTAGTCTTACGAAGTTTGTGAAATGGGCCCCAGATATATTGTACAGTGGAACCTCTCTAACCCGGACACCCTGTGAGGTCCACAGGGTGTCCAGTATAGAGAGGCTCCACTGTAAATCAGGCATATTGGTACCGCAACACAGGTATTATGTGGTTTGCGATCGTGCACAGATGTTATCAACGGTGAGATAGGACAATTTATCCCGTCAACACAGTGCGTATGTGCCGTGAAACACGGTGCCGTGAAACAATTTTGATATCCAGTCAATACAATTTTTGCATTTAACAGCCATTTGTATGTGTTGACGGGATAAATAGAATAGTAGGTTAGTGCCGTGAATGTGAAAACATATCTGGCGCGGCACGGAAACGGGATGTGCTCGGCAGAGCCTCGCCCATCCCGTTTCCTGAGCCTTGCCAGATATTTTTTCCCATTCACGGCACTAACCTACTATTCTCTATCTATTTTCCTTATTTCTGAACCAAAGAATATGTTGTGACCACTCATTTGAACCGTCTCGGCGTGACGGTTCAAATGAGTGGTCACAACATATACTTCTGATGAGAAATAAAGAAATTCTTGAGCCTTGCCGGATATTTTTTCCCATTCACGGCCCTAACCTACTATTCTCTATAAACACACACAATTAAGGAGACACGTATTGTATGGGTGTCCGGTTTAGGGAGGTTCTACTGTATTCTGAAATAGGAGTATTACCCCACTAACCCAGGATGGTTTGGACATGGTATGTATTCTATAATTACCAATTTCAAATTATATCAGTTTTCTCATGTAACTCCGAATAGCAAAGCGGATGTATATGGACGTTTGAAGAACTGAATGCGTTTTCACTTTAAAATTGATGACAAGCCGCCCATTTAATAATACACTTTCTCTTTACTTATGGTATGAACTGGTTTGTGTCACCGGTATTGCCATCGTATTATTTTTATATTTCGGCCGAAGCCCGTGTATTCAAATTAAGCTTGTACATTGACAATTGACATAATCAACACCGTATAACAATGGAACAAGAGACACAATTGCAAAATACAGTGACTGCAGAATGGGGCTTATATGATTAGTGACCAGCGTAGCTCCCGATCTGGGGCCCGTTTCACTCAACTTCGTACGACTAAAATATTCGTAAGTGCAAATTTAGGATCGTCTCAAAATTTCAATTGATGGATTTACGTTTATTGAGCATAGGCTGCATATGTAAATCCAATAATTGTTTAAAAGAAAACACTGTTAGTGTGAAATTTACAGGCTATAATAATTTTGCACTTACGAACATTTTAGTCTTACGAAGTTTAGTGAAACGGTCTCCAGCTCCCGATCACCGATATGCGCATGTGGTGTGTTTATCATGATGCATTGCCTTACTGTCTGTTTCACGAAAGCTGCCCAAATTTTACGGCTATATAAACAATTCAAAAACGATATATTTGTTGATAGTATTAAATTAAAGGAAAATTTACAAATGAGCCTACATTTTATTTCGTGAAATTTGTTCCAATATTGATTTTATACCGAAAAAACAATTTCCCCATGTTAACATGGGGACATTTTTAGAATTTCAGAAGTACTGGACCGATTTTTAAAATTTAACTTTTGTTTTCTTAGTTATATCATTTCCAAGCTATCTAGCCAGGTTTCGGAGTCAATTTCTGACTCCTCCCACAACCTTTCTGCCTCCTTTTCCCCCATGTTAAATTCCCATAGACAATCAATTTTTCGCAATAAAATCAATATTTGCCAAATTTCACAAAATAAAAAGAAGGCTCATTCTTAAATTTTGTTATAATATAATATTATCGAAAAAGTATTGTTTTTGCATTGTTTATATAGCTGTAACATTTGGGCAGCTTTCGTGAAACAGACAGTAGTTTCATCTTTACATGAGTTTATATGCCCCCCTTGGGCACATCGTTCACTATTGCGTTGGCTTTCCTTGGTCTCCTGGTGATGTATCAATGTCTGTATGTTATTGTTGCCGCACAATTTGCGTCTAAGGTATTTGTTATTTTTTTAAATAATACTATTTTCTGAGATGAAATGAATCCTGAAATCGTATGCACAAATGCCTTTTATCATCCTTTGGCATACATTGACAGGCAAGACAAATACACAGGATTATTGATGTATCAGAGGAATGATGGTCACTTGTTCTATAAATAGAGCACAATGAAAAAATAACTCTTCGTTCAATGCACAAATATCGCTCAAGTAGCATGTCGGCACCGTATTCAAGAACTCTTCGTTGAAAGCGAAAATATCGCTCAAGTAGCATGTTGGCACCGTATTCAAATCATTGGCGTGGCATACACTTCTGCAAGAACATATTTACGATGTCCCACAACCACAATGTGTTAATGACGATGAAACTCAAGAACATGTGACAGGTCAAGGAGAGGTTCTATCGTAGATACAGTAGAACCTCTCTAAACCGGACACCAAGAAAACATATTTGATCTTATTTTTGATGGGTTTCTTTGTCATTTATCTCATATGATACTGTATTTTCATGATCGCATAGCACATAGCTATAGGTCAGAATGATAAAATGCCTAATTAACAATGAAACACTCTAAACCGGACACCAAGAAAACACCTGTGATGTTATTTTTGATGAGATTCTTGGTCATTTAGCTATAGGTCAGCATGATAAAATGCCTAATGAAAAGTCATGCAGAGCATGATGTTATTAGCCGATCAAATCAGGGTTCAATATATGTCCACATTTTAGTAGTTACGGAATCTCAGGGAAAAGTGAGAGAAGTGTTGATTTCCACCCCAACCAAATTCTTCCAGTTATATTTAGCTATCATTAATATCTGATCATAGCAATACTTATGGTAGTCAAATGTAAATGAACTAGCCACAAGTTTATAAAACATTCTAATGTGTTAATCATTTCTCTATATGCTGGTATATTTGAGCAAAATAAGCAAATTCCGTTATATATATTGGGCCAAATGATGTTGGTGTGGTAAGTGAACCTGCCACCATATCAGCAAATGGTAGTTTCAGTGTTGAATGGGTATTGTATATTCCCCACTGTAGCGCCGTTAAACGAAAAAACGCTAAAGATAAGCCAACATTACATAAAATAATGTTGATGTTTTTTCCCAAAAACATCTGGCATCTAAGTGTTATGTTGTTGTTTTTTGCGTGTGGAATAGGGGAAACTCGCTTTGGTGTTTTCTGAAATAACCGAAGGAATACTTCGTTAGCTTCAATATCACCTTTATTAATCAGCATGCAAATCGCAACTGCTGATTTTAATAATTGACAAACATGTATAAGCAATGACAAACACAATAATGTTCCTGTTAACTGAGTTTGCATGGATCGCCTTGTGTATGGTGTTTCAGTCAAATTGATAGGACGTATTGAACTGTACTGACAGGTGCGGGTTTTGACAAGAGCCGCATACAAGTTCAATGACACAATATCAACATGATAATGCAATTGCAAGGTGTTCCATACAAATACATATGACTGTCTATTACCATTACATGTAGCATGGTTGCAATGTTATGTGAGCGATATTGACATACAAATTGTAAACTAGATTGGTAGTGGTAATATTTACAATAACTAATAAAATTCAGACCAAATAGTGTACCACTTGCAACCGGTTTTCAATTTGGATACCAATGAGATTAACCCATTTCAATACCACAGACCTATATGTCAATGCTGGGCAAAAGTGCATATCCAGATGAGTCAGCTCATGATGGGCCCTCATCCGGATCTTCAATGTTTGTTACAATTCTCTCTTTTAAATACTTGATTACTTGTTAAATGAGGACGGACTAGTCCATGTCGGTCAATCGGGTGAGAAAGGGTTAATCATTATCATATCGACACATATCGTTTGCACATATTGTTATAGATTGATCGATTAATGATGTTAATGGCATGTCAACATCTGCGGTCATTTTTAAGCAGGGCTTAAATTTATTAATAGCTTTTCATTCAATTACGCATAGCAATAGTAGAGAGGTACATGGGAATCAATAGCTCGCAACTAAATGTCAAACACCGATCTTACGCCTTCGCATACATGTACATTTTCTGGCAGACTATGCATACTAATCATTGAGGAGAACTGTTTCCTCTTGTACCCAACAGTGCAGAACCAATGGCAGTGTTTCCGACATTGGTTGTTGATGTTGTTTTGTGGTTATGCTTTATGACTGACACTACAGAATATGTACATGCACGAATGTCAATAATTGGCATATTGGACAATTGGTTGGTCTGACACAGGAATAAATGTCAAATGTAATTAATTATTCCATATACCATCACAGTAGCGACAGCTTAGTATATATTTACAAATATATATGACTGATTGCGTGATGCTATGGTTTGGATCAGCATTTAAATGTAATAACATATGCTTTTGCAGTTTTGCTGTACATGACAATGCTGTGCATTGGGTAATGGATATATAACTATTCCATCATACTAATTAATTATTTACAAATGCATGTCCATAGCTGACTGAATGGTGCTTATTCATTGATCCTCGTGTAATAATATTATAACAGATGCCTTATTTACTGATGTGTACCTGTATGCCAGGTCTTAAACAAATAATGATTGCATTACAATAATACACACTCTAACGCTACAAGTGTACATTCACTGAGTTGATTCACTTTCTGACAATGTAAACAGCTAGATATTCTAATAATTGCACAGAAATAAAAGAATGAAGTTATGAAATTAATATACAAAATCTCATTATTTGCATATTTGTATTGATGAAGGAAGTGATAGCTTCCACAATTCTACAATGTTCACCTCAAAAAGGACAATGTGAAATAATGATACTGTTCTGAAAATGAAAACACAATCACTTAGAAAATATAACAATACAAATACAAAAGTAACTACTAACCTGAAATAACCGAAGGAATACTTCGTTAGCTTAAATATCACCTTTATTAATCAGCATGCAAATCGCAACTGACAAATTTCCAGGCGGGCTATATTTATTTCCTTCGATTATCTCAGATTATCACAAACAATAATCATAAACCAATGAAATACAGTTTTACAATATGTCACGTGATCCCGGAACTGGAGGGCCAATGAGAAATGTGTGCCGTGCTCTGAAAGTTGTATCTGTCAAACTTATCGTCTCAGGGAAAACCTGTTTACGTAAATAGTTTCTTAACAGGTGTTAAATTCCAGCCCTTTGTCTCCACATAATGCCTTGTCATACCGCAGATAAGTTTGTCGGTTTTTGATTGGCTAGCTTGCCTGGTCATATATATTATATGACCTGCCAAGGCCGTCGAGCAGAGAGAGAGAATAACAATAACAACAAGCTGTTTGACTTTTCTGAAAATCACCAAATAAAGCTGATAAAACATAACTCTGTAAGTATAATTCACCTGAGCACTGAAGTAGGCAATCATAGACACCATCAACTAGCTTCGCTGAAGATTTAAGGTTAGTCTGTGCCGTAATTCTCGAGTTATTGATTGTTATATCACCTCTCCTTTGTCTGAAAATTCCGCCAATATTTACACTTACATTGAAGTAGCCCATAGCCGTCACTGCCTGTACCCGGCACATCACTTGATTTGATAGTGGGGGTTTCCTCAACCGTCACTACCAATTGCTACCAATTGCTAATATAAAAACCGATACTGCTTATCTACATTCGACATCAAACACGCGCACGCACAGATATTTGCAATTTTTTTGCGGACATCGGTGCGAACGCGACAAAACGCGACAAAACAAGATCTTTTCGAAGACTTTTGAAAACCGAAGATAACGAGAACCGAGGTAAAACAGATTTCTGATTATACCAGTAACAAATATAGTATAGTAGTATAGAAGGATAGAGTAAAAGTATATTAAAATAATAACCTTGAACATTTGCCAAACTTAGTATAGTGGCAGACAGACAGACAGACAGACAGACAGACAGACAGACAGACAGACAGACAGACAGACAGACAGACAGACAGACAGACAGACAGACAGACAGACAGACAGGCAGGCAGGCAGGCAGGCAGGCAGGCAGGCAGACAGACAGACAGGGGGGCGGACGGACGGACGGACACGGACGGACACGGACAGCCAGCCAGCCAGCCAGCCAGCCAGGCTGCAGCCAGCCAGCCAGCCAGCCAGCCAGCCACGTGATCATGCACCTTTTGTATCTAAATGTACACATCATTACATGTTGACCCATCCAGTAAATATTTTCCATCAGCTGCCAGTGAAAATATTATTCTAAAACTAGCACTCACAAACTTCTTTATATTAGTCTTACGAAGTTATTGGAATGGGCCCCAGATAGATTGTACAGTGGAACCTCTCTAACCTGGACACCCTGGGAGGTCCCATGTTGTCCAGTTTAGAGAGGCTCCGCTGTAAATCAGGCATATTGGTACCGCAAAACAGGTATTATGTGGTTTGTGATCGTGCACAGACGTTATCAACGGTGAGATAGGACAATTTATCACGTCAACACAGTGCGTATGTGCCGTGAAACACGGTGCCGTGAAACATTTTCGATATCCAGTCAATACAATTTTTACATTTAACAGCCATTTGTAGAGCAGAGCCTCGCCCATCCCGTTTCCTAAGGGAAACCTAAGCCTGCCAGCCAGCCAGCCAGCCAGCATTCCTAAATGGAAGTTAGGTCATGCTAACTGGGAGCTGTTCCAACAACTTTGCACTAATAGACTACACACATATACAAATCTAGATACAAAACAATACCACGATGAATTTGTGAGCACCCTCTATAGCATAAGTAAGGAGAGTATACCACAGACAAGTGGTAAAGCTCATAATCGCCCAACCAATCCCTGGTGGACACCAGCTTGCACAGATGCCATTAAAAACAGGGAGAACTGTCTGCGTAGATGGAAACAAGCACACAAATATCATACAACACTTAAACAAACTAGGCGAGAGGAATATTTGAAAGCTAAGTCCCTCGCGACTGAAGTAATTAACGACGCAAAAAGTTGTGGTTGGGAGAAATTTATATCTGAAATAAATAACGACAAAACGAGTAAAGAATTATGGGACCAATTTAATAGAATCAGAGGAAAAGCTATAAAGCCAATGCCTCCACTACTACATAACAATAGCAATGTGTACGACAACAAACAAAAAGCAGAGGTGCTCACAGACCATTATACAACTATGTCAAGTGACAATAACCTTAATCCCGAATTCAATACAGTTAAGGTTAAGAGAAACCCCGAAATTCAAACAAAAATAGATACTAACACGTTATGGCCAGAATCTAATGAGGTTGACTGCCTCAATCGGTGCTTTATTATGTCAGAACTAAAATATGCCCTTAAAAATAAGAAAAACTCTGCACCAGGAGCAGACAAGATACACTACGCAATACTAAAGCATCTCCCAAAAGAATCCATGGAACAACTGCTTCTGGTGATAAATAAATGCTGGGTAAATGGTACACTACCAGATACCTGGAAAGAAGCTACCATCATCCCTGTATTGAAACCAAAGAAGGACCCAACACTCCCGCCCTCATACAGACCCATTTCTCTAACACCAGCAATATGTAAAATGATGGAAACGATGGTAGCTAACAGATTAAAACATCACTTAGAAACAAATCAGAAACTCAGCCCGACCCAATCAGGATTCCGAAATAACAGATCTACATTAGATCAACTCGCACGACTAGACACAATTATTAAAACAGCCATGATGGAAAAGAAAATGGTCGTTGCAGTATTCCTAGACTTGGAAAAAGCCTTTGACCTAATGTGGACGAAAGGCGCAATAGAACAACCCATCGGGAAGGGCATAAATAACAAAATGTTGTTGTGGCTTGACAACTTTCTGACGGGCAGAACAATTAGAGTGAGAATAGGATCAGAACACTCCGAATTTCAAAATGTAGATAACGGTAGCCCCCAGGGCAGCGTAGTTAGTCCAACGCTGTTTAACATCATGATAGATACATTGTATAACGAACTCAATGAGAACAACTCAATTACAACTATCAAAAATGATCTATCGCAATTTGCAGATGATAGCTCGATCTGGCATGTACATGCAGATCTCAATATAGCCTTGGGGGCTGTGCAGACAACATTAGATAAAATCACAACATGGCAAAAGAAATGGGGGTTTAAAATATCCCCACTAAAAACTGAGGCAGTCATCTTTCATAGAGGAGGACACTTATTCTACAAAAGCACGGAGCAACGGTATGCATATAAAGGAGATCAACAATACAAAATTAAAGAACTAGTTGTTAACAATCAGGCAATACCATACAAAAAAAAGCGCAAAATTCCTAGGTATGTACTTGGACGATATACTTACATGGAGACCTCACATATCAGATCTAATTCAACGTTGTAGGAAGGATCTAAATATAATGAAACTAATCTCAGTTACATCTTATGGTGCAGACAAATCCTCCCTCCTACAACTATATAAAGCATTAATCCTGTCGAAGATGGACTATGGATGCATGCTATACAAAGATGCAGCGGCTGCTCATCTGGATAAGTTAGAATTAATTCAAAGAGCAGCGCTAAGGCTTGCCACGGGTGCCTATAAAACAACAAGAGCCGCAGTAATCGAAGTAGAAACAGCAGTGTTACCACTAGACTTAAGAAGGGAGCAAACGTTACTCAAATACTGGGTCCGAACCCAACCCCATGGCGCTCACCTACCAATCAACGAACTAATACAACTCAAACCAGCATACAAATACAATATGATTAAACTAAAACGAGACGCAACCAATACAGTCAATAATTATACCAACAAAAAAGCCAATATAAAAACGTGTTATGCAACGAATGCACTAATCTTAACAGAAGAATATGATTTGGGTTGATGCGAGATGCAGCCATTCAAAACGCATAACCCGTATTATCTATTTGAAATTACAGCTCGATCTGATCTCATTGAAATTATAAAATATAAAACTAAGAATCCAACCCTTAGCCTCAAACACGCAATGGAACATTTAGAACATAATTGGAAGGACAGCCTACACATCTATACGGCCGGTAGCAAAAACCCAGAACTCGGTATCACCTCAGCTGCGTTGTGGTCCCGGAACTAAGTCACGTAGAACAATACAAACTGGCCCCCAATCTAACTGTATTTACTTCGGAACTTATTGCAATTGAAAAAGCCCTCATAGTCAACCTAAAATTAAAAAAGTACAATAACACTGTAATCATAACAGACTCACTAAGCTCCATCCAAGCAATCAACACAGGTACGTCTAAAACGAGACCTGACAAGGTCCATACCATTAAAATTCTTATAAGTAACAATAAGGAACAAGGGAAAAATATTAATATAGGCTGGGTACCCTCACATGTTGGAATACCTGGAAACGAAGAAGCCGACCGAGCGGCAAGCACAGCTCATTTGATGGGAACACAAGATAATACTCTGCCTACACACAGAGAATTATATTCAGTCATTAAACACAAAATAAAATAAAAATGACAAAAACGATTGGATAACATACATAAGCATTACTATGGCGGGCACACATTTCAAGTCATGGTGCCTACCATACCAAATAAATGTAAACAATACAGCAAGGATAGAATGTCAGATAAAATAATAACACGACTCAGACTAGGTAGAAACGGTATAAAGGAAAATATTCATCCACAGGGCAGCGATATTGATGTAGATTTGAATTGTAGTCAGTGCGACGAAGATGAAATAGAAGAACTGGACCACTATTTCTCCTTCTGCCCAGCGCATGAATTAGCAAGAGAAGATCTAGCCGCTGTCTGCTTAAAAAATAATGTTATATCATCTCCATATAATTTAATATTCCCCCCTAAAGAATGCGAAAATGAAATACACTTAGCTGTACTAAAATACATTAAGGCGACAGGGTACTGGAATAAAATATAAACATGACACCGTTGCTCCACCAAAATTAAAAGCTGTCAAAAATAAATGATATAATGATTTTATTTTAAAATACAACTCATGCAAACAGTTATACGCCGGTATCGTGGATAGAAACACATTAAAAACCCGATGGAGTGGCCGAGCTAAGTTACGTCCGTGACACTGGGTCCCATTGTCTCCATCCCATATCTGAAAATTGCTGTAAATATTTTCAGGATTTACCAATCTAATATAATCTTTAAACATGTCAATAGACGTCCGTACACTCGGCCGGGAGGCGTTACTCATTCTAGAGTGAATAGTCGAATGACGAGCAACATCACTTGTGTCGGGGATACATGTTTCTCCGGCAACGAGAGGACTGTTGCATACTATGCTGCTCGTCTGCCTGCTAGATGCTCGCACCTAATAATAATACTAGAATTAATATTTGATCAATGGTGGCAGCTGGGTGCTGCCTGCATCCAATGCTACAACAATTCTCACCTTTAGTCTACTCACTGGTGCCACTGGTCTCATAACAATAGCGAGTTGACTTGCAACAAGGAAAGTAAAATAATGTCACGATATGCGATGCAATCAAATAAGTACAATATAACTGCACCTATACCATTTCTTCCATAATGGTAGTTCCTGGCGGTTATCATTGATCACGAGGCAATCAACCCAAACAACCAACTATTACAATCATTAATCATACAGACCCATCAAACTCAAACAGTTAATATGGTGCCCGGTCGGACGAGTGGTTAGCACAACTGAATCGGGTAGCTCCGAACGCCAATGCCTTTGACTGACGGCTGGCGTCAAACAAATAGCAAACCCTAGATCATTGTAAAGATATCCTGCGAGCTGCCGCCCCCTGGGTGGACACTGTATTAAGTCCGAATGGATCGTATGGGGACGGGGCCGCGGGGGGCGGTGTCAGCATATGGCTGGCCGCCACTTGGGAATCCCGTCCGCTTGCGGCTGCGAAGGCCATTCTAGCATAACCATAGCTAAAACTAACATACAAGTAATCCCACCCAATGGGTATGTACTCGATCGGAACTGGCCCAGGAAAGTCTCTTACGTATGGACTGCCTTATCGAGGATTAGTACTGGGAAATTAACGAGACGATATGTACAGGCTCGTGTGGGCTAACACATGAATCCAAAATTAACATACAAGTAATCCCACCCAACGAGTGTACGAAATTCTACCCACCACAATCCCGATATGCTATTATGTACTATGTTAGACTAGACTTAGTAGATTATATTTAGTAGTAGTGGTAAGGGTAATGAGTGGAAAGAGGAAGGGTCAACAATTGGTCTGGTACCGGTGAAACTCGATTCACTGACGAAGCCTGTTTAGTCGGTAACGGTCGGACTCTTCTTGCACGCATTATTGTTGGCCTGCCTTCTAACCACTCAAGCCAGACTACTTCTGGTATTTTAATCAAACTGCAACAATAGGGTGAGTGGTGGAATTTTACATATATGCATAGACGTACTTGTATATATATCCATGTACATATATAGAGCGTGCACCGTCTGATAACAAAATATACTGGACTCGCAGAGATTGACATCGATCCGTGCATGAAATGCCACGGCTTCGTTCGGTCTCTGTGAAGCTCCGGGACGGCTGGTGTCGTGGGGATATCGTTGTCGGGAACCGTAAAGTCGCCCCGAACCCCTGCGATATCAGCCGTTAGAAACAGTAATAATATACAAAAAAAGAGAAAAAAAGCAATTACCCAAGGCACACACATTATTCGAAAATAGCACTGTACTCGAGTGAGCAATGACTTTGGTTGAACCTAGCCTCTACCCGAATACGTCACAATCCAAATAACTGCATAGCGGTCTGGTCGATGGGTGGGTAGTAAGTCTGAAACAAGTGCCGCTCTAATATAAACTTGTATTTTAGCTGCAATGTAATTTTAAAATTGGCCCTATAATACATCAATAAAAAACACATAGGAACACATACGTCTAGGTCCACACTGTCGCCGAGGAGTAATCATAATACACATATGTATACATGTCCATGATATGTACATATGCAAAAATGCATAGCATAACCAGGAGTCCCATCTCCAATACACGAAACAGATAGGGACCATACAATTGATGCTGAATAACCATACATGTTCTTCTCCCAAGATTCGTTGTAGCAACAATGCGTCACCAACTAAGCGACACCGAGAGGACCGCATCCAGGTACACCGATACTTGTCTAGTAAGTAGACAAATATCAACGACTCTCACTAGGTCACAACTGGTCTGGTCCATCCCAGGCAAGCGTCCAGGGAGTTCAGAATCTGCGGACGTAATACACTCATGTCACCCATAAGTCCACTCAGTCCATCCTATGATAGACCGCACAAGACACGGGGGCGGCTCATAGCTCCCTTACGTGTGTCTCGTCCCGAATGGCAGGGTGACAGTTTTTTGTAATTTCTACTACATCAAAGCACGCAATAATAGCTTACTTCCGCCCAATACGGACGGTCCCTTACACGCATAGGCATTATACATGTACACAATACTCCGCACAGCAGCGTGTAGTGTAGTAAAGAATATGCATAACATAAACAAATATAAACTCACACACCCATTGTGTCCGGTAAAACCACTAAGGCGACCAAGTCAACATATGAAGTCATAGAAGACAGAAGCTGCTCCCGCTGATTGAAAGCCGGGAGTGCTTGGTGAACCCGGGTGTCACAAATAACCGGTGGATCCACTCCATACAGACACGACGCTAGAAGACAGAAGCACAAGAACGGCGGATTTCTGATTGCATCAATATACCTGAAAGCGCCGAACTGTTTCTGTGCAGTTAGTGGTCGAGCCGGGCATAATGTTCTCATCATGTTGTCCATATAGTCAATCAACAGATGAGGACCAGCTATTTCGCCCTTAGGGCAGTAGATGAGCCAAGTCAATATGACATTGGACATAACCCTGACAGACACACTTAGATAGGCACGCACCCACAACATATACATACACAATCCAGATAAAGGCATCTGTGATTTTCATGCACACAGCTCACTCAAACACAAACCAGATGCGGTCCTCGCGGTGTAGCCAGACGCCTACGACACCAACAAAGAGAAGATCAGAACCAAATAAAACAAACTTAGTCCCCCCTCCTCGGGGACAAGGCCTCGCTCGTGTCTACCACCCACTCAGTGGGAGGTGGTCTAGGCCTCTGTGGACCCGACATCGGGTCGTTTCCTCTGTGTTGCATACTGGGCAGTGTCATGCTATATGCGCCTTGGGATCTGTGGCGGAATGAGCTGCCTGGGTGTTGCCAGTGGCGGCCTTGTGGGTGACTTGGGCATGGCTTGCCTGTCTCCTCGTCGCTGCGGGTGGCGGTTGCGGTGCGGAGCCTCCGGTTGTCACTGGCTGCGGTGTCCCGGTCTGCTGTGGATGGGTCGGTGGCTCGGCTCCGGCTCGGCCTGCGCTGTTGCTCCTCTGTGGGCGTTGGATTTGCCCATATCACGTGGATCCGTCTCTGCTTGGTCTGTCTTGCCTCGTCCAACCCTCTAATAGCATTAGCAGGTAATACAACAATATAACGGCTGAGTATGCATATATCATGTGCACGCACACTCGGCCCTCTTCACGGTCTGACATATCGGCAATGTGCAATAGGAGAATGAACTAATTAGGTTAAGCTCACCGCCTCATCGTCTCCTTCATTTAATGCACATATTTCGACTGTATCGCATATATTAGTTGGCCTGATCACTTACGGGCACATGCCCGGGTATGGAAGGTCTTCGAGCCATTTCCCACCCTTAAATATAAGAAATTCAAGGCCGTCGAACATAGAGAAATTGCGATTCCCCTCCGGCGCCTCGCGTCCAATGAAGACACATTTTTAAAGCGTCTAGCGATTGCGAATTGTATTCCTCACTAAACACAATAAAACTCCGAATTGATCAATACAAGTAACAAATTGTACATTCAAAACCAGTCTTTATTGTTTATTTTTCCATAAATATTCTTCGCTCATCAAAATATGAGCGAAAAATTAGCCAAAATAACGAAAATTGCTTTTCAAATCTCAACACGCTTATCTTCGTGACACGGCTATATTTAGGTCACAAACTATGGGTTCCACGCACGAAACCGCGGCGTAGCAATGACAGCGAACGTTTGGGAACCAGTCGCATTATTCTAGAGGCGCCAAAGGGAGAGCGGATCGATAGAGCAGTGGAACATAAATTAAATTACACGATATAAAAAAAACTGTCATAAAGTCGTTTTCGATGGATTTCTTACTCCATATTTAGTTTGTTTTCGTTTAATAAAAGAACAAACTGTTCATTTACGCCTTTATATTAAGACTGACGGTAGAAAATCGAATCTCGGATTATTTTTCTTCCTGAAAAAACGTAAAGATCAAAAGAAGAGATATGTTTATACGGCCAAATACAGGATCTGCGGTATGACAACTACGTTATTGTGATTCTACACAGGCTATATGGTGTAATATTGCTCGTCTGAAGGTATCTTCACCCTCGGCTATCGCCTCGGGTGAATATACCTCCAGACGGGCAATATTACACCATATAGCCTGTGTAGAATTACAATAACTTATAATATGTGAGAAAGCCGACTTTTATCACTTACCCCTGGCTTATGTTTGTATGTATAACTGCTTAGTATTGACACTATCATATAACACACTCTTATAAGATGCTTACAGATTAAACCATATATTTTTGAAAAAGAATATTGTATGTTGGACGATAAAAGTCGTATTTTAAATTTTCCCAATTAATGAAGAAAATATTCAGAATCTCTGTGAAGTAATAAAAATAATGATATTAAATGTGCCAAAATCAAGCTATTTTCCAAGAAGTTTATGTTTAACAATTTTCCGTAGTAAAAATGCAAATAAAGGTTATATGTGTGCATTTCAACTAAGTTTAACCATAAATTCACCCTGTATGCACCATCTACTTCAAACTGATGTCAAAATTAATAAAATCAGACAATTTCTTGAAAAATGATGCTTTTGTAGCACAATTTCCTATGTAATTTCCAAACATGTTGATACCAGTTCCGTTCACACTTCAAACAATATGTAAAGATTTATGATTTGTATAAACCCCAAAGTTACTTAACTGAAAATACATATATAAAATTAATTTTGCAATATTCAACTGATTGATTGGGCATGAATGATTGATTGATTGGGCATGACTATTTATAATGTAATACCACAATATATATATACACAAATACATGAAACACTATAAAAACCCAACTCATTATATAAGGGCCGTAATGGCTCCACTTTTCTCTCGGTACAGTATAAATATACTGCAGGGACAATCCCCACTCGTATAGTGTTAATTAACAGTTTGTAGCGTATATTCTTGGCGGTATTTATACTCAAATGTACTTTGCAAAACAAATTACCTGTATCTAATGGTTGTATCTTCTTGCAAATGAAGCTGATGTGCGCTTATCAAGATCACGTGATCGGCAACTGTTTGATTGATTGGTCAGTTGGGTGAGCCAACATTGGTCCGGTCCAATCAAATCACGAATACAAAATATCACGTTCTGTAACGAATAGTTTGGGGTGAATTGTCGAGATTCCGGCACCGCGTGTTAATTTTTGTTTCTTGGTGGTTTTGTATACATTTGGGGTCTGGCTTTCCGAAAAATCCGGGTGCCATTTTTCTCGGACACGTTCAATGTCATTTCAAGGTCTTTGACCTTTTTGGTATAATTGGAGCCCGTGTACCCTGAATTATACACCAATATGTCGTGTATACATATGACCCTAAACTGGCATAAATTACACAGAAGAACCGACTAATAGACACACTAAACATTTTCGGAAGATTTGATTTTCAACTCACATATCTGGCGGTCATATTTTCAAGATGGATATTCTGAAGCTCTGTATGTGTAGAATATTCTGCGACTGTCGTCTGTGTTGAGAACAGACGTCCAGACTTTGTCTGCCCTACATTTGTGGGTGTCAAAATTGTCTATGTTGCCATTTACTTGGCGGCCATTTTGAGTTTTCTGACAATGGAGTATGTTAACTGCAACATTATTCCAGTTCAAAGAATTAACCTTTGAATATAGGTGAAGGCGCTTAGCATTACACAAATATGTAGCTAGTCAACCGAAATCTCATAAATACCCGATTTATGGCGGCCATCTTGAAAATATGATAATTATATACTGAATATTAGTGTAGTTTACGTAAATTCTTTAATATATCCATCAGAAATGTTTTTGAACAAGTTACACCAATTTCCATGTTAAGGACCATGACCTATTGGCTCATATATTGGCAGTTTTCGACTTCCGTCAAGCATAAAGTTCAATGACCTTGAACTTGGTTTAAAAAAATGGCACCCGGATTTTTTGGAAACCTTATACATTCAAGTTTATAAAAAACACCGGGTGCCATAAATTAACACGAGGTGCCGGAATCTTATATATATACCTACTTCCGCTCCAATAAGATGTATAATTACGGGAGCAGCTGTATTTTTACAGGTGCAGCTGCATTTTGTACAGGTGCAGCTATACTTTTTACAGATACAGCTATAAAAATACATGTGCAGCTGTATCTTTTACAGGTGCAGCTATACATTTACAGCTGCAGCTGTACATTTTACAGGTGCAGCTACAAAAATGCAGGTGCAGCTACAAAAATACAGGTGCAGCCGTACATTTTACAGGTGCAGCTATACATTTACAGGTGCAGCTATAAAACTACAGGTGCAGCTGTATTATTTACAGGTGCAACTATACATTTTCAGCTGCAGCTATAAACAATACAGGTGCAGCTGTATTTTTTACAGGTGCAGCTGAGCTGTATTTTTTACAGGTGCAGCTGTATTTTTTACAGGTGCAGCTGTATATTTACAGGTGCAGCTGTATTCTTACAGCCGCACCTGTATATTTACAGGTGCATCTGTATATTTGTATAGCTGCACCTGTATATTTAGTTTTGACCCCATTCGTACACCATACAACTGTTCCTTGTAGTTATACAGACATAGATCATACCCAGTGGTGAAAATGTGTAGCATATCCTCACAATTTTATGGATTAATGTTTACCAATAATATTTATTTCAAAGATACATAATATACATCAAATTATATGCATCTGTTTTTTAATATTTTCCCCACTCCATTACTCCACAAGAGGTGCTTGAAAAAACCTCGGTCCGCCATAATGACATCACCTGGCTCAAGGAAATCTAAAAAGTCAAGACTGTTTTACAATTTCCTTGTCACTAATGCTTCCTTCAAATGCATCACTTACATAAACAATAGCACCATTTGGAGCAATGGCTACAATAAATGTGTAAGATGTATATTCCTTGTAGGAGGATTACTGATTTCCTTGAGCCTCGAAGTTACCAGGCGATTGGACATGAACTTCAGTGCAATCTATTATACACCTTATATTTCCTTCTTGAAGCAAACATGGCTTTGCGAAGTGCATATAATTGTTTGTACAGTAACTGGATCCATTTGATGATGATGGTGGAGACCAGACGTGTATTGGTTTTGAACCGATAAGCTAAATCCTGGTACCAATAAGCCGAGACGTTGACGTATTAAGGTCATAAATAATTGGTTCATTGGTGACATAGTTCTTTTGCGCCCTCGTCTTTTACTCGGAGTCTTATCGGCATCAGACACATTATAATTCCAATAGTTCATCTTTTCTGTACATTTCCCTAAGAAATCCCACAGACACATGAATTGAATGTAAGTTAATCCAATATAAAATTGAAAGGCTTTATCATCATCCTTGACACTGTCAACATTGAATGAAATGCAGTAGATGTGTCCGAGGTTTGTTGTTTTACCCACAGGCTTGCGTAATGCAAATGGTGTAACACTTTCATTTAATTTGGCACAGTTTTCCAATATTTTATTTTGTATTTAATTACTTCCGTTGTTGGTGGATTGTCTGTTTGACATTCATGATCACGTACAGAAGGTTTACAGGTGGTTCCAACACTTATAAAGAGCTGTCGCTGGTCTGGAATGGTCTTGGTATGTGAAGTTGATGGAACTTCTGGTGCGCTGGAGCCCACGACACCCACATCACTTTCATGTGTATCCGTCAACAGCAGTAGACTCTGTGCTGCATCCAATCTTTCCAGTTTGATTTGCTTTGGTGATCGATATTCATGACGTTGAGCTGGTCGTCTTCTTTTAGTTGTGACCTGCAAATAGAAAATGTACACAAAATACCATTAATTTCATTATGAACCATTTCAATAGATCCAGATGAGCCGACTGATCATGCTGAGCTCATTATCAGGTGCATCAGCAAGATCTTGACTGTTGTCAGCATAGACCCAGATCAGACTGCACACTTATGACTGACTGACCTTAGGGCTAGGGGCATGGCATAATATGAACTGGATCGTATGAACAATAAAACAGTATGGCCCATTTTACAATGATTTAAGTTGAAAAACTGAAAAAAGGATACACACACTCCCCACACACAGACGGACATACGGACCTTTGTGACATGTGTTAGTCAAACCAGCATGTGCATCAATACAGTCTGATCACTCAGATCAGGGTCAACATTCATGATTATTACTCAACAAAATGCACAGGCTGACTCTTGAGTTGCCAGTTCAGATCAATATTATAATCCGGTTATTTGCACTGTCCGGACACACCTCCGTCATTACAACTTATACAAGTTGTATAGGTCCTACTGTGCATGTACATATATGTCAATAATTAATAGGCCTAATGTACCTGTGTTCCGCATTTCATGGGGTCGGGATATTCAGATGTCGGGCCTCGTCCACCCACAAAGTGGAGCGAACATATGTAGGTTTCTCTGGTAACATTGTCAATGGTAAAATATTTTCGACCACAGTTCTGTACCCAGCGTTGACATTTTCTCGCTTTTGAGCAGGTTTTGGAAACCCGTTCCCAAATCCATCCAATAAAGTATTTGTCTTCACCGGGTTTCAGGGTTCGTGAATCGCCATAGCAGCAATGTTTTGTTGTCATCATTATGTTGCGAAATATTCCAGCGTAAAACCTGTACTGTATGCTCTATTTATCTACAGATTACACTCCGCAATACACAAAGTTGTAGTCACTGTGTGTTTGTCCGAATTATGTGGCAGCACGTTAGTGGGCGGAGCTACCGGAGCTACCGGAGCTACCGGTTACAGTGCCATCTAAAAATAGACGCAAGCTCCTTCGTACAAATTTCTCCGGGACTAGAAGGCAAACTGCCTAACTTTAGTTTACCGAACTCTGTAGTTATTTTTAAAACGTTTATTTATAGCCAGTTTACCGAACTATTGTAGTTAAAAAGTTGTTATTTCGCTATATATAAATTTTTCAACAGAGATAATGGCCAAAAATTATCCGGTTGATGTAATTTGGAAGTGATACAACAAATTTCGCGTTTGTAGATTACCGAATATGGGAGAAAAGGGTGGTTATAAAACTTGTTCACAAATCATGGATAACCAATATATAGCTGATCTATAAATAGATCGGCTAATAATTAACAATGAAACATTCTAAACCGGACACCAAGAAAACACCTGTGATGTTATTTTTTATGAGATTCTTGGTCATTTATCTCAGATGATAATGTCTGTCCGTGATCGCACAGCACACAGCTATAGCTCAGAATGATCAAATGCCTGATTAACAGTGGAACATCTCTAAACCGGACACCCTGGCGACCTCCCAGGTTTGTCCGGTTTAGAGAGGTTTCACTGTACATAACCTGTCATACTCTGGCAGAAGTGGAACAACGAGGACGGGATTTGCAAGTCAAAAGATGATTATTGTGTGTTGTATAATCGGGACGTTTCCCGTGCTGTCACGGCACAATGAGGATTTATTGGATTTGGCGATGTGTATTAAGATAAACTGGCGCAAAACACAATTTGTATTGCGACTGGAGAAATGGGGCTTCTGGGTTTTGCAACCAGTGTAGATCCAGATCAACCTGTGCATCCGCACAGTCTGATCAGGATCTGCACTGTTCGTCATTCCATCAGTGAATCACCCTTCATGCTGATAATAAGAAACAGATTAGGCTACAGGAATATGCTATTTGATCAGGAGCTACATTGGTCACAAATCCCGTAAGCCCCATTGTCTCCAGTCACAGCCACACATTTGATTATAATTCCAGCACAAAAATATTTACACAATTCCCTAACATTTGATTGGCTCGTAGCAAGTCTCTGTCCAAAAATAATATCCCAGTAAACTCCCACGCCGAACTACTTTCTGTAACCGTGAGGCGCAGTTAAAATAATTCTTAAGAAAATGGAAAATAAACACATTTGCTTGATGAATTTATTTCAAATGCTGGAATTATAAGGAATGAATGGCCTTTTTGTTGAATTTATCGGGGATATAAACTTGGAAAAGTCGCGGGATTACTAGACGAGGCCATAAAAAAATTACAATTTTCGAAAAAAAAGTTTATACCCCGATAAATTCCACAAAAAGGCCATTCATTCCATAGATGCTGCAGAAACTTGGCTTATGGCAGATGTGACCAGTGTAGCCCCTCATGTTTTTGCCCAGTTCTGAATTATGATTTTTTTTCTTCAGAAACATGTTTTCTTTTAAAGACTGAATTGCGAATAGGGCAGATCCTGCTAATACTGCGCGGATATCGGTGCAGATCAGGGTATACACTGACTGATCACTGTTAGAAATATTAATGTAGATCAATGGGTTTTAGGGAAACAGTTGGCTATTAAACAGTCAATGTAAAAGTATTAAAATGTAAGCATTTTTTCATCAATCACCATCCCCAATTTTTATTATTTGATGACATTCATCAAATATTGATTTTATTTCGAAAAAAAATAGGGGCTCAAAATAGATTATTAAAAAGAATATTTGTTTTGATTTTGTGGATCGATTTGCAAAATCTAACTTTTGTTTTCTTTAGATCATCTACATCTTCTCTCTTTTTTCGTTTTCCTACCCTTCTTCACACTCTCCACTTCCGTTGTTCCCCATGTTAAAATTCCATTGGAAAAATATTTTTTTCGCAATAAAATCAATATGTGAAATATTGGAATTTCATTAAATAAAAAAATGGGGAGGGTGATTATTTTTGTTACTGTTAAAAAAATACTTACATATTAATATGTTTTAGATTGAATGTGTTTAATAACCAACAGTTCGTCGGCAGCAAAACGTGGAACAGACAGTAGTGCTACGAGGCGTTATAGTGGCACGTTAGAGACCGTTTGTCTTTTCGTTCCCACTCTGCTTAAAGACCAACATTATTTCTGCGTCTGGAGAAATTGGACTTATGAGTTTTGCGACCAGTGTAGATCCAGCCCAGCCTGTGATCCGCACATTCTCATCAGGATCTGCACTGCTTTTTGCGACCAGTGTAGATCAAGACCAGCCTGTGATCCGCACAGTCTCATCAGGATCTGCACTGCTTCTTGCGACCAGTGTAGATCCAGACCAGCCTGTGCATCCGCACAGTCTGTTCAGGATCTGCACTGCTCGCAATTCCATCAATGAAACTAGAATGTGTTGTTTGATCAGGAGCTACATTTGTCACAAATCACAGATGCCGGTTTCCCCAGTTCCGGCCACACTATTCACGCTTGTAAAACACGAAGGCATGAACTGTATGCTAGTAAGTTCATCTATACGCTGCCTGTAAACATAATGAAGGATCGTAGTTGTCTCCCGTTGAATTCATTTATAGAAATTCGGTCCAAATTGTGTAGTTTAATGCCTTATTGATTGTAAAAAGAGCGAATGTAGCATGATATGTTGTGAAAAGGAATCAATATAGTGATTTCTACTAGTGTAGATCAAAATCATCTAACATATCTACGCAATCCCGATTTGCGGCTACATTTTTTGCCAGATTCATATTTTCACACTTATTAATGTTATTGCAATCAGTGTAGTCTCAGATCAGACTGCACATATGTAGGGTTACTCTGTTCGCAAAACTCATATTTCGTGCTATTTAGTAAGAAATAACCGCTGAAATGCAGCAAAGAACCGGATCTCTATAAATCGTTTTGCAAAGGGAAATAACTAGCTATGATCCCTCATAAAGGAATGTACGAAAGTTAAGGTTCTTACTTTTGAGTTTACGTGCAAAGATGAAATGTCACTAGCTAGCCACAATAGATACATATGCGCGTGGTCAGACTTACATGTACAGTCGAACCCCTCTAAACCGGGAACCAAGAAAATACCTGTGATGTTATTTTTGATGCGTTTCTTGGTCATTAATCTCAGGTGATAATGTCTGTTCATGATCGCATAGCATATACCTATGGCTCACAACGATCAAATACCTGGTTTACAGGAAAACCTCTCCAAACCGGACACCCTGGGGACCGCCCAGGGTGTCAGGTTTAGAGACGTTTCACTGTAGTATACGGTATACAACCAGACAAAATAATGGCCACATTAAACGTGGCAGCAATGCAATCAAGGAAACAGAAGTTTCTTTATATCGCTTTATTGTAATGGTGTATTTGGGACATGGTTTATGTCGCCCATGAATGGGGGAAAATATTTGGCCAGGCTTAGGAAACGGGATGTGCGAGGCTCTGCCGAGCACATCCCGTTTTCGTGCCGCGCCAGATATTGTTTCCCTTTCACGGCACTAACCTACTATTCTATCTATCCCGTCAACACCTACAAATGGCTTTAAAATGCAAAACATAACCCCAGCCGCATCCTCAAAATCGGAGAATCGACTAGTATGACAACCGCACATATTCATACGCAGTGATTAGGTCGTATTGACAGGATATCAAAAATGTTTCACGGCACAGTGTTTCACGGCACATTTGCACTGTGCTGACGGATAAAAAACTATTCATGGTAAACTTTTGCCATCTGATCGACTTTCGACTTCATTTACCGAAAATATCACAGTTTCTGTAATTATTTTTTATGAAAAATCGCAAAAATCACATGACTTGTCTCATATGTGATCTGCGTTTATATCTACGCGAACGTAACTTTTCGTTTGAAGACAATTCCTGAACGTTCGACATCATTTATATAAAATACCACAGTTTCTGTAGATAATGTTCATGCAATATCGCACTTTGTCTTATGTACAAAACCCTGTCTCATACGAAAACTGATCAGCATAGTTTCATGTACATGTATGTACAATACAATTACTAGCATGTTCTGTATGTCTAGAATCGTCTTTGGTTCTTGCTCGTCTTGATTTCTGTGCCAGTGTCTAGCAATCGCTGCTACTTCACGGACACGTGATTAAGTGGAATAAACATTGACTTGTCATAAATGAATCCCACGATCGCCGTAATGTGATTTCGCGGAATGTAATTGAGACGATCCGTTAGATAACGTGCATTACTGCATCAACTATATAGCGAGATTTTTATGATTTATATACTAAAACGCGAATAGCGCAACAAATGTGATTGCTTCCGTTTGAAAATGGGTGAGTATTTTGGCACGACTTTGTTGAAAATTTTACCACGGATCGGGGTCGTTTCGTCGGGTGGGTATTGTGTATCTGAACGATAGAGGAATAATTATGGAGGGGTTATTAGCTTGAGGCCGACAAAGATACCATCCACGCTGACAGTTGCTATGAGCACGATGCCGATCGCTGCGGATTACGTCGCGTCTCATTGTGCACGAGATACATCCGTGTATTGGAAATATACGAACCTGCGGCTTGGTGCAGATACATGTGGAAATATACGAACCTGCGGCTCGGTATTAGATAGGACAGTTCCGTGCATCTGACAGAGTAACATGGTTCCCTGGATTTAGTTCCGATTTACTATATTTCTGGATATTTATCTAAAGTAAATAGTTGTCGGCATCGAATAAATTCATGGAATAAAGCAAATGATTCGTGTATAACTTAGATACATATACTTATATAGTAATTTCCAATAACATCCGAAGGGAAGCACATTTAATATACATTGTTTTAAAGTCACTCTTTTTATTAAATTTTCGACCACATTGTCTTTATCGAAATAGTGTGAAAATGTATTGACAGTCCTATGTGACGTCACATAGGAATGTCAATACATTTTCACACTATTTTGATAAAGACCATGTGGTCGAAAATTAAATAAAAAAAGTGACTTTAAAACAATGTATACTTATATAAATTTGTTTACTAGTGATACGAGCAGAATGTTCACTAGTGATACGAGCAGAACAAGTCCTGCACTATTTCCGTGGCACATAGGAACTACGAAAAATATTTGTTACAAGAAGCATTTATATATTTACAAATTTGCGATGTGATTTACAATGTTGTATTTTACAAAACATCTTCAGGCGAAAAATGTTCCATTTACAAATATAAATTCAACAGTTACTTCATACAAAGAGGTCATAAATAAGTTCGAAGTATAAAATGTGACGGTAGCCATGGAGTTAATTGTATTCGCGTTCATTTCGCTGATTGGGTTCGCTTGTGATGCGCAGACGCAAGAACAATGCGTGTTTCAAATGGACAGTAAGACAAACAAAATCAAGATCACGTGTGGCTCTGGCGCCGTCCTGAACATCATTGACCAACACGGCAACACGTTGTTGTCGGCAGAAACTAACGCGAACGCCGAGACGCCCGTCATATTCCAACTGAATCGCTCCAGCATCGCCTCTCTAAATGGTGAAACCACGAAGGCAATTAAAAAACTCGCCGACGCCAGTAAACTACTACGCAAAATCCGTGAAGAGTTAACACTACAGGTGAATAACCTTATCAACCTGACGGGGCTACTGCAACAAGGCGACACCGAATTGAAGAAGGATCTTGACACGCTGCGACGTCACGAGCTGACGTCACCGCTGATGCGCGAGGCGATTATCGCGGCGTTACAGAATCAGTACAATTTCCTGCGGATGGGGTTGCTCACACAGAACACGCAGCTGAATGAGTTAATCAGGACGTCGATGCGGCTCACGACGTCAGTGATGAAGACGACGCGAGGGGCACGGAGCGTAGGAGAGCTGCTGGACCTGCGAACGGACGCCATGAATGAGACGCTGTTCAATATCACGAAACTTATGCCGGGCGGATTCGAGTACGGCGCGTTCTTTGGAGAAAAATCGGGTAAGTGAGAATGACACTAGTTGCGTACAGCCTACGGACGGTACTGGAGTAGATTGCAATAGTTACTGTTCGCAATTAGAATGGCACAGGCAATACCTCGATCGATGTTTGTTAACATGTACATAGTAAATAAGAGGGGCCAGTTTCACTACCTTTCGTACCATAACAAATATAGTACGAAAATTGTTATGGATTTGGCGAATTCTAATGGTTCGGGTTTCCACCTACACTAATGCACGATATGTGAAACGTAGACACGAACGATGTTCAAGCATCGTGTGTTGGTGCAAATGAGCTTGTAAATTTAGATTTTTCACTTACGAAGTTCTTAGTCGTACGGAAATTAGTGAAACTGACCACGGACTCGTGTCTATTGATATCAAGGGTATAAGCAAGGCTATGAAATGCGTAAGAAATCCAAACCGTTCCTGATAAATCTGATATAAAATAATACTACTAGACACTAGCATGGCATTGGATTTATCAGGTAACATTTATGCTACAGAACATGCAAGTATAAGGTGATATTCGTTGGAAGAAAAACTGACTTGTTCACGTTGCGTTATTGCACTGACGTCATTAGGTAGCGCCATGTGACGTCGTTCGGCCGATGAAACACCAGCGGATATGGTTTTGAGTCTGTTATAACCCGGATATGCGTAGCTTGTCAATACTTGATATATACGGAACGATATATATCTACATAAACTCAAATAATTATTACTAGCTCTGCTCTAAATATTTAGAGCTAGCATTAATTATTTGTGTTTATGTAGATTTGGCGTTCCTGGAACGCCAAATCTACATAAACTCAAATAATGATTGCTATTAAATATTTAGAGCTAGCTCCAAAATATTTAGAGAGCTCTTTAAATGGTTTGGAGCTAGCTCTAAATAGTTAATGATAGCCCTACGTAGTTACAGATAGCATTAATTATTTGAATTTATGATTTGGTGTTATATATTTTTGTGTTATCAATCATTATGTACAGTACAGTCGGCGTTGTTGTTCCGAGTTTACACGTACCGTTTTGATTGTATCATTGTTTGCTAATTGGAATACAGACACCGCTCGTTTCGACCACTTTCACTGCTCGTTTCCAAGTGGAACGATCATGCGGACGCTACAGAAGTATGGCAATGCCAAGCTCATTACCTGAAATGGGAGATAATCGCTACGAATTTTAACTCACGGGTTACCTGCCATACACGCGAACAATGGTGCTTTCGTTCATTTCAGTTCAATGTTGGAGGACGAATATGAAAGTCACAAGATTGAATGTTGTCCTATACACAATCTGGAAGGATCACAAATAATGGTTTCTTTTAATAATTAATAATGCGGAATGGATACATGTTTGACTATATGGCCTATTCCACATTGTTCATATGTTTTCATTGTTCATTATGTTCATTGTTCATACGGCTATCGTTCACGTGTATAATTAAGCCGGCAAAACCGGCCAAATCCTACACGTAAACGATAGTCGTCGATGAACAATAGTCGGCTCTACACATGCCACCATTACCCCCACGTCTCCAGTCACAGTCACATATAATATACGTGTACGTTTCGGTGATACATCTTCTATGACATCTCCGTTAATACATGCACGTACGACGTACATGTAGCAACATGAACCTGTCAAACTACATCACGTTAATGAGCACTGATGAATTATATATGTATGTGCAGGCTCTGGTAATACCGACCTTGTTGTATAGACAGTCAACTATGTAAAGATTGGCCGTGCATCTAACAAAACAACACATGATGTTATGTGACACATTTGGTATACTTGCTTTTGGTATCAAATGCTAGACTAGTCAAAATTACCATAAACTCAATATTTTCATTAACATATAATGTTCTGAGATATAGTATTTATAATTCTTGCCGGCTCTGGAATTAACCGCCTTATCGCATCACCAAATTTGCTTCGCAAATATGTATTATTTTTCCGTAAATGACGTAGAAAGTTGACAGAAATTTTTGTCAACTTTCGACGTCATTTCGACGTCATTTGCGGAAAATCGTACTTTTTCCTAATCAGTATCAGCGAACATTGGCTATGCGATAAGAATGGTGATTACAGAGCCAGCTCCATGTTGCATGCAGAAATTCCATCTAACCGAGTATCGCGTTATATTGGCATTATGAATTATGCACGACACGATTGCGCAAACATGTACACTCTATTCACTAAGGGAATATGCCTCCAGTGCATTGTTAGACACCATCCGCATGTCAAACGGAATGAAAACATACCGAAATAATTCCAGCACTAAAATATTTACACAATTCCCTAGCATTTGATTGGCCCGTAGCAAGTCTCTGTCCAAAATGTATGTCCCAGTAAACTCCCACGCCGAACTACTTTCCGTAACCGTGAGGCACAGTTAAAATAATTCTTAAGAAAACGGAAAATAAACACATTTTCTTGATGAATTTATTTCAAATTCTGGAATTATAAGGAATGAATGGCCTTTTTGTTGAATTTATTTGGGATATAAACTTGGAAAAGTCGCGGGAATACTGGAAGAGGCCTTCCGGCATTCGTCCAGTATTCCCGCGACTTTTCCAAGTTTATACCCCGATAAATTCCACAAAAAAAGGTCATTAATTCCAATAATAAATTTTATGATTGTTTGCACATTTTGCGAACTTGCTTTTATGTTTTTGGCAAACGATGCTGTGAATCTCTCAGATTCTCAGATGTTAAAACTGTGTGTTTGCAACGAATAGACTGCGCATATCTCCTTGTGAACCAGAATTACCATTTCATTTGATAAGTTCAATAAATTCACGTTTTATTCTATGTACTAGCATAGACTGTGTTAAACGACTACGGGCTCGTTCGTCCTAATGACTATTCGCCCTTGAGACTGTTCGTGTCAATGACTGTTCGACCTGGGACGTTTCGCCCGGGACGATTCGTCCCATTAATAGGACGATTCGTCCTATTAATAGGACGAATCGTCCCGTGCAAACAGTCCCAGGACGAACGATCATTTGGACGAACAGGTCCGGAGCCGTGTTAAACAGGGGTGATAATTTGATACTCACTTGCCGCCATCACAGTACCAGAAAACACACGTTGTGAAACAGAACTGTTTTAAATATAAATATATTTCAATTATAGTTGTAAAGTAAACCAGAAATCGTCGCTTACAGATGCTAGCTTTCTGAAAATCTACATTTGCTTTCGTGCCATATTTTACCGGCGGTAACATGTATAGGTTAGAACATGTATAGGTTAGATGTTTGGCGCCATTTTCGTTTACCTTTTGCACTGCATGTGTTACAGTTGGGTCAGCGTGTAAGTGCACACACGAACGAACACGACAGGTTGGAACCAACCTGTTGTGTTCGTTCGTGTGTTCACTTACACGCTGACCCCACTATAGGTCACATGTATATAGCCTGTAACTCGTTTTTAAATCGCGTAAATAAAACATAAAACACACCATTTCCGACACACATTCGCTGTTTTATGTGTACATGTCATTTAGTTAAATAGTACGCTGCCGCCTAGTTCTGATTACATTTCATTACACTGCATTACATACGAGTTATGACGGAGTAGTCTTTCCAAATGTGCGTTTGAAGCGTTCTTTGTTTACTTTCTACTTCCTGGAGAGTGACCGAAGCATTTTGCTAATACACACTTTATTAAGAAAGTTTCAGGTAATATGTTTATGTCATATTGTTGAATTGTCTCTCAATAACAATATAGCGAAGTATGAACGTCAACGCCCTGCCTTTCTATATTTTAGTGCGCGAAGTGTAAATGCTATTACGCACATTTTACTATGCAGCGTGGTGTAGCGATACAGAGCAACCTGTTGCCGATAAAGTGGAAACGGTGCATCTAGCTACCGCCATATTAGTTTTATACATTAAAGCAGCATTCGAGTTCCTTGAATTCAAGCATGACGTAGGATACATGCTCAGAAAACTTGGTAAACATGTGCCGAGAAATTAAAAGCTGTGGAATCCGATTACAACCAGTTCGATGTCGGTGAAAGTGACATTGATAGAGACCAGACGCCGAACAGTAACCCTCACTTACGCCGTTATTCTGGCAGTTATCGGCCGATTATCCGACATTTATTGTCCCAGAATACCGTCGGTAAATTCCCTGTATGCAACAGCGCACGATACCATCACTCGCCGGAATGCCGGCTCGTCACGTGTCCTGCGAAAAGGAAGATTTACACGTGCGACCGGTAGAGCCCACGATCAGACAACTGTCTATACCATTTGCCGGTTAGTCTTCGAATGAGTCCGTAATTAGCGTGCTGAAACACTCATACATTCTGATAACCACGTGGGACGTGGAACGTGGTTATCAGAATGTATGAGTGTTTCAGTTGATCAGGTGGTTCTGGAATAGAATGAAAGAAATTGAATACTCCCGATTTTGCCGTGACGTTGCGGGTTGCAATTAATTAATTAAGAGTGACATTCAGAAGCGCCGACACGCATGCGCGGCGTATTGTAGATTCCCCAGCGTTCCCGGGGCATGCATACAGTAACGATGTCTACACGCGATGTGATTGCTGCCGTGTAGCCTACGGCCGGCCAGTTTCATGTATAAGGTAATGAGCTTGGCATTGGCCTAATACATACCGATTGATACCAAAGTGCCGTATCATTGTGTAGATACACATACACAGGTCACAGCGGATACAAAAGCACGTCATATGATGCTACCACATGACATCAATGTAATGACGCAACGGAATCAAGTTACATTTCTTTGAACAAAGAAACCTTATATTTTCCGATTCTGTAATATAAAACGTTACATGATAACAAATACCAGGTTAATATATTTCACTGTATAGTTTATGAAGCTCGGCATGGAAACGATAGGAATTCCTCGGCGAGCCTCGAATTTCCTATGCGTTTCCTATCCTCGCATGATAAACTTGTATCAAAATACACTAGCATATTATTATTGACATATCACCCCCCCCCCCCCCCACACACACACACACACACCCCCAAATTACAGGGTCGTCGTTGTCTGCGATCTGTGTACATGTACATTTAATATTTGTTAAATGAGTTTACTGATTTCAAAAGAAACGCGGCTATGCCGCGTTTCTTATGAAATCAGTCAACGAGTTTAATAAATCGCATATTAAAACAACCAATGTTATATTCCATTTATTGCATAAGCACAACACAATACATCGAAGCTGTAATGACCACCTAGCATGTTTTCTGTACCGGACTAATTTGCTTATTTATTATAGTGTATTACGATTTGTATTACACCGTGTTATTGCACAGTTAAAGTCTATCTTATGCAATACACATGATTGCGTTTCATACAGAACATGCTTCCACACATATATCATGTTCATGAGAAACATAAATAATGAGCTGGGATACTCTAACTGATGTTCAAATTGACTGCATCACTAAAATATCCTGTTCATGACTAATATAAGCAATGAGATGCGACACTCGAATTGAGGTTTAATCGACTAGGGATCGTCGTTATCAGATTACAACGTTGCATGTGTCTGCCATCGGAGACATATGGCAGACAAACTGGAACGAACCTCTTGTCATTTGTCTCAATGGCTCTCACGTTTTGGTACAGTGAGGCCTCTCGAAACCGGACACCCTGTGAGGTCCCCGGGGTGTCCGGTTTAGAGAGGTTTCACTGTAAATCATGCATTTGATCATTCTGATCCATACGTGTGTGCTATGTGATCATGAACAGATTGTGTCCCCCGAGATAAATGACCAAGAAAGTCATCAAAAATAAGATCACATATGTTTTCTTGTGTTCGGTTCCATTGTATTACAAGCAATGGCGTGCCCTCATGCTGTACTATAAAAGTATTATGCTGCGGACTGATAACCTTACCTGGAGATATTTTTAACATTTATAAATCATGATCAACTTGCACATTCACACCATTGGAATAACAATATAGCAGATTCGCTGAGAACATCAAGGCTACTTTGGCGATTAAATGGCGAACAGTGTAGGCCCAGATCAGACTGCGCGGATGCGCAGGCTGATCTGGGGCTACGCTGGTCGCAAACGTCGTAAGGTACATTTGATCAGCAAACAGTTGAAATTTACGTATGCATTTGTCAAATGTTCTAATCTAACACCATAACCTGACGTTACCATCGAATTTAAATAGCTCGAGAGTCTGCGAAGTGTAAAATGTCATATTCAATGTGTTCAAACAGATACATGTACATTGTAATTAACAATGCCATGCATGTGTGTGTGTGTGTTTCTCGCGATGTCGGTAAACTCGTTTAATATGTATCATACTAAATTACCGCCCATATAATATATATATAATAACGCATACATCTCGTAATGTACACTATACAAAAGGTGTCGCGTATGTATTTCATATGAATTTCATATGCAAATGATATAAAGTGAGCCAATATATGCAATGAATATGCAATTCATATGTGTTTTCATATGTTTTACAAATGTACATATGAACAGCATATGTATCTTTTCCATATGAATTGCATATGAGCACAGTGTGATATGTACGTTTGAAATACATGCATGTGTATTATTTTAAAAAAATGCATTCATGTCTGAAACATGTTCACATCATCTGGAAATTTTAGAGATCGTTGTCAGTAATTACCCCACAAACGCGTAGCTGGCATAGAGACAAAGACATTGTAGCTATATAAGGAACATTTCCATTTCCATGTGAAGTGCTGTCACAAGTGATCGCTGATAATTGTTACAGCGCGTGAATATTATATAGTTCGCTAATTGTGTTCCCGTGTTTGTTCTGTCAATTCGCTGTGAATCCGTGTGAATAGTATAGGTTTGTACATGCACATGTACGGAAGCAGGAGGGACATGTATGGTTATGCCACGATATAAATAAAAATGCGTGCCCAAATACCAAATAATGCAGGTGTGTGTTGTTACATTATAGGGTTAACTGTATTGTAATTTTCAAATTTGCGGCGTTATCAGAAAATGATAGGTCGGAAAATCTGTTTAATGGCGACGCGCTAGCGGAGCCAATAAACATGTTTTCCGACCTATCATTTTCTGATATACGCCGCAAATTTGAAAATTGCAATGCGGTTAACCTATTTCTAGTGCACTCATTTACTACTGGCGTATGAATACATATTTAAATAATTCATCAACAATGATATACCATACTTTAATAAACTTGGCTGATGTTCCGTTTTAAGGAGTAACAAACAGAATATACCCAGATCAGATTATACATTCGTGTCTACGCTGGTCTCGGTCTACATTGGTTGTAAATCATGTATGGTTCACCCATCCACTACTTGTTCTGTCATGTCACGCCATACTAAGATAAGACTTGGCTGATGTTCCGTTTTAAGGAGTAACAAACAGAGTATATCAATATCAGATTATACATTCGTGTCTACGCTGGTCTCGGTCTACACTGATTGTAAATCATGTATGGTTCAATCATCCACTACTTCTTCTGTCATGTCACACCATACTCTAATAAACTTGGCTGATGTTCCTTTTTAAGGAGAAACAAGCAGAGTATATCCATATCAGATTATACGTTCGTGTCTACGCTGGTCTCGGTTTACACTGGTTGTAAATCATGTATGGCTCATTTATTCAGTACTTGGCAGATGTTACATTTCTCAGGAGTAACGCATAGAGCACAGAGTATACATTGATTAGACTATACATTTGTGTGTAGACTTGTCTGTGCCTGTAGGTGATGTACGATTCAATCATATAGTCACACGTTTTGCAATTTCAAGCTGTACTCAGATGATTCAAGTCTATTACGGAATGATAAACGGAGTATATCCTGCTCAGCATATACGTCGGTGTAGGCTGGTCTGTGCCTACGTTGGTTATATTCTGAGCGGTTATTGAAATCAGTCGATATGTTTTCGCACATCACGTCATCGTAACGTATACGAACCTGATCCGACATTATCACATAGTAACTAATGCAGTATACACTGATCAGAATATACGTTCGTGTGCAGGCTGGTCTGCATATACATTGGTTGTAGAACTGTGCTGTTCACTCACCCAGTTGATACATTCTACCTTGGCAGGGTATACGTATTTTTATCCCGTCAACACAGTGCGTATGTGCCGTGAAACACGGTGCCGTGAAACATTTTTGATATCCAGTCAATACTATTTTTGCATTTTACAGCCATTTGTAGGTGTTGACGGGATAAATAGAATAGTAGGTTAGTGCCGTGAATGGGAAAAAATATCTGGCGCGGCACGGAAACGGGATGTGCTCGGCAGAGCCTCGCCCATCCCGTTTCCTGAGCCTTGCCAGATATTTTTTCCCATTCACGGCACGAACCTACTATTCTCTATATAATAGGAGGATTCTACACGTTTGCGTAGTGGAAAGCAGAGTATACCCTGATCAGACTGTATAGTTGTGCATAGGATGGTCCGGATGTGCACGGGTTGTACATTATGTAATGGTCACTCATGTAATCGATATTCTGCCGTGTCACGTCATACTCTCGAGTTGCACGTAAGTTTATATTTATAACGGAATGTGAATCTTGTTCATAATACTGTGACATAATTGTAGTCAATAAATGAAAGTAGATAGCTTTTCCCAGTGACACGTGTGAGTGTTTTATTATATTATATATTAGTATAACAATAAAGAAAGCATTATGTCACTGGATTAAATGCATGATCGGGATATACAGTGTTCGTTAAATGAGTTGTAACTAACACACGATACTTTGCAGTAGATATTTGATATGAGAATAGTTCACTGAACTATCCATACCGCCACAAAAACCTGCTCACCGTTCTGCATCACATGTTAGGAAGATGTATTTGTATGTTACATGTACGTGTTCCTACCAGCTGCAGTATCATATTATTGTGTTTCTACTATTCCTTTTGTTTTACTCACTCTATCTTCTTTCTCTCAGTCAAACGTCCTTGCTGTTTGAATGTCACTATTATAGGTACATGCACTATGTTGAGAAGAGATTTCTGAACATACATATTAGCTGGTGTTGTTGGATGACGTTGTCATTGTTGATACCTATGGCAGCTCTTCACCTCGCTGATATAATTAATAAGCCGAATGGGTAATGATTTACTTCCTGGAGGGCTGCTATAGGTAATTTTAATTGTAGCACACGGCCGATATTGCTTGTGTTTACAATATCTACTAACATTTTATATATAATGCTGAATGTGTTAGCGGATATAGGTAATTGTTTGACCAATATATTTAAATGTAGAGGACCCGGATTACTATTTAACCTCAATATTTGTCTAGCAATAATATCTTTGATTTTGCTACTGCTGGCTGGTGATGTTGAAAGAAATCAGGGCCTGAAAATGAGATTGGGTCTTTTTCAATTTTACATTTAAATATTAGAAGTATTCGCAATAAGTTCAGTTATATCGAGGACACTCCTACATACTTCGATATTCTATGTTTTACAGAAACGCACTTATCATGCGCTATAGAAACAAGCAGTTTACAACTGAATGGATATGGCTTACCATTCCGAAAGGACAAATCGCCACATTCTGGGGGTATATTAGTATATGTCGCAGATCATTTATTAGCAGAAAGAATGCAACATTTAGAAATATTTTGGGATGAAACCATCTGGATTCAAGTTAAGACAAACCGTAAAACGTTCTTGATTGGGAATTCGAATTTTGGGAATTACCTAATCGCAATCTAGAATTGGTATCCGATATAACAAATAATATCATTATTGTTGGCGATGTAAATGAAGATCAATTAAATGTACAAAACCACAAGACGTAATGATTATGCATTAATTGAGAAACATAATTACATCAGCAACTCAGGAAACAGCTACTACTTCAACCTTACTAGATCAATTATTGTTAACCAAGATCAGATCATTATCAAAAGCGATGTATTATCTGTTTCGCCAAACATAAGTGATCATAAGGCTACATGTGTCATCATACCAGCTGAAAGTTCATATAATAATTCATATAAACGAACTATATGGAACTATAAAAGAGCAGACTTTGCTAAATTTAACAACGAGCTCATGCTTAATACTGATTGAACAATGTTAAATAATGGTAGTGTAGATGATGCATTTAATATATTTACATCTAAGTTCATTGAGTTAGCTAAGCAATGCATTCCATGCAGTCAAATCACAGTGCGGCCTAACGATAAACCATGGTATGATTCCCAAATTCGCCAAACAAGCAAGCTAAGGGACAAGTTACGAAAGAAAGCAATACAATTTGGACGGGTGGACGATTAGAATAAATACAAAACAACTCGGAATAAAGTTAATAATGTGAAAAAAACATGCAAGAGAAGCATTTTATAAGGACATAGAGTTTAATCTAACAGAATCATTTTCGAATAACAAAATATATTTCTGGAAGCTAGTCCGACACTTTATGAAAGACAAATGAATCTGAGGTTAGAGATATAATACGAATTTTGCAAACTAATAAAGCTTGTGGATACGATCTACTTAGTGGTATAATGTTAAAAGGAACTATTAGATTTGTCTCAAAACCTCTGGCGATCCTCTTCAATCGGTCTGTCAATGAATGTCAATTTCCGATGGCGTGGAAATTAGCAAGTGTAATTCCTCTATTGAAAAAGGGGTGTCCACAGACGCCTTCAAAGTATCGCCCGATATCGTTATTAAGCTGTCTAGGTAAGGTAATGGAGAGAATAATGTTTAAACACATTTATAATCACTTGCATTCACAACAATTGATTTATAACAGGCAATCCGATTTTTTTACCAGGCCACTCAAAGGTATATCAACTTATAGACATTCACCATCAAATATGTCAGGCATTTGATGAACAAAATATACATGTATGGTGTTTTGTGATATTTCTAAAGACTTTGATAGAGTATGGCATAAGGGATTAATATTTAAGCTAATGGATTAAATAGTTGTATTTTACACTGGATCGAAAACTACTTGTCGGATAGGAAACAGTCCATATCAATACGATCGAAAACCTCAGATACCAAATTAGTTACAGCTGGCGTACCACAAGGTTCGGTACTCGGCCCATTACTATTTCTGATATATGTCAACGACATAACTGACCATATATTGAGTATTGTTCGATTATTTGCTGACGACAGCTCTCTGTCCTTTTCCTCAACAAATGTTGGTGATCTAGAAGGCATAATATATCATGACCTGCTAATGATTTCTGATTGGGCTAAACAATGGTTGGTTAGTTTCAATCCGAACAAGACTGAAGCGATGCTTCTAACATTAAGACAACTTGATCGACCCTTAAACTTAATCTTTCAGAACACGTCCATAACCTTTGTTGACGATCATAAGCATCTTGGTTTAACACTGAGCAATAACGGAAAATGGCATACACATATACAACATATAATTAATTCGACTACGAGAGTATTGGGAATAATGCGTAACCTAAAATTAAAGATAAGCAGACAGTCTTTAAACCAAATAAATATATCTTCAGTTTTAAGTTTTTATTTCCGTATATAGTCATATACAAACAATACATGAGTTACAAGCAGTTTAACAACATGCATGTATAGGTTACACTCCTCGTTTACAATCAACTATGAGTACAAGGATTGAAAATAATTATAGATTATAACGTATTGTTCATACATGGCTAGGTTGGATTTATTTAAGAATGTTATGTAGATGAGAGAATAGAGTTGAAAACACACCACGATACAATACTATTACGGTATATGCTGTTATACCTAACTGTAATATTTGTATGTATAATCAGATGGTTCGTGTATCTCTAAATGAGTGTTAGTCTAATTGGATAACATTCCATTTTCGTTCATGAACTATGAGCTTATTTCTATTAATTGCAATTTATTTTTCAATATTTTGTGTTGCCTTTAGGTAAGACATAAACTCTGGAAATTTAGGTTCCGTGTTTCGTAATTTACATGTATATAGAAAGTATTTTCCTAGTATGATACAAAAGTTGAAAAACTTGTTGTCTTGCTCATATTGCCCGAAGCAAACAGTGTGCCAATCAAAATTACATACAATATTATTATTGTTTAAAAATGTATTCAGCTGTGACCAAAAATGTTGGCTTATAGTGCATTCCCAAATAACGCTGCTTATTTGTTTTTGGAGCCATGGCACAAAAAATCGCACAACTTGGAGCTGACAATGTTACACTTAAGTAAATAATCGCTTGCAGCGAAAATTCTCATCAAAAATGTGTACTGAAAATTCCTAAGTTTAGAACTTATAGTGTTTGTAAAATGATTTGTGTAGACTATCTTCCAATTTATATTTTTATCCGCGAATTCGTCATCCCATTTTGTCTTGGTTTTATGCACAACCGGTTTCTGTTGATTAAGAAGCATGTTATATAGCTTCTTATTACAGTTGGTCGTGGTTTTTATTTGTTCTATTAATAGTATCTTTGTATTAATCGTGTTTATTCTTTCATTTTTAATTCGTGTTCTCCAGTCTTGATATATATATATATATATATATCTTATATGAGACCTATACTGGAATATGCTTCATCAGTCTGGGATGGGTGTACAGAATATGAAAAGGATTCGTGGGGAAAAAATCAGAGTGAAGCCGCGAGAATAGTAACAGGATTAACACGGTCAGTATCACTCGACAACTTAAGGCAAGAAGTGGATGGCAACTTCTATGTGTTCGACGTAGTATTCAAAAGCTTTCGATCATGTACAAAGCTAACAATAACCAAGTACCTAGTTATATTTCTAACCTGATTCCACCCACTGTTAATAATTTATCTCGTTATAATCTTAGAAATCAATTTGATTTAAATATCCCCACTACACGACTGGAAGTATACAAACAATCGTTTATGCCATCTTCGGTACAACTCTGGAATGAAACTGACCCGTTGCTGAGAAATGTAGATAGTCTTAGACACTTCAAAACATCATGTGCCCTACAACTATATACCCAATATAATATACCACCATAGTATTTACAGGGAGATCGATTGTTTTCAGTTATGCATGCAATCATTCCAAATAAATGTAGCAGTCTTAATTGTGATATTTGCAATAACCATATCAGAGAAACTCCCTACTGCGAATGTAGTGAAGTTGTAGAGGATGCTGAACATTACTTCTTTGAATGTATTAAATATCATGCGCAGCGTCTAATTTTATGCCAGTCACTGCGACAATTGTATCCTCTAAATGCGCATATACTTTTGCATGGCATACCTGAAGAAAATAATGAGTGCAATACTGTTATTTTTAAAGCTGTACAAGATTATACTAAAACTACAAAAATATTTGAGTAACACACTTGGTGGATACCTGAGACGCAAGGTCTATCGGATGTTTTCCATTTGTCAACATCATCCAGTACCACCTGATAACAACGAACACTGAAATCAACTGCAGTACACATCTATCGATTAATTAGGTTATATACTATATGTACATTGTGACACATTTATCCGATTTTTCTTTTGTATATATATATAATCATGCGGTATATATATATATATGAGTATTGGTATGTACTCATGTACATATACCTGTATACTTATCGCCATTGCTGTTAAATTTATGTATTGTTGAAATACTTTGGTAAGGGCTGTAACAACTGTTGTGAGAACTTGTAGCCCAAGCCCATTGTACTTATATAGGAATGAATGGCCTTTTTGTGGAATTTATCGGGGTATAAACTTGGAAAAGTCGCGGGAATACTGGACGAAGGCCGGAAGGCCTCGTCCAGTATTCCCTCGACTTTTCCAAGTTTATATCCCCGATAAATTCCACAAAAAGGCCATTCATTCCTTATAATTCCAACATTTGAAATAAATTCATCAAGAAAATGTGTTTATTTTCCGTTTTCTTAAGAATTATTTTAACTGCGCCTGACGGTTACGGAAAGTAGTTCGGCATTGGAGTTTACTGGGATATACATTTCGGACAGAGACTTGCTAAGGACCAATCAAATGCTAGGGAATTGTGTAAATATTTTTGTGCTGGAATTATTATGCAATAAACTATGTTTAAACTAAAATATACTCGTAATGTATGACCATCAGCCAATCAGATTGCGTGATATTGCGTGATATTGCGTGCATTAGAAACATGTATAGTAGTATGCCCATGGTATGACTGTATGTTACATAGAGGATTATGCCGATGACGTGCCTCTATGTTACATACATGTATAGTATTATCGCCATGATATGTATGTTACATATATAAATATGGCAATGATATGACTAAATGTTACAGAGAATAGTATGCCCATGATATGACGGTATGTTACATAGAGGATTAAGTCGAATGTGTGACTGATTGTGCCCATGACAGGACTACAATGTATATGGTACATAGAGGAGTATGACCATGATATGACTGTTTGTTACATATCTGATTGTTTCCATGGTATGACGGTATGTTACATAGAGGATTAAGCCGAATGTGTGACTGATTGTGCCCATGATAGGACTACAATGTATATGGTACATAGAGGAGTATGACCATGATATGAATGTTTGTTACATATCTGATTGTGTCCATGGTATGACTGTATGTTACATAGAGGATTAAGCCCATTATATGAATGTATGTTACATAGAGGATTACTTCACCCATGTTCCCGAATTTGATCCATCCAGAGGTTGTTAAAAAAGCAAGACATTGTACGAGTATGTGGTGGAATATATTACTTAGATCACAGTTGTCCGCATGTACGGTCGATAATCGCTGAAGCTCGTACATGCGGACGAATCGTTGTTTAAGTATTAATTATGTCCATGATCTGACTGTATGCTACATAGAGCAGGATGTCCATGATATGACTGTACGCTACATAGAGCAGGATATCCATGATATGACTGTATGCTACATGTACATAGAGCAGGAAGTCCATGCTATGAATGTATGCTACATAGGGCACGTTATACACGATATGAATGTATGCTACATAGAGCAGTATATCCATGATATGACTGTACGCTACATGTACATAGGGCAGGAAGTCCATGATATGAATGTATGCTACATAGGGAAGGTTATCCAGATAAGAGTGTATGGCTACATAAAGCCGATATCCATGATATGAATGTATGCTACATAGAGCGGAGATATCATGATATGAAATTGTATGTATGCTACAGAGCAGGATAATCATGATATAAATTGTATGCTGCACAGAAGGCCAGGATGTCCATATATATGACTGTAGCTACATAGCAGGGATGCCATGATATGACTGATGCTGCAATAGAGGAATTGTCCATGATAGACTGTATGCTGCATATAGCAGGATGTCCATGATATGACTGTATGCTACATAGAGCAGGATGTCCAGGATAGTACTGTATGCTACATATAGCAGGCTGTTTATGATATGACTGTATGCTACATAGAGCAGGATATCCATGATAAGACTGTATGCTACATAGAGGAAGATATCCATGATATGACTGTATGCTACATAGATCAGGATGTCCACGATATGATTGTAAGATACATAGATCAGGATGTCCACGATATGACTGTATGTTACATAGAGGAAGATATCAATGATATGAATGTATGCCACATAGAGCAGGATGTCCACGATATGACTGTATGCTACATAGAGGATGATGT
The DNA here is from genome assembly GCA_029237695.1 of Conchocele bisecta. Lineage (NCBI taxonomy): Eukaryota > Metazoa > Mollusca > Bivalvia > Lucinida > Thyasiridae > Conchocele > Conchocele bisecta. The sequence continues at coordinate 75,697,578 of CM055277.1, forward strand.
CCATGTTATGACTGTATGCTACATAGAGCAGATATCCATGATATGAGTGTATGCTACATAGAGCAGGATGTCCACTATATGACTGTATGCTACATATAGGAGGATGTCCATGTTATGACTGTATGCTACATATAGCAGATATCCGTGATAAGACTGTATGCTACATAGAGCAGGATGTCGATGATATGACTGTATGCTACATAGAGCGGGATATCCATGATATGACTGTATGCTACATAGAGCAGGATATCCATGATATGAATGTATGCTACATAGAGGATGATGTCCACGATATGAATATATGCTACATAGAGGAGGATGTTCACGATATGACTGTATGCGACATAGAGGAGGATGTCCATGATATGAATGTATGCTACATAGTGCAGGATGTCGATGATATTACTGTATGCTACATAGAGCAGGATGTCCACGATATGACTGTATGCTACATAGAGGATGATGTCCATGATATGAATGTATGCTACATAGAGCAGGATGTCCACGATATGACTGTATGCTACATAGAGCAGATATCCGTGATATGACTGTATGATACATAGAGCAGGATATAGCGGGATATCCATGATATGACTGTATGCTACATAGAGCAGGATATCCATGATATGAATGTATGCTACATAGAGGATGATGGCCATGATATGACTGTATGCTACATAGAGGAGGATGTCCACGATATGAATGTATGCTACATATAGGATGATGTCCATGATATGACTGTATTCTACATAGAGCAGGATGTCAATGATATTACTGTATGCTACATAGAGGAGGATGTCCACGATATGACTGTATGCTACATAGGGGAGGAGGATGTCCACGATATGGATATGCTACATGAGGATGATGTCCATGAATACGTATTCTACCTATACAGGATGATCAATGATATTACTTGGTATGCTACCTAGAGGAGGTATGTTATGACTTGTTGCTAATATAGCAGATATCCGTGATTAAGACTGTATGCTACATAGAGCAGGATTTGGTCGATGTATGACTGTTTGCTTACATAGGAGCTGGATATCATGATTTGACGATATGCTAATTAGAGCAGGATATTCCATGATATGATGTATTGCTAAATAGAGGTTGATGTCCACGATTGATATATGTATGCTAACATAGAGGCAGGATTGTCCTGACGATATGACTGTCTGCTTACATAGAGGTTACGATGTCCATGATCTACGGAATTGTTGCTTACATAGGAGCAGGAGTCCCACGATATGACTGTATGCTACATTAGAGCAGAATTTCATCGTGATTGAGGCTGTATGCTACATAGAGCAGGATATAGCCGGATGTACACATGATATGACTAGAATGCTACATCGAGGCAGGATGTCCATGATTTTATGAACTGTATGCTAACATAGAGGATGACTGGCCGTTGATATGGACTGTCTGTTACATAGAGGAGGATGTCCCATGATCTGGAAACTGTATGGCTAATATGGCATAGATCGGATGATCCCCGATATGGACTTGTATTTGCTACATAGAGGCGGATGTCCAATGAATTATGAATGTATGCTACTTATAGGGCAGGAATTGTCCCATGAATATGAAGGTTATGGCTAAACTAGAGGAGGCATGTCCATGATATGGACTGTATGCTACAATAGAGGATGATGTTCCACGGGATTATGACTGTCTGGCTATATAGAGGGATGGATGTCCATGATATGAATGTTGCTAATAGGTGCAGGATGTACTGATTTACTTAAGCTACACATAGAGCGGGAATATCCATGATATGACTGGTATGCTTACATTAGAGGCAGGATGTCATGATGTGACTGTCTGCTACCATAGAGGATGGATGTCCATGATATTGACTGTATTGCTATATTAGGTGCCAGGATGTCACGATGTGAATTGTGATGCTAATAATAAAGGGGATGTCCATGATATGACTGGATATGCTAACATAAGGACTGGATGTCCAAGATATGACCTTATATGCTAACATAGAAGGAGGATGTTCCTTCGATCTGATGTATGCTACATAGGAGGATGGGATGTCCATGATATGAAAGTTCATCGCTTACCATCTAGGCAGGATGTCCAACGATAGTTGGAATGGTATGCGGGGTATACATAGAGGCCGGGGGGGATGTCCATGATAATGGACTGTATGCTAAACATAGTAGGGCAGGATTGTCCAATGAGACATGACTGTCTGCTTAACATCGAGGACGGATGATCCCATGGCTCTGAACTGTATGCTTAAACCATGAGGCAGGATGGCTCCAATTGATATTGACTGTATGCTACATATAGCGGATGAATTTCCACCTATGGGGGTTGATGCCTGTATGCTACATAGAGCAGGGATATCCAATGATATGGGGACTGTTTATGCTACAGTTAGCGAGGCAGGATGTCCATGATATGATTATGTCTTGTAATCGAGGATGGATGTCCGTGATATTGACTGTCTGCTACAATAGGCGGTGGATGTCCACGCAATATGACTGTATGCTTAAACATAAGTAGGTGGGATGTCCCCATGATAATGACTTGTATGCTACATACGAGGATGGATTGTCCATGACATTTTGAATGTATGCTAACTTAAGAGCCAGGCTGTCCATCGATTATGACTGTTGCTACATATGAGGCAGCTTTGTCCGTTGATATGACTGTAATGATTACATAGTGCAGGATAGAGTGGGATATCCGTGATCATGACTGTCTGGCTACATAGAGGCAGGATGTCCATGATATGAATGGTATGCTACATAGATCGGGATGATGGCCATTGATATGACTGTTATGCTTACATTAGAGGCAGGATGTCCATGATTTATGAATGTATGCTACATATAGGATGAGGTGTCCATGGGATATGACTGTTATTGCTATAATATTAGGTGGATGTCCCTGAATATTGGAAACTGTATGCTTACAATTGATGGAGGATGTCCCACGATTTGACTGACGGTATGCTACATAGTAGGACGGATGTTCCTCGATATGGAATATATGCTAACATAGTGGATGGATGTCCACGATATGGGACTGTGATTGCTAAATATGGGAGGATGGATTGTCCATGATATGAATGTATGCTACATAGTGCAGGATGTCCAATGATATTGACTCTCATGCCTACATAGTGCAGGATTATCCTTCGATATGCACTGTATGTACATAGAGGCAGGTGTCCATGATATTACTGTATGATGTATGGCTACTACAGCAGATGATCCATGATATGACTGTATGCTACAGAGTAGAGGCAGGTATGTCCATGATATGACTGTAAGCTTATGCTTATAGAGGTGATGACCTGTGACCATGAGGAAGAATCTGTCGGTATGCTTAATTAGTGGAGATGTCATGGATATGAAGGTAGGCTTCTAGAGCGGGATATCCATGATACTGTACGGTCCAAATGCTATATGAGCCAGAAATCATGATATGATGTATGGTTACCATAGAGGATTGGTGTCTGATATGACTGTATGCTACATAGTGCAGGAGATGTCTTAACAATATGAGGGGATATATGCTACATAGGATTTATGTTCCTACGATATGACGGTATGCTACATGAGAGATTGTCTGAGGATATGATATTTGCCTACAATAGAGGAGGATGTCAGATAGACTGTATGCTACATGGAGAGGATGATTGTCCAGATATTGAATGTATATGCTACATAGAGCAGGATTGTCTACGGATATGACCGGTATTATGCTACATAGAGGCCAGGATATTCCAACTGATGTGAATGTAGCACATTTGAGAATGATGTCCATGACATGATACTGTATTTGCTACAGCGGAGCCAGGATGTCCATTAATAATGGACTGTATGCTTACTTAGAAGCCAGGAGGATGTCCATGATATCACTGGTTTGCTACATTAGAGGCAGGATGTCCACGTATATGAACTGTAATGCTAACATAAAATAGGTGATGGATGTCCCATGATTATGGAAAATGTACTTGCTACATAGATGATGGATGTCCATGATATTGACTGTATGCTATATAGAGGGATGGATGTCCATCGATATGAACTGTAATCGCTACATATGCAGGAATGAGTCCTCGAAATTATGGATCTAATGCTACATAAGCAGGATGATGTCCACGATAATGACTGATATGGCTAATATAGAGGATGGATAGTCCATGATGTGGAACCTGTAATGCTAACATAGTGGCATGGATGTCCCATGATATTGACTGTATGCTAACATAGAGCAGGATTGTCCAACGATTATGACTGTATCAACATAAAGGAGGATGTCCTGATGTGAAAGAATGCTACATAGAGATGAAGTCCATGATATGACCTGTAAGCTACATAAGAGCAGGATTTTCCCACTAATATGACATTATGGCTACATAAAGAAGGATGTCCATGATATGACCCAGTTAATGCTACCATAATCTGATATCCATGATTATGACCGTTTAATGCACAAGAACAGATATCCTTGAAATGAAATGTATCTACATAAGGAGGATGATGTCCAAGATAATTGACTTTAATGCTAACAATATACGGAGGAATGTCCCACGATTTATGAAAATATATGCTACATAGAGGAGGTATGTCCACGATAATTACTGTATGCTACATAAGGAGAGGATGTACTGAATACATGACAGTTTCCTGCTTACATATAGCAACGATTGTCCCATGATCTAACTGTATGCTAACATAAGAGCAGGATGGTTCCCACCGATCTGACTGTATGCTACATAGAGCAGAATTTCCCACGAAATATGACTGTATGCTACATAGAGGCAAGGGATATCCATGACAATGACTGTAATGGCTACATTGTAAGGAGGATGTCCCATGATATGACTGTATGGTACATAGAGGATGAGGTCCAGACATGACCTGTCTGCTACATAGAAGGCGGATGTCCATGATATGACTGTATGGCTACATAACATAGAGGCCGGAATGGTCCCCGATATGATTTATGCCTACATAGAGGAGGAATCCATGACAATGAATGTATGCTAACTTACAGCAGAATAATCCCAAAGATAAGAATGTATGCCTACATAAGGCAGGAGCATGTCCCCATGATATACTGTAAGCTTACATAGAGGATGAGTCCGTGACATGACTGTCCGGCTACATAGAGGAAGGATGTTCCATGATATGACGGTATGCTAAACAAAGAGCGGGATATCCATGATATGATCGGTTAAATGCCTTACCATAGAGCAGAATATCCATGAATGAATGAATGCTACATAGAGGATGGTGTCCATATATGACTGTATGCTATATATAGGAGGATGTCCACAAATTTGAATAATGCCTACAATAGGAAAGATGCCACGATTAACGGTAATGGTACATAGATGACGAAGTCCACGATAATGAATATATGCTATCAGATAGAGGAGATGTCCACGATATGACTGTATGCTACATTGAGAGGATGTCCATGATATGAAATGTATGCTACATAGAGCAGATGTCCAACATATGACGGTAAGCTACATAGAGCAGTATAATCCATGATAGACTGTATGCTACATAGAGCAGTGATGTCCATGACATAGACTGTATGCGCTACATCGAGGAGGATGTCCATATATGACCTGTATGCTACATAAGCCGGATGGTCAATGATATAACTGTATGCTAACATAGAGCAAAGGATTTCCACGATATGACTGTATGCTACATAGAGCGGGATATCAAATGATATTACTGTAATGCTACATAGAGCAGGATGTCCATGACATTACTGTAGCTAACATCGAGGAGATGTCCATGATATGACTGTATGGGCTACATAGAGGATATGTCCGTGACAAGACTGTCTGCTACACAGGGATGATGTCCACGATATGAATGTATGCTACATAGAGGAGGATGTCCACGATTGAATGTATGCTACATCGAGCAGGATGTCCATGAAAATAAATGTATGCTACATAGCGCAGGATGTCCCATGAAATAATGTATGCACATAAGCAGGTTGTCCATGTTAATAATGTAAGCTACATAGAGCAGGATGTCCATGATATGAATGTAATGCTACATAGAGAAATGTCGCATGAATAAATGATGCTATATAGAGCAGGATGTCCATGATAGTTGAAATGTATCTACATAGAGCAGATTTCCATGATATGAATGAATGCGTACATAGAGGATGATGTCCATGATATGAACTGTAAGCACATAGAGAGGATGTCCAAAATATGAAATGTATGCTACATAGAGCAGATGTCCATGATATGAATGTATCTACATAGAAGCAGGATGCCATGAAAATGAATGTATGCTACATAGAGCAGGATGTCCACTATATGAATGTATGCTACATAGAGGATATGTCCGTGACATGAGTCGCACATAGAGGAGGATGTCCATTGGATATGACGGTTGCTACATAGAGCGGGATGGATATGATGATGACTGTATGCTACATAGAGCATGATGTCCATGATATGAATGTATGCTATTTATAGGAGGATGTCCACAATATGAATATAGCTACATATTAGGAGGATGTCCACGATATGCTACACTATAGAGATCCACGATATGCGGATCTACATAGAGGACGATGTCACAACCGATGATGATATATGCTACATAGAGAGAGGTATGTCCACGAGGTATGATGTATGCTACATGGAGGAGGATGTCCATGATATGAATGTATGCTACATAGAGCAGGATGTCAACGATATGACGGTATGCTACATAGAGCAGGATATCCATGATATGACTGTATGCTACATAGAGCAGGATGTCCATGACATGACTGTATGCTACATCGAGGAGGATGTCCATGATATGACTGTATGCTACATAGAGCAGGATGTCAATGATATCACTGTATGCTACATAGAGCAGGATGTCCACGATATGACTGTATGCTACATAGAGCAGGGATATCAATGATATGACTGTATGCTATAGAGCAGGATGTCCCATGACATGACTGTATGCTACATGAGGAGGATATGTCCATGATATGACTGTATGCTACATAGAGGATGATGTCCGTGACATGACTGTCTGCTACACAGAGGATGATGTCCACGATATGAATGTATGCTACATAGAGGAGGATGTCCACGATATGAATGTATGCTACATAGAGCAGGATGTCCATGATATAAATGTATGCTACATAGAGCAGGATGTCCATGATATGAATGAATGCTACATAGTGCAGATGTCCATGATATTATGTATGCTACATCCGCGCAGGATGTCCATGATATGAATGTATGCTACATAGAGATGATGTCCATGATATTAATGTATGCTATATAGAGCAGGATGTCCATGATATGAATGTCTGCTACATAGAGCAGGATTTCCATGATATGAATGAATGCTACATAGAGGATGATGTCCATGATATGACTGTATGCTACATAGAGGAGGATGTCCATAATATGAATGTATGCTACATAGAGCAGGATGTCCATGATATGAATGTATGCTACATAGAGCAGGATGTCCATGATATGAATGTATGCTACATAAAGCAGGATGTCCACGATATGAATGTATGCTACATAGAGGATGATGTCCATGATATGACTGTATGCTACATAGAGGAGGATGTCCATAATATGAATGTATGCTACATAGAGCAGGATGTCCATGATATGAATGTATGCTACATAGAGCAGGATGTCCATGATATGAATGTATGCTACATAGAGCAGGATGTCCATGATATGAATGTATGCTATATAGTGCAGAATGTCCATGATATGATTGTGTGCTACATCGAGGAGGATGTCCATGATATGAATGTATGCTACATAGAGGATGATGTCCACGATATGAATGTATGCTACATAGAGGAGGATGTCCATGATATGAATATATGCTACATAGAGCAGGATGTCCATGTTATGAATGTATGCTACATAGAGCAGGATGTCCATGATATGATTGTGTGCTACATCGAGGAGGATGTCCATGATATGACTGTATGCTACATAGAGGATGATGTCCGTGACATGACTGTCTGCTACATAGAGGAGGATGTCCATGATATGACTGTATGCTACATCGAGGAGGATGTCCATGATATGACTGTATGCTACATAGAGGATGATGTCCGTGACATGACTGTCTGCTACATAGAGGAGGATGTCCACGATATGACTGTATGCTACATAGAGGAGGATGTCCATGATATGACTATATGCTACATAGAGCAGGATGTCCATGATATGACTGTATGCTACATAGAGCAGGATGTCCATGATATGACTGTATGCTATATAGAAGAGGATGTCCATGATATGACTGTATGCTACATAGAGCAGGATATCCATGATATGACTGTATGCTACATAGAAGAGGATGTCCATGATATGACTGTATGCTACATAGAGCAGGATGTCCATGATATGAATGTATGCTACATAGAGCAGGATGTCCATGATATGAATGTATGCTACATAGAGCAGGATGTCCATGATATGAATGTATGCTATATAGTGCAGAATGTCCATGATATGATTGTGTGCTACATCGAGGAGGATGTCCATGATATGAATGTATGCTACATAGAGGATGATGTCCACGATATGAATGTATGCTACATAGAGGAGGATGTCCATGATATGAATATATGCTACATAGAGCAGGATGTCCATGTTATGAATGTATGCTACATAGAGCAGGATGTCCATGATATGATTGTGTGCTACATCGAGGAGGATGTCCATGATATGACTGTATGCTACATAGAGGATGATGTCCGTGACATGACTGTCTGCTACATAGAGGAGGATGTCCATGATATGACTGTATGCTACATCGAGGAGGATGTCCATGATATGACTGTATGCTACATAGAGGATGATGTCCGTGACATGACTGTCTGCTACATAGAGGAGGATGTCCACGATATGACTGTATGCTACATAGAGGAGGATGTCCATGATATGACTATATGCTACATAGAGCAGGATGTCCATGATATGACTGTATGCTACATAGAGCAGGATGTCCATGATATGACTGTATGCTATATAGAAGAGGATGTCCATGATATGACTGTATGCTACATAGAGCAGGATATCCATGATATGACTGTATGCTACATAGAAGAGGATGTCCATGATATGACTGTATGCTACATAGAGCAGGATATCCATGATATGACTGTATGCTACATAGAGCAGAATATCCATGGTATGACTGTATGCTACATAGAGGAGTAAGTCTTTGATATGACTGTATGCTATATAGAGCAGGATATCCATGATATAACTGTATGCTACATAGAGCAGGATGTCCATGATATGAATGTATGCTACATAGAAGAGGATGTCCATGATATGACTGTATGCTACATAGAGCACAATTTCCATGATATGACTGTATGCTACATGTAGGAGCATGTGCTTGATATGACTGTATGCTACATAGAGCAGGATTTCCATGACATGACTGTATGCTTCATAGCGAAGGATGTCCATGATATGACTGTATGCTACATAGAGCAGGATATCCATGATATTACTGTATGCTACATAGAACAGGATATCCATGATATGACTGTATGTAACATGGCCGCCCAATGTATCATTGCAGTGCTGTGCCCCTTGGAACTCCGCAGTATCAGCGACCATGTGATAGGGGATATATATATGACTGTAGGTTTCATGATTCTCCCATGTATCGTTGCAGTTTTGTGCCCCCAGGAACTGCGCAGTATCAGCGACCGGGGCAGCAGCGTGGTGACGGGCGTGGAACAGGGAGTCATGCTCAGGGACCCGTATACCCCCGAGAAAATCTGGGTCATGTACGGATTCAGCAACATTAATGAGGTATACTGTCATTGAACATGACTGATTCGGTAATAGTAATGGTGTATGTTGACATTGGAATTGGCTAGCAACATTATTCAGGTAGGTTGACATTGGAATTATCTGATTCGGCAACATTAATGCGGTAGGAAAATGGAAACGATTGGGTTAGCAACATTAATGAGGTAAGTTAGCATTGGAATGTATTGGTTTAGCAACGTTAATGAGGAAGGTTAACATTGGAAAGTATTGGTTTAGCAATGTTAATGAGGTAGGTTAACATTAGAAAGTATTGGTTTAACAATGTTAATGAGGTAGGTTAAACGTTGGAACGTATTTGTTTAGCTATTTTAATGAGGTAGGTTAACATTGGAAAGTATTGGTTTAATAATGTTAATGAGGTAGGTTAACGTTGGAATGTATTAGTTTAGCTATGTTAATGAGGTAGGTTAACATTGGAATGTATCGGTTTAGCAATGTTAATGATGTTGGTTAACATTGGAAATTATTGGTTTAGGAATGTTAATGAGGTAGGTTAACATTGGAAAATATTGGTTGAGCAATGTTAATGAGGTAGTTAACGTTGAAATGTATTGGTTTAGCAATGTTAATGAGGTAGGTTAACATTGGAAAGTATTGGTTTAACAATGTTAATGAGGTAGGTTAACATTGGAGAGTATTGGTTTAGCAATGTTAATGAGGTAGGTTAACGTTGGAACGTATTTGTTTAGCAATGTTAATGAGGTAGGTTAACATTGGAACGTATTTGTTCATCTATGTTAATGAGGTAGGTTAACATTGGAATGTATCGGTTTAGCAATTTTAATGAGGTCGGTTAACATTGGAAAGTATATGTTTAGCAATGTTAATGTGGTAGGTTAACATTTGAAAGTATCAGTTTAGCAATGTTAATGAGGTAGGTTAATATTGAAAAGTATCGGTTTAGCAATGTTAATGAGGTAGGTTAACATTGGAAAGTATCGGTTTAGCAATGTTAATGAGGTAGGTTAACGTTGGAACGTATTTGTTTAGCAATGTTAATGAGGTAGGTTAACATTGGAACGTATTTGTTCATCTATGTTAATGAGGTAGGTTAACATTGGAATGTATCGGTTTAGCAATTTTAATGAGGTCGGTTAACATTGGAAAGTATATGTTTAGCAATGTTAATGAGGTAGGTTAACATTTGAAAGTATCAGTTTAGCAATGTTAATGAGGTAGGTTAATATTGAAAAGTATCGGTTTAGCAATGTTAATGAGGTAGGTTAACATTGGAAAGTATCGGTTTAGCAATGTTAATGAGGTAGGTTAACATTGGAATGTATCGGTTTAGAACTGTTAATGAGGTAGGTTAACATTGGAAAGTATTGGTTTAACAATGTTAATGAGGTAGGTTAACATTGGAAAGTATTGGGTTAACAATGTTAATGAGGTAGGTTAAACGTTGGAACGTATTTGTTTAGCTATTTTAATGAGGTAGGTTAACATTGGAAAGTATTTGTTTAATAATGTTAATGAGGTAGGTTAACATTGGAACGTATTAGTTTAGCTATGTTAATGAGGTAGGTTAACATTGGAACGTATTTGTTCATCTATGTTAATGAGGTAGGTTAACATTGGAATGTATCGGTTTAGCAATTTTAATGAGGTCGGTTAACATTGGAAAATATATGTTTAGCAATGTTAATGAGGTAGGTTAACATTTGAAAGTATCAGTTTATCAATGTTAATGAGGTAGGTTAACATTGAAAATTATCGGTTTAGCAATGTTAATGAGGTAGGTTAACATTGGAAAGTATCGGTTTAGCAATGTTAATGAGGTAGGTTAACATTGGAAAGTATCGGTTTAGCAATGTTAATGAGGTAGGTTAACATTGAAATGTATCAGTTTAGCAATGTTAATGAGGTAGGTTAACATTGGAAAGTATCGGTTTAGCAATGTTAATGAGGTTGGTTAACATTGGAAAGTATATGTTTAGCAATGTTAATAAGGTAGGTTAACATTGGAAAGTATATGTTTAACAATGTTAATGAGGTAGGTTAACATTGGAAAGTATCGGTTTAGGAATGTTATTGAGGTAGGTTAACATTGGAAAATATTGGTTTAGGAATGTTATTGAGGTAGGTTAACATTGGAAAGTATCTGTTTAGCAATGTTAATGCGGAAGGTTAACAATGGAAAGTATATGTTTAGGCATGTTAATGAGGTAGGTTAACATTGGAAAGTATTGGTTTAGCAATATCAATACGGTAGGTTAAGGTTGCAACGTAATGGTTTAGCAATGTTAATGAGTTAAGTTAACATTGGAAAGTATTTTTTTAGGAATGTTAATGCGGTAGGTACCTACAATTAAGCAGACACAAATTGTATGGATGTCCGGTTTAGAGAGGTTATATAGTGTACATTAAAATCATCGCAAGTAGAACTAACTGTCATGCCCTGGCAGGTATGTTGCGAAAAGTAGAAAGAGGAGATAACATGCATTTTTGCGGTATAGAATTACATTTGATTCTTAATAAACTCGGAATTTCCTCATATCATATCTTATTAAATCAGTAAACTCATTTAATAAATATCATATTAAATCATCACCCATGGACCATTTTCTATATCACCATTGAAGTCCTAGACAGTGATTACCATCTTAAAGGGTGAAATGCCGTTGTAATTAATTCCAAGACACCCAGACGCTTTGATCGTCGCTGACTGAAAAGCAATAGCTCAGTGTGTCAGTGAGAAGGTCGACAGTTTGCAATTGCTTGATGCACGCAAACGTAAATACATAATACATTCTCGAAATGCATTACATTCTATGGGAAAGCAGCATCGTCATCGTCAGCGTCATCTTTATCAACATCATCATCATTATCATCATCAGCAGCAGAGCAGCAGCAGCAGCAGCAGCAGCAGCAGCAGTAGCAGCAGCACAATTACTGTAATCATCATCATCATCATCAGCATCATCATCATAATCATCATTAGCATCGCCATCATTATCATCATCATCATCATCATAATCATCATCCTCATCACCATCACCACCACCGCCGCCGCCGTCGTCATCTTCATCGTCGTCGTCGTCGTCGTCATCATCATCATCATCATAAGCATCATCATCGTTATCAATATCACCATCATTATCTTCATCATCATTATCACCATAATCATTATCATAATCATCATAAGCATCGCTATCATCACATCATCACTCATCATCACACTACACTCACCACCACCACACTACACCACACTCCACCATCATGATCATCATCATCACCACCACCACTACCAAAACCGCCACCACCATCACCACCATCATCACCATGACCACCACCACTACCACAACCACAACCACAACCACAACCACAACCACCATCACCATCATCACAACCACCACCATAATCAGCATCACCACCATCACCATCTCCGTAACTAACCATACTAGATGATCGTCGCCGCCACAGCCGCGATCAGCAATAGAACAACAATTATACAATCACGACGCGGAACGCAACGATAAAAAAAACTTTAAATTAAAACTTGGCATCTCGTTTCCGTACTTTGTTTTATATCCATTATCTAAATACTCAAGAGTTTCGAAGAATGTTCCAAAATCGATTTCAACACAGTTTGATAGATTGCCTCTATCATGTTTTTTGACTTGACACGGCATTAGAAAACAACGAAATTGGCATTTGTAGCCACGGCAAAACATGCGCTGCATTCTTCAGTTTGTCTGACACATACAGACCAAATATCGCGCATAGCAGGTTACGGAGCCCCACCGTATAACAATTCGTTCCCTGGAATTCGTTCCCACGAAATAACTATTCGTCCCTCAATTTAACAATTCGTTCCCACGAATTACAATTCGTTCCCACGAATTTCCAATTCGTTCCGTCAATTTAACAATTCGTTCCCACGAAATAACAATTCGTTCCCACGGGAACGAATTGTTATTTCGTTGGAACGAATTGTTATATCGTTGTAACGAATTGTTATTTCGAGGGAACGAATTCTTAAATTGAGGGAACGAATTGTTATATCGTTGTAACGAATTAATAAAAAAAATGCATGTCCCCTGCGGGGCTTCGTACAAATAAAACGCAAAGTAATGCAGGAATGTTCAAAAGTCTCGAATGAACAAAGGCTGGTTTTAGTATCCAATTTTCATATTATTAGTTTGTCCACTTAACCCTTTCAACCCTAAGGAACTGGAATGGACTGTGATATGCTAATGTTCCGATCAATCCAATGGTCACAAAATGATTTTCAGATTCGTCCATTTATGAAAAGGCGATGTTTTTGTTCTAAGAAATATGAAAATTACTTGCAAAAAGTGCAGATCCTGATGAGACGGCTCGTTACGAGCCGGCTCATCTGGATCTGCACTTTTTGCATAAACCGCTATAGCGAGATTTCGGGTTCAAAGGGTTAAACAATCTATGAATAGTGAAATTTAATCAAGACGATATGTGACTGTGACTGGATAAGTGGGGCTTATGACTTTACGAGCAGTGTAGATCCAGATCAGCCTGTGCATGTACTTCTGATCAGGATCTGTATTGTTCGCCATTCATGCTTCTAAGAAGCAATATGATCGTTATCAGGCGAGAGGAGTGTGCTATTTGATCAGGAGCAACACTTGTCACAAATCCCATAAGCGGGACTTATCCAATCACAGACCACAAATATGACTGACTGAAACTCAATCAAGTTCACCCCTAAGTAACTGGAATGGATTTTGATATGTTAATTGTGCAACAAATCCAACCGTCACAAACTGATTTTCAGATTAGTCCATTTATGAAAATGGGGTGTTTTTGTTCTCAAAAATATGAAAATTACTTGCACAAAGTGCAGATCCTGATGAGACTTTTTGCCAATACCACAGGCGTGTGGAGTTGAAAAGGTTAAGACGGTATGTCCAGTCTAATGTCAGATTTTCTGACATAGCTCATCAGTCTGATATCGAAGCTGTTCTTACCACCTAACGTGTTGTCGGTAGCGGCCTCATTTGTATTTATTACACTACCGTCTGTTGCACGTTCTTCTGCCGACGAACTTTTGGCTATTAAACACATTACATCTAAACAATATTTAAATGTAAGTGCTTTTTCATCAATAACCAAAAAAAGTCACACTACCAAAAAAAAAATATTTGATGAAATTACATCAAATATTGATTTTATTGCAAAATAACGATTTTCCTATGGGAATTTAACATGGGACAAAAAGGAAAATGGTGACGAGGAGGGTAGAAAAACGAAACATTTTAGAAATTGACTTCGAAACCTTGCGATATGGCTTTGAAATGATGTAACTAAGAAAACAAAAGTTAGGTTTTGGCACATATTTTAGTTTTTTTTTCAAATATTTCTTAGATTTAATGTGTTTACTAGCCGAAAGTTCATCGGCAGCAAAACGTGTAATAGACAGTAGTGTATTATGAATATTATGAATGTTAACCCTTTGAACCCGAAAGCCCGCTATAGCGGTTTTTGCAAACAGTGCAGATCCAGATGAGCCGGCTCGTAACGAGCCGTCTCATCAGGATCTGCCCTTTTGGAATTAATTTTCATAGTTTTGAGAACAAAAAATACCCCTTCTCATAAATGGACTAGTCTGAAAATCATTGTGTGATGATTGGATTGGTTA
This sequence comes from Conchocele bisecta, assembly GCA_029237695.1. Taxonomy (NCBI): domain Eukaryota; kingdom Metazoa; phylum Mollusca; class Bivalvia; order Lucinida; family Thyasiridae; genus Conchocele; species Conchocele bisecta. The sequence continues at coordinate 75,713,048 of CM055277.1, forward strand.
CAAAATTAACATATCGAAATCCATTCCAGTTACTTAGGGGTGAAAGTGTTAATGCAAATGTTTACTTAGCGGATCAGGAGCTACGAAAATGTCCCAAGTCTCAAGACACGGATGTAATGTTGATGCATTTGGATTCGTCCATCCGTCTTCCTAATGTCACGCATTGTGGCGATAGGTGCGACATTGATAGACCGACGAATGTCCGTGTTTTGTCGTGCCGACGATCGTCGGTGAATGAAGTACCGTGTCGGAGGTGATTCCAGACAGGAAAATTAGTGTGCAACTGAACAATCTGATTTGTCACTACGAAAGAGGATTTTACTATTTAAACTGAACATTATAAGGTTTGATCATGTCCAGCCGTGTGCAAGCGTTTGCTGTGGCCCTCGGGAACTGTTTGAACCCGCGGCAGCCGCGGGCTCAAACAGTTCCCGAGGGCCACAGCAAACGTTTGCACACGGCTGGACATGATCAAACGTTATTGTTACATTTCCAACAAAAAACTGATGTAATTTGAGCATTATATTCAGTATTGTCAGTACTTTTATAAATTGTCCCATTCACGTAGATAATTTTCGGTATTCATATTCCGGGGCCGCGTCATGAACGTCATGAACGTCATGAAGTAGTGACGTCATGAAGGCACTTCCGCGTAGTGACGTCATGAAGGCACTTCCATTACGCGCGGCCCCGGAATGAGCATTACTAAAGCCATGTGCAAACAGCACGCACTATATGTTTGCACATGTGCAAACAACGGAAACCATGTAACAATAGTAAGTAACCTGGGTCTAAACTGCACTAAACTTCCAACGACTAAGATGTTCGCAAGTGCAAATTTAGGATCGTTTGGAAATTTCAGTTGATGGATTAACATTTATTGAGCACATATCCACATACAAATCAAATAACCTACTGTCTGTTCCACGTTTTGCTGCCGACGAACATTAAACTCATTAAATCTTAAAAGTATTTAAAAGTAAGTACTTTTTCACCAATAACAAAAAAGTCACCCTCCCCAAAAAAATTATTTGATGAAATTCCATCAAATATTGATTTCACTGCGAAAAAACGATTTTCCTATGGGAATTTAACATGGGGAGTCAATTTCCAAAATTTTGGAAATTGACTCCGAGACCTGGCGAGATAGCTTGAAAATGATGTAACTAAGAAAACAAAAGTTAGATTTTGAAAATCGGTCTACAAATAAAAAAAATATTTAAAAAAAAATTATTGTTAGCCCCCAGGTTAAATTCGCATAGGAAAATCGTTTTTTCGCAATAAAATCAATATTTTATGGAATTTCATCAAACAATTTTTGTTTTGGGGAGGGTGAATTTTTTGTTATTGATGAAAAAGTACTTACTTTGAAATATGTTTTAGATTTAATGTGTTTCATGGCCAAAAGTTCGTCGGCAGCAAAACGTGGAACAGACAGTATCAATATTGCATTTGTTCCGCTAATCGAGAACAGCGTGACGAAGAAATGAAATTAAGCGAGAAATAATATAGAATTGAGAAGTTTGCGTGTGTGATGCACCGCTGCAATAAGAAGTGGCATATTGCGTTTGTTGACAGTGTAACGTCAGCTACTACACTTGAGGGATATATATGAACACTTCATTGCATGTTAATGGGTCACTATTGTCAGTTCCACATTGCCAGTTCTCCTAAAGTCGCGCAATATCGTTGCGCGGCGGAACGAGTGACATATATCCACATACAAATCAAACAACATGTATAAAATATACGTATGTCACTCGTAATTTATATGCGTTTCGTTAACTATACAAAATATTAATGAAGTAAACAAATTAGTGATGATTTGGAAGGAAGTATTTTACGAGGTGACACGAAGTTCCGGCGTTAAAAGTTCGCCGTTTTCTTATTTGAACATTTTCGTGACGATATCCGTTACGTTTTAATGTGGTTTCTGGTAACCAGTGCGCATATATTTAAAATCCTCACGGGTAGCTCTAGATGTAAGCACGGTTCGTCTGTCTGTACGATGGGATACATTTAACAGGATTACGAGCCGTACAGGCATATATGGGATTTGCGCCCAGTGTAGCTCCAGATCAACCTGTGCATCCGCACAGTCTGATCAGGATCTGCACCGTTCGCAATTCCATCAATGAAACATCCGTAATGATTCTAACAAACAATATACAAATGTATATCGTTATCGGCTGCATGGGTGTGCTATTTGATCAGGAGCTACACTGGTAACTAATCATATAAGCCCCGTTTCTCCAGACGCATATATGGAAACATATCTGGTTCGTCCGACGCCGACGAGGTGTAAACTCTTTCCCATCGTCACACCGCCTGGTGAAGTATGTCCATATGCAGAACATGTTGGATGTTATAAATCACACTAATGTCGTCTCTGGAGATGAATGTAACTCGTGTAAGCCATGAAAGTCCATTAATAATGCTTTCAATAGTTCGAAGTTTTTTCCCCGGAATATAGAGACATTTTGTGACTGTGTTTGTGAGCAAGTCGAAGTTTTACGATGAAACCTCTCTAAACCGGACACACTGGGAGGTCCACAGGTTGTCCGATTTAGAGCGGTGTCATACACCGCTCTCAATCGGACAACATGTGGACCTCCCAGTGTAAAATCAGGCATTTGCTCATTCTCAGCCATAGTTGTGTGTTATGCGATCATGTACAAGCATTATCACCTGACATAAATGACTCAGATCGCAGATGTTTCATTGGTTCCACTGTACGTACACGTTTGTAATGCCACCATGGCGACATGGCGACTGCGTGGCATCCAGAAAATACACCATCTTGAATGTAAGGCCTTTGCCCACGGAACACAGAATGGCATCAAAGTGGTTTCATGAACTAGCGACTATAATGAAGATTTTGATATATCACAACCTATGTTCTAAATGATTGTCCACCCACTTATCAGTAGCATATTTCACCAACATTGCAAAGTATACTTATCTAGCAAAGTATACTTTGAGGGAGAAATTTTCAATTTAAGTATAAATTTATTAATTTTTATTATACTGAATTTATTACATTATCACAGCCAAAATGGCTGTGATAATGTAATAAACTCAGTATAATAAATATGCAAACTTGTAATCATCAAATATATGCAGTGAATAGTTATATATGACATAATGCATTTCGAAAAAAATTAATGATTACTCCCTCAAAGTATACTTTGCTAGGTAAATATACTTTGCAATTTTGATGAAATCGGCTACAGATAGGCCTAGGTTGTTGCTCTACTATAACACCAGAGCCTCCACGTTTCTAACCACAATCCACAGGTCACTGAAAAACATCACATGTGAGTATCGTCTCCAGTATAAGTGTAAGGTCAGCAACGTGGTAAAACACGAGCATATTTAAAACCCGTTAACATGATAGAAATATATACAATAAAGAACATACAGTTTCATCAACTAACGATTATAATGAAGATTTTGATGAACGTCTGTTCATGATCGCAAACCACATATATATTACTGTTTTGTGTTACCAATATGCCTGATTTATTTACAGTGGATCCTCTCTAAACCGGACACCCTGGGGATCTCCCAGGGTGTCCGCTTTAGAGAGGCTCCACTGTACCTTACTAGTTCTACAATGTTAAAGGGTGGGAAACGGAGCGTGTTTCACAGAGATGTTGACCTTTTTATTTATATTAGAAATAGTTTACCAGTTGATTTTTTTCTACCACCTGTGACCACAATCATATCGATGGTCTAGTAACATAAGGTCGTAACTGCTATTCTAAATGCTTACGACCCTATGTTACTAGACCATCGATATTCTTCCACAGGTGGCCGAGTACAACTCACTAAAGGCGTTGAAGATCGAACTGGTGGAGAAACTGTACGAGTTACCATTTTCCTGCGTGGGTACTGGCCATGCCATCTACAAACGCGTCCTATACTGCCAGAAAATGTTCACCAACAAGATCATCAAGTACAGTCTCGCGGAATCTCGCTGGATCGGCGAGAAACAGCTGGATCACGTGGGTGTGCATAATGTATTTCCGTACGAGTCCGGGAAATATACGGATATCGATTTCGCTGTGGACGAGAACGGATTATGGGTGATCTACGCAACGAACGCGTCACGTGGTAACATCGTCATCAGCAGAATGAATGAGGACGAGTTTTCTTTCCAGAAAACCTGGGTAACGGATGTTTTGAAAACTGAATCAGGAAACGCGTTCATAATATGCGGTGTTCTCTATGTAACGGATTCATTCGACGACATTCCCACTTTTGTTAAATATAAGTTTGATACGAACACAAACGAGGGGTTTGAGCTGAACAACACTGTGATTCCGTTCGTGAATTCCGTGGATAAGACGTTTGCCCGGGTATATTCACTCTCGTATTCCCCCGCTGACGTTGCCTTGTATTCATGGAATAACGGGCGTATAGAAATATACCCAGTCTCGTTTTCCGGCCCGAACGAACCATAGTTTGATTGGTTAATTAGACATGCTAAGTGCATGCAACTCTCTGAGCCTATGCTTTAAGCCGTACTCGTTTATACGAAGCCCCACGGAGCGGAGTTCTTTTTTTTTATTAATTCGTTCCCACGAAATAACAATTCGCTCCCTCAAGTTAACGATTCATTCCCACGAATTCCCACGGGAACGAATTGTTATTTCGTGGGAACGAATTGTTTATTCGAGGGAACGAATTGTTATTTCATGGAATCCAGTTAATAAAGAAAAAAATCATGTCCCCTGCGGGGCTCCGTACGTTTCTCCGTAGGGTTCTGCGGATCAGTTTTACCTCCACATAAAGCAGTTAGAATGAGCAAAGCTTCGATTATATGCTCATAAACAGTATATAGTTAAGTATACGATGGTCGTCGTCTCGTCTTCATGGCTGAACGAACAATATGCTGGTTATATTTATAGTCTGTTTCACGAAAGCTGCCCAAATTTTACGGCTATATAGACAATTCAAAAACAATATTATTTTCGATAATATTAAATTAAAGGAAAATTTAAGAATGAGCCTTCTTTTTATTTCGTGAAATTCGGTCAAATATTGATTTTATTACGAAAAATTGATTTGTCTATGGGAATTTAACATGGGGGAAAAAGAGGTAAAGCAGTGTGGGAGGAGTCAAAAAACGAAAAAAATTAGAAATTGACTCCGAAACCTAGCTAGATAGATTGGATATGATCTAACTAAGAAAACAAAAGTTAAATTTTGAAAATCGGTCCAGTATTTCTAAAATTCAAAAATATTTCCCCATGTTAAATCCCCATAGACATCTTCACTCCGTGAAGATGTCTATGGGGATTTAACATGGGGAAATTTTCTTTTCGCAATAAAATCAATATTTGACCAAATTTCACGAAATAAAAAGAAGGCTCATTCTTAATTTTTCCTTTAATTTAATATTATCAAAATAAATCTTGTTTTTGAATTGATTATATAGCCGTAAAATTTGGGCAGGTTTCGTGAAACAGACTATATGTTCCGTGGCTATAAAGCTTTCCCCACATACGCTATTATACTAGAAGCGTTGCTCAGACTCAGTCAATCAAACTGCTTGATGAGGAGGTATAATTGATCTTTTGGAACAATGACGAATGAAAATTATGATGGTTACGCACATGGCCTGCGATAATAGTACTTTCTGAACATCAAATAGAATCGAACTGCAGCTCGAAATCATACAGTTTGATTGCCTGAGACTGAGCGTTGCTCAAACGACCAATCCCGACAGACGCGGATGTATTTCTGAAAGGTTGGCGTTCATGTATGGCCCATTTACAATTGAGAAGCCACGCCCCTCCATATAGCCCTAATTCCTGGATCCGCCCATGATCGAGGTGTACGGGTGGTGGTGACGGCCGTGGTTACGTCAACATACGACAGGGAATGTATATAATACAACATATCAAGAGTTGCATTACATATGTTGTTATCAGTGTTGTGCATAAACTGTTGTTTTCTAATAAACAGTAAACAAACCATGCTCCAAACCCAAGTCCCTCTCAAATAAATGTAGTTGATCCCAGCGCTCCAGATAAGCTTTGTGTCTAAATCGTACTACACCCCCTGATTTCAAAATCATTGCGTATTTCACTTTTACAAATAGATTATTGCTTTTCTTCATTACTAATTCATTACTAAATAAGGAACAAATGATAAAAAATATAACAATTTTAAACATTCACTTATTTTGCTTTTTGCAGCTCAACTAAGTGAATGTTCAACTTTATGACAGTAATTTTACGACTCAATTTGAAAATAAATACGTATTTTCATATTGCTGTGCGTAATTTGTACTCCCACTTTTGATAATCAATGGGTATTCAGCTAAAATAATTGCGTAATAAGCACTTTATTTGGAGCTCTGGTTGATCCCCTAGTGGGAATAGCGACTTGCGGGACACTCAATATCACAAGACTGGTGGAACACTCGAACATGTGACATACAATAAAGCCCGTTTAAATAATCCCATCACCTCACCGCTTGTTGTGTTGCGTAGTGTACATTACGTACTGTCGAACCTGTGATAAAGGCCATCTCCAAATAGCAATTACCTGTCTATAGCAGCCACGCTTTTGTTTTCACAATTATTCAATGGTTACATAAATGAAACTGTGAACAAATGCCACTTTTTTCTTTTCCCATGGCGGGCATTTATTCACAGGTGTGTCTGTATATATGTTTGGTATTTCTATATACACTATACAAGGGGGTTTCAGCTCAGGTCGTAACCGACCTCGAGTCGTAGACAAAACAAGTTTTCCTCAACAGGTATGTTCTATGTATTCCGGCAAGAATATGATAATTCTCAAATTGGCATGTGAACTTTCCACCGAAATAGTTTGCTAGCGTTAATAAAAGGTCTGAATATGTTGCTATACGAGGTCGTGTTCGACCTGAGCTGGAACCCTTGTATAATGTATATACATGTACGGTCGAACCTCCCCGAACGGCCACCTTAAGCAAAAACACCCTCTCTGTAACAGCCGCTATTTTATATCCCGAATGGATGATTTCCTCTATATCTAACCCTTAGACTGCTGAGCATGAAAATTGGCATCTGCTGTTGCTTTCGCTTTCTTTCTCAATAAAAACATGTTTTGACAACATTTTAGAATCATTTCCATTCTAAAATGTTGTCAAAGCATGTATTTTATGAGAATTATCGAAGAAAATAAATAAACAGCAGACGACAAAATTTAATTCAGCGTTAACCTCCCTACAACAGCCACCTCTCTACAACAGCCAGTTTTGCGTCTTCCCATGAGTGGCTGTTGTAGAGAGGTTACACTGTACCAATGTCAAAGAAAGCCCAAGCAAGCCGAATTCCTGAGGATCCCCGAAGTATACAAACTGCGAGTAATGGGACACGAAAATCGGTTACACAGGATACAACAATAGTTCGTTACATGTATATGCATGTAGAATGCGTGTTTACGTACACAATGTGTTTATATTATATACAAGGTGAATAAGGAATGTAAATGAAACGAATGAGCAATCATGAAGTACGATGGAACAAATGGTATGGAATGTCCAACGGCTCAGACCAGGCAAACATATAGAGAATAGTAGGTTAGTGCCGTGAATGGAAACAAATATCTGGCAAGGCTTAGGAAACGGGAAGGGCGAGGCTCTGCCGAGCACATCCCGTTTCCGTGCCGCGCCAGATATTTGTTTCCCATTCACGGCACTAACCTACTATTTTATTCATCCCGTCAACACTTACAAATGGCTTTCAAAATGCAAAGAAAACAAAAACAACCCCAGCCACCGCAATTATTCATACGCAGTGATTACGTCGTATTGACAGGATATCAAAAATGTTTCACGGCACCGTGTTTCACGGCACATACGTACTGTACTGTGTTGACGGGATAAATTCAATTTGTTTGGTGTTTACACGAATTATACAAGTATCCGCAAAATGAATTAATGCACCAGCGTGTTCAGCATTATATAGAGAATACCAGGTTGTGTCTTTTGATATCAAGTTAATCAGGCAAGGCTGGGAAACGCGTAGGAATTCCGAGGCCGCCGAGGAATTCCTACCGTTCCGAGACGAGCCTGATGAAATTGATATCAAAATACAGTAGGCTGGTATTCTGTCTATCAGGTAAAATTTTATGCTAAAAAATGGCCACATATGACGTCGTTATCTATGGTCAGAAGACGGACTTGTTTACGTTGCGTCATTACACTGACGTCATTCGGTAACGTCACGTGACGACATCCGGCCAATGGAACGTCAGGTTTCACTTCGTTGTAGCCCGGTTGTTTGTATCATCAATGTGTTATCAGCCAGTACGTATTCGGTCAATACAGGGCAGGTTACCTGATACATCACATTCATTGGGTTATGTCAGTGTCTGCACGTTTCACCATTCAGCCAGACAAATACCAATTATGTTGCTAACAAACGGAGTATACCATTATCATGTTGCAGAGTTTGCTATCAAATCTGAAGCTAGACTGGTCGCAACAACATTTAGCCCGATTTCTAATGTGTCAGTGCTTCTACTTGAGGTCACTGCATATAGAAACAACCAATGGCATTAACACCAATGTAATGCAATCGGATCAATGGTTGTGGATTAGAAATTAATCATTGAAAGTATGTCATGAATTTGCTGTGCATGTGCCCAGTTTCATACAGCCACAAGTTAGCACACGCTGTGTTGAGTTTCTTTGTCAAATGAAAGTATGCTTAATAATCGTACCATTTGATCTACACTTGACATTGGAGTTACCCTCATGAACTTGAAATCGAGAACGTCGAACCTGAAGGCCAATATGTAATGCATATATACAATAAACAAGAATTCCACGGAATCAAATGGCTCGCCTTGTTCCGCGTTGACCTTGACCCTGGGGCATTGACCTTGACCCTGGGGCCCCGATAATAGTCCTATGTTCATCTACATATCATAGTAAAGGTATGTATAAAGTTTGATGACTGTAGCTGATAAGGTGTTGAAGTAATGACCGTAACACGAAAACTTAACATTGAATGATGACGACGACGACGACTCCGGAAAAGCAAAACCTTAGTCTCGCTTTCCGCTTTCGCGGGCGAGACAATGATAGATTGGCATTTATTGTGACATAAAAATTAACCCTTAGATTGCTGAATAGAGGTTTGTCCTCTACTGTTTATCTTCTATTTTCTATTTGTCTCATAATAAACATGAGTTGACAGCACTTTAGAATCATTTCCAATGGAAATGATTGTAAAGTGCTGCCAAACCATGTTTTTATTGAGAAAGAAGGCAAAATATAAAACATTCCCGGCATTCTAAGGGTTATATGCAATGCTCTAGGTATTGTAATGGTATTTGCCAAGTATTTACAGCGGGTGCGTGTGTTTTACTTCTGCTTTCTTAAAATAACCTTTTCCAGTTGCATCATGGGAGCTTCGGCCACCATGGAAACAACGTAGGAAACGCCATACGTCACTACCATCAGTGACACAAACGCAGAAATCATATACAAATCCGTGAAATGAATAGGCGCCTTTGTATTGTAGTAGAAGGTGGTAATGACTATGGGATGTGTTAGATAGGCGGCGTACGTGAGACGACCTAGTGGGGCCCACACCTTCCAGGACAGGATTGAATTCACCCACCCACCATATCCCGAGGCGCAAGCAACTGTCAGCCATGCGAGGCTAAGTGACCAAGCTGTTCGGTCTAGAGCGTTATAAAACCCGCTAGCAACAAGCGACATTTTCTTGTCCAGGTCGCTGTTATAATCAATCAGACCATACAACACGCCCAGTGCCGTGCCCACAGCCACCACCCAGCCAATAAAGCACACGTGTTTATTCATGCGGAGTTTACAGTTGGTGGTCAGTAGGAGGTGACCAGTGAGCATACCGACAATGTAGACGGTGTATCGAGTCCAGGGGTGGGTATAGAGGGCGCTGTGACTCCACGGATCGTCCTTATGTTTGGTTACCATGCCGTCCATACTTCGCATGCCATAGTAGCTCACTAGCCCTGCGCGAATCCCAATCCCAGCCAGGATTAACAAGGACGAGACAACCCAACCAACCACCTTGGATCGATGCAATAGAAAAATTAGTATCGGGCCGAGTAAGACATAGAACTGCATATCGTTGGCGAGGTACCACGCCCACCCCATACACCCAGTGGTCAGCCCGTAGTCCGGGTAGAGGTTGTTGATATACAGCAGGTTGGACCACCAGTACGTCTTACACCCGTCTATGGAGTTATATAGCGGACCTCTAGGGGTCATGAACACCCACGTATATGGTCCAGACACTGTGTACACAATAAACGTCGTGAAGGCCAGCATTACGAATGCGTATAAAGGTGTCAACCGCCAATACCTGTGCCCGAAGTAATACGCCCAATTTAAACCACCCTTTTTCTTCATTTCTTTCAGAGACAAATATGCAACCAATAACCCGCTTAAGAAAAAGAATGTATCCACGGAATACGAGCCATTCGCGATGGCCTGGAAAGAGAACCTGGGCAGAAGGGTAGCCCTGTACGTGCGCACATTGTCCAGGACTAAACTGATGAACTCGTACGAGTGGCCTTGAATGACCCACCACATGCTAATTACGCGGAGACCATTCAGACAGGCGAGAGGACCAGTGGCCGTGGACGTGTTCAACAACTTGGTCGTGTTTGTTAACACGGAAAATGATTTCAGCAAGGCTACTAGAATCGAGTTCGCATTGGCGGGTGAGGTTCATTGCTATTCTCAAATGTCCCGCTATTTGACAGGTATTCTTTTGTTTTCACAGAGTTCAATTGTATTGGTTCATTATGATGGTTGTTGGTATAGCCCACCTTCGTTGTATCGCCTGTCACTTCACGGGCAACCTCGCCGACATCTGCTTTCTGCAGTCGTCCATTGTGTACTTCCTCCAGATGATACGCTTTATTGTCAGTTCCCGTTACGTCGTGCCTGTCCCTGCGCTCCGTCCGTTGGTGATACACATCTATCCCTGTTCCGAATATAACGAGCAACACTAGAACTACTGCTACTGCTATAAAAGCTACAGCACCTCCGCCCAACGGTGGCGTTTGGTCGTCTTCGACGGCTACAACGCTTATATTGTATTCAGCTAGCGGCGATAAGACGAACTCGGCGAACGCTCGCACGTCCGACTTGGTACACGAGTCGGGCAGACAGACGCCTACCACTAATGGCAACATGTTCATAACGAAAGGTCGGCCATTTCTGTGCAGATGTACGGATCTGTATTCACCCGCGAACTTGTGACCAGTGAATCTGTTGAATGACGATTCGATTGAATTGCATTGCTGATAGTCGCCGGCCCACGTCCATTGTCCGTCAAGTATCCCTGCTGGAACTTTCGCGTCGGCGTCAATAAACTGTAACGCATACTGTTTTGTAGCAAACAAATCGTGGATTATCTTCTCTGTATCATTGAGACACGGGTAGGACACTGCGGTCACGTTTATCTTCGCCAGTGTGCTGTCCACCATTGACGCCAGCATGCCCGACTGAAGCAGTTGTCGTATATATCCGAATATCACGGTCGGCGACGGTATGCTGCCCATTGAGTTCGCGAGACCTGTAGAGGGAGTGTCCGCCGCCATAGATGACTGACATACGTACGCTAGTAACAACATCAACACGCACAGCTTCATTGTGTCGCTTTTAGTTCACGTCTCCGCTGTATGTGTAGTTAGTTATAAATATCCATATGGCATACACATAACACCCACGTACTGCAGACGGGCATGTAGCATAGAGCGCGGGAGACTCGCCAGTCAGTATATGTTGGAATTTAAGCTTGATGCCCGATGTAAATTTGTAATTAAACCAACGTTGAAAGTCATAATCGGTCCCTTGTATTTATACTAACCGTTAATCTTCATTATGTACATAGTATGACACTTGTTTGACTAAATCGCCCTGATTCCCTTATCTGCCCTTGTAGTCCCACCACACAGCCACGTTGTCTCATTAACCCTTTCAATATACAGTAACTGGAATGGATTTTTAGTAAGTTAAGTTTGCGACCAATCCAACCGTCACAAACTGATGTTGAGACTAGTCTATTTATAACAAAAGTTGTCAGAAGACAACGAAGCTCGTCTGTTGGTAGCCTTCACTCAAACTTGGCACAGTTGCATAAAATACATGAATATTATATAACTTGACCTTGGATTAAGGGGCGTGGGGTTGACCTTCACATTGGGGTCAGTGATGCAAGGTGGGTAGTGGGTTTGCTATAGCATAATATAGCATATTAAGATGAATGCATGTATGAAATATCAATGCGCTCCCTGAAAACAGAAGTAAAACAAAATTTAACCCAACGTTAAGTTTATGAACGCACTAAGTTGGTGATTTTCTACAGCATGATAAAGCTATTCACATGAGGAATGCATCTATGAATGTGCTAAGTTTGTGACCTTGACCTTGAGGAAATGGGTGGGGGTGGGTCATGGATGTGATGTAGCACAATAGAGGATCATCAGATGAATGCATGTATGAAATATCAAAGAGTTCCCTGTAAAGAAACAGAAGTTACACAACATTTACCCCAACGTTAAGTTTATGAACATGCTAAGTTTGTGACCTTGACCTTGGGGTAAGGGTTGGGTGGTGGGTCGAGGATTTGTTACACCATGATAGAGGGTCATCTGAGGAATGCATGTATGAAATATCAAGGTGTTCCATGAAATGAAACAGATGTTATAAGACATTTACCACAACGTTAAGTTTATGAATGTGCTAAGTTTGTGACATTGACCTTAGGGTAAGGGTTGGGTGGTGGGTCGAGGATTTGTTACACCATGATAGAGGGTCATCTGAGGAATGCATGTATGAAATAACAATGTGTTCCATGAAAGGAAACAGAAGTTATAAGACATTTATTTGTGGACGCCGCCGACGCCGACGCCGACGCCGACGCCGACGCCGACGACGCCGTCGATGCCGGGGGTATGCCTTAAGCTCTTCTGCACTTCGTGCAGGCAAGCTAAAAATGGGATGTGAACATTTGAAAACATAACAAAAATACTTGTAAAAAAGTGCATATTCTGATGAGATCTGAACAATGATCTAGAACGCCTGAATGACTGAATTGCAAACACTATTTACCCAGGATTGTGTGTGGTCACGAGACGATATATGGGACTGTGACTAGATAAATATGGAGTAAGAGATTTCTGATGTATGAAATAAAAAGATGTTCCATCGACGGCGGGGGTATGCCATAATCTCTTCTGCACTTCGTGTAGGCGAGACAAAATGGGATGTGAAAATCTGAAAATATAAAAAGAAATACTTGCAAAACAGTGCAGATTCTGATGAGACGGCTCGTTACGAGCCGGCTCATCTGGATCTGCACTGTTTGCAAACCCCGCTATAGCGGGTTGTCGGGTTCAAAGGTTTAAATGATACACTATCCACCATTCACAATTGTTATGTGTTACTGTCCAAACAAACACATTCTCTGATTCTACTAATGTGCTGAATGAGTAGTGTTTACGCTGGTCACGTATGTGACGATGGTCCTTTTGGGCAGGGGTCTCCATGGATGTGTAATTGTAGATAACCTGAATAGGAAGTGTCAGATCTAGAACGCCCGGATGACTGAATTGCAAACACTATTTACCCAGGATTGCACACGAGACGATATATGGGGCTGTGACTAGATAAATGGGGTGTAAGAGATTTCTGAACAGTGTAGCTCCTGAACAAATATCATAATCGTGTAGCGTGATAATAGTCTATAGAGTTTGTTGAAGCATGTCCGGTGTTGATGTAATGGCGAACAGTGTAGCTGCCAGTCTGATCTGGATCTACACTCCGTCACAAAACCTATGAGCCTCGTTTCCCCAGTCAAAGCCATATATTTGCAGTGATTCATACAATGACTTATATAGTACAAGCCTCTAGCAACTAACCTCGTCATGCAACATGATCGATCTGAAATAATGAACAACATGTTTTTAACACAATACACCACGTGAATAACATGACAAAGTATTCTGTTCAAATTAGTTAGCATAAAGCAGCACCATGTGGTATTAAATAAATATACAAATGGTCTCAAGGTGTGTGTCTTTCTCTCTCTGACCCTTTCAACACTACAGCCCTCCTCTATAGCACTGTTTTTAAACAGTGTAGAGCCAGATGTGACGTTCGATTATGTATAATGACTAATTTTGCATACACCCTTGGCACTTTGCACTATTTAGCGTATGTATACATATATCAAGGTGCATGATCACGTGGTTACAACAACAACAACGTCGACCACTCCAAAGTAAGTATTATTTGATATTTTCCTTAATATGCAACGAATTTTTATGAAATATGGCGCAGCAAACGCGTCTTCATGAGTTGCATTTGGTGGTCTAGGGAGTTTGGCACAGACTTCTGTCGTTTTTGCGAAGAATGTCGTTTTTGCAGCTTAACAAGACGCGTTTGATGCGCCATATTTCATCAAAATCCGTTACGTAATAAGGACATTATAAACGAATACGTACTTTGAATCGGTACTTGCTGTTGTTGTTAGTACCACGTGATCATACACATTGTATATGCCTTATGCCATCGAGCTGTTGGTATACTTTATCGCAACATGTCGACATCACGACATATCGACATAACGTGAAACTATTTATACATGTGGACATAACGTGATAAGTTATCACAACTAATCAACCAACCGTGATAGTTTAACACAACATGTCGACATAACGTGATAAGTTAAAACAACATGTCGACATAACGTGATAGTTTAACACAACATGTCGACATAACGTGATAGGTTAAACCAATATGTCGACATAACGTGATAGTTTAACACAACATGTCGACATAACGTGATAAGTTAAACCAATATGTCGACATAACGTGATAGTTTAACACAACATGTCGACACAATGTGATATTTAATCTCAACATGTCAACATAATATGATAAGCTAACAGAACATATCAACATAATGTGATAAGTTATCGCGACAAGTCCACATAACGTGATAGTTTAACACAACATGTCAACATAATGTGATATTTTATCTCAACATTTCGACATGATTCATCTCAACATGTCGACATGTCGTGATATTTAAGGCGGCATGTTGCGATAAATTAAGTCAACATCTCGACATCTCGATGGCAAATATATGCCACCATACTTATTATATGCCAGACACGTGAGTAAATAAATATACTACATACTATTACTACTACTCGTTATTCAAAAGCCGCGGTTTTACATGCATATTATCAGTAGGTAATTTAAAATGAGAACATGTCCTGATTAATGAATTAGGTCACAGAAAGATACACTTGGCTTCAATCATAATTGCTTCATAAGAGTATGAATATATGAATATAAGATATGTGAATATTGTCATGTTATTGTATACTATCTGGTACATTGAGTTGCCATCTCCGCCATTGTATGTAGAAGCCATCGTACAGTTTCACTTCGACTGTTTGGCACATACAGCAAATAATTTGACAGTAAAAGTAATAAAAGATAAAGCCATATATACACGCATAGTAGGCGAGTAGGATACCGTGACGATACACTCAGCTAACTGCTTACATGTCACTGGAATTGACACAGTATGTATGCTAATACAGATATGTATTGACAGCACTGTGTATTTATATGACTGTTACACAGACATTACTGGATATTTTAACAACAGGTTAACAAACTCTTCAGAAATCAGACATTGTATATACGTGTGATGAGAACAACCCATATGACGTTGTTGTTTAACATCTGTATAAGATGTTGCACCAAATGGTATTGCTGTATATGCCATATTAGTTGTGGTATGTGTCAAACGCAACAGATAAAACTGACTGATGGCTTGTACACACTAAGATGGCCGACATAGCAACTCCATGCGTCATATAGTGTTCAGTGACAAGCTAATGGGCACATATATGCTATACATATATCCCATTACATTTAGGAAGCAATTATCATTGAATCAAACGATGATCAAGTATAGAACAAGGGCCTAAAATGTTCGTAAGTGCAAATGTAGGATCATCTAGAAATTTCAATTATTGGATTTACATTTATTGAACATAGGCTGCATATGCAGCCTATGCTCAATAAATGTAAGTCCATTATTTGCTTACAAGAAAACAATGTTAATGTGAACTTTACAGACTATCATAATTGTGCACTTACGAACATTTTAGTGGTACGAAGTTTAGTTAAACGGACCCCAGGTCCTTAAAGCGAGTCAAAGACGCTGCTTCACAGTTTGCGATCAGTGTAAACCAGGTGAGTCGGAGCATCCATGAAATCAGGTCAGGGTCTGCACTGTTCCTCATTTCGTCAGTGAAACACCCGTCACACTGTTGAAAAATATTATACCTTGGGGCCGTTTCACTAAACTTCGTACGACCTCGTAATTTCACATTAACAATGCTTTCTTGTAAACAAGTATTGGATTTAAATTTATTGAGTATATGCAGCCTATGCTCAGTAAATGTAAATCCATAAATTGAAATTTGCAGACGATCCAAAATTTGCACTTACGAACATTTTAGTCGTACGAAGTTTAGTGAAACGGGCCCCAGAGTATCAGTCGATAGAAGTGTGCTAGCTGGCAAGGCTTATTTCCCTCCATACTGTTGGTTTCACGAAACCTGTCCAAATGTTACGGCCATAATGCAAAAACAATATTTCTTTCGATAATATTAAATTTGATCAAAATTTAAGAATGAGCCTTATTTTTATTTCTTGAAATTTGACCAAATATTGATTTTATTACGAAAATTTGATTTGTCTGTGGGAATTTAACATGGGGGGAAAGGAGATGGAGGAGCTGTGGGAGGAGTCTATGGGTATTTATGGGGAAATTGTTTTTTGGACCAAATTTTACAAAATAAACAGAAAGCTCATTCTTAAACTTCCATAAAATTTAACATTATCGAAAACAAAATTGTTTTCCTATTGTTTATATAGCCGTAAAATCTGGACAGCTTTCGTGAAACAGACAGTAGTTACGGACACATGTGTGCGACCCAAATTAATGTTTATCATATTACAAATATCACATGATAGTTCAAACACTGATGAGTCAGTGTTGTCTTCTTGCCGACTCATCCATGAATACGAGCGTAATTTAAAATATATATCAACCAATAATTCCAGCACAAACATATTTACACAATTCCCTAACATTTGATTGGCCCGTAGCAAGTCTCTGTCCAAAATGTATATCCCAGTAAACTCCCACGCCGAACTACTTTCCGTAACCGTGAGGCGCAGTTAAAATAATTCTTAAGAAAACGGAATATAAACACATTTTATTGATGAATTTATTTCAAATGCTGGAATTATAAGGAATGAGTGGCCTTTTTGTGGAATTTATCGGGATATAAACTTGGAAAAGTCGCGGGAATACTGGACGAGGCCTTCCGGCCTTCGTCCAGTATTCCCGCGACATTTCCAAGTTTATACCCCGATAAATTCCACAAAAAGGCCATTCATTCCTATAATGGCACCATTGTATTTGATCAAATTCCAAAACGGTTGTGCTATATTCATACCTACTATCAGAAACTATGATACACGAGGGAGATAATATGATTATTAATTTTCATTGTGCCAGTAAGGAAGCTTTTAATTAACTAAAATTATGTTTTGTTACTAAATACAATACCAAATTTAGAAAGATGATGTCATTGTTCATTAACTTGCTGGATTTACATAAACTTTACAGTCAATTAAGCCCAAGGTGCATGTGATCACGTGGTACTAACAACAACAACAAGTACCGATTCAAAGTACGTATTCCTTTATAGTGCCCGTATTACGTAATGGATTTTGATGAAATATGGCGCATCAAACGCGTCTTGTTAAGCTGCATTTGGTGGTCTCTGTATTTTCGCCCAAACTTCTGTCGTTTTTGCGAAGAATCGATTTCCGTGTCTCCGACACGGAAATCGATTCATCGCAAAAACGACAGAAGTCTGTGCCAAACTCCCTAGACCACCAAATGCAGCTCATGAAGACGCGTTTGCTGCGCCATATTTCATCAAAATACGTTGCTTATTAAGGAAAATATCAAATAATACTTACTTTGGAGTGGACGACGTTGTTGTTGTTGTTGTAACCACGTGATCATACACCTTGAAGCCGATGTTGTGGATCAGTTGCTAAACACTTTTATGGTATATAAAATGAATTAAAATGTTATTTGTTACTGAATGTAAATTTAAGAGGTCGTATTTCGTATGTTACCCAATGGTCAGCATCTACAAGTGTTACAAATGTTGTACGATCGCTTTCAATCGTAGGACTCCGTTGTTTCAGAGTATGCCCCGAATCTATAATACAGTGTAACCTCGCTAACCCGGGCGCCCTTGGAGGTCCCCATGGAGTTCGGTTTAGCGAGGTTTCACTGTAAATCAGGCATTTGATTATTCCGAGTCATAGTTGTGTGCTATGCGATAACGAACAGGCATTATCACCTGAGATAAATGATCAAGAAACCCATCAAAATTATAATCACATATATATTCTTGGTGTTGGGGTTTAGAGACGTTCCATTGTAATTCGTCATTCGCCAGAGTTCGACCCTCCCTGGCTTGCCATGGTCATACATCCAATTAACCAGTTTATTGGACAAACTTTGTAAAAGTGAACCTTATATCATAACATCCTTGTTTTCAATGATGCTATATGCTATGTGGTTGACTATGATCATGAATACATTTTGTGTCGTATATTGTCGCGTAATAATCATTTAAATTAGAAGTGAATTCCACATTTGAGTTAACTTAATGCCGTCTCAAATAATGTTTGTGCTTTACAGAAATCTGTAGCGCAGAAATTAATATGATTACCCATCCCAGAATATTTGTAACAAAACACATAAAGGGAAACTAAAGTCATCATAAAAATAATTCGAACCCGCGCGGCACATACCAAAGCTGTAAACAACAACTAAGTTGTAACTTATGACGGACTTGTTATGACCGTCTTAAGTTTGTTTTGTGAAACCAAATAAGCAATGACTTAAGTCGGTTATAACTTGTATCATAAGTTATAACAAAAGCGCTAACAAAATGAGCTGGTGTGTTTTCCGTTTCCTGTGTGCATGCCTCATTCTCGGAACAAATTTATCTGTCGGTGTTAGCGCAGATAACCGGAGCTATGTAGACGAGGCGAATGCCGCAGCTGAAGACGAGGTGAATGCCGGGGCACAGGCTGAAGATGGCATACATGGTGACAGTCCGAGACGGGGAAATGGGTGTACGAACACACGGCGGGGAAATCATAGGATGCAAAAACTAGTCTTCGTTTCTGACACTCGAGTGGTGTTTGTGCAAAGAAAGATGGTAGACATTTTGGAAGACTGTCTAGCTCATAAAAGGAGGTAAGAGTTTTTATTCGAGCGCTAGCGAAGAATTTTACAACCGATTTTATGCAAATGAGCATACATGTACTATGTCGGTCGTAGCACATATTTGTGGATTGAACTGTCTAAAAATACGGGTCTTACGCCATAATGTAGTTGCAACAGCTTGATCGCCTTTTCAGTGTGACACATGTTTTCTTTGCTTCTTTGTGCTAAATTTATGTTATTGCAAATGTTCCCGTAGTCTAAGGGTGCGACGATTAGCCGCCGATGTTTCGCGGTTCGTAACTCCATGGGACGGTGCACGAATACAATCTTCGGTTTCGGTTTCAGTTTCCATTCTATTGTTGTTGTTGTTGCTGCTGTGAAATTCCCGGGCTTATTTTGTATTATATTAATTATTAGTCTAGTTGTCATCAACAAACGCATACTGCGAAGGATTTCAGGACGTTCAGTTCTTTGATTTGAATGATTGGTCACACGTTAACAATGGTGTGTAACTACTCTGCTTAGTGTGTGGTTTGTCCGCCTGTAGGGGGAGATAATCCGCCAGCTGCAGCGAGTGGATTATCTACCGTACAGGTGGATTACCGTAAACGCGGATTATCTTAATCCCCCATTTGCATTTGCATCCGCACGTTTGTTCACCAGTGATCGGGTATTCCAAATAAATGCATCACACATTTGACACATTAATTACTGGTATTACATGAGACCAGCACTGTGTTATTGTACCTAAGAAGAAGTGTGAATTTTCATGAAAAACATTTACAGAAACTTATATATTTGTTTGTAAATGACGTCGAAAGTTAACAAAATGTTCATAGCAAATGCGTCTGAACATTTCGTCAACTTTCCACGTAATTTAAGGAAAATCTGGGAAATTTTGTAAATATATTCCATTGATATATCGCACATCTTCTTAGGTACAAACTCGCACTGCTTGGCTGATATACGGGATGTCTCCGGGATGTCAGGTTTAGAGTTTCACTGTACTGTGTGTGCTATGAGGATTAATAATCACGGGTACAATGTCCGTATTTTCCAGTTTGGGTATCCGCACGGAGGACAGGGGATTTACTTCAATAAACGTGACGGAGGCCGATATGGACGAATTGTACAGACATTGTCACATGCTCAAGCCCAAGAAGGAAGGATTGCACAGGGAGAAACGCTTCGGTATTACATATCCAGGTATGGCTTATACATCCAGGTACAATGTTATATATCCAGGTTTATATATATATAATATATATATATATATATATATATATATCAAGGTATGATATTATATTTCCAGGTATGACATTATATGTTCAGGTATGACATTATATACCAAGGTATGACATATATATCCAGATATGACATATATATCCAGATCTAACATATATATCCATGTATGACATATCCTATTTGTGCTTGTTACAGTTAACCAGTTAAGTCGTCGGTTATCGTCGCAGGTACGAAATGGTGCGGGTTCGGTAACGTGGCCTCCAGTTACGATGACCTCGGGGAACAAGAGGTCATAGACTCGTGCTGCCGCAGCCATGACAATTGCAGCCCGCGCATTGGCGCCATGCAGTCCAAATACGGCCTCTTTAATTTCGCGCTCTGGTCCAAGTAAGTACAATTAACCCTTTCACCTCTAAGTAAATGGAATAGATTTTGATATGTTAATTTGGCAACCAATCCAGCCGTCACAAAATTATTTTCAGACTAGTCCATTTATGAAAACGGGGTACTTTTTGTTCTAAAAAATATGAAAATTATTTTCAAAAGGTGCAGATCCTGATGAGACGACTCGTTACGAGCCGGCTCATCTGGATCTGCACTGTTTGCATAAACCGCTATAGCGGGCTTTCGAGTTCAACGCGTTAAACCTCTCTATTCAGGATACCAATGTAAAAATCACATCCTGCTTCATGTCGATGGGTTTCCCTCCATTGTAATTAACCTCTGGTTATACAGTCGAACCTCTCTAAACCGAACACAAGTTTTTGATATATTTCGTTTCCATTTATCTCCGATGATTATGTCTGTTCACGATCCCAAAGCACCCACTTAAAGTAGTTGTATGCATGTTTCAAATTGGTGCCTCTCTAAACTAAGGGTGTCCGGTTTAGAGAAGTTCCACTGTATGTATGCACCATGTTGCTTTTGAGACGAGCCTGACATTTTTGAGATGTGCGATATCTCACGAAAATTATTAACATAATTTACAATATTTTCCGTAAATGACAGCCAAAGTTGACGAAATGTTCCAAGCCAGTGCGGAATAGCCATTAAAAGAAAATATCACATCGTTTTTGTAAATAATTGTCATGAATCAC
This sequence comes from Conchocele bisecta, assembly GCA_029237695.1. NCBI lineage: Eukaryota > Metazoa > Mollusca > Bivalvia > Lucinida > Thyasiridae > Conchocele > Conchocele bisecta. The sequence continues at coordinate 75,734,745 of CM055277.1, forward strand.
ATGGCTTGTCTCATTTTAGAACACATACAGTTGACGTGCAGTGTTCATGACCTGAACTACAACATTAATATGCTACACCGGACACCCTGGGACCTCCCACTTCCCATGGTATCCGGTTTAGAGCGATTTTGCTGTACATATATACAGGCGACAGGCGATTGATGGTCTACACTGTGTTATAATTAAAAAAATATTTTTACAAATATGTATATATGGATTTATTTCGTCATAATGCATTATTTGTGTAAGTAGCCATTGGTTCGAACCTCAACTTGCTCTGATATAGCTACTACAGTCAAACCTGCGAATAAAGGCCAGCCATGAGAAGATAAAAATATGGCCTTTGTTCACAGGTGGTTTGTATTCACAGGTTCATTAATGTAGTTAATGGAGTACTTGGGAAAGCAAAAGCGTGGCTGCTATAGATAGGGAATAACAGTATAGGGTTAACTGTATTGTAATTTTCAAATTTACTGCGTATATCAGAAAATGATAGGTCGGAAAATCTGTTTAATGGCGACGCGCTAGCGGAGCCATTAAACATGTTTTCCGACCTATCATTTTCTGATATACGCCGCAAATTTCAAAATTACAATGCGGTTAACCTATTTCTAATGCACAATTTTACTACTGGCGTAGGAATACCTATTGAAATAATTTGCGACCGTTCATCAACAATGATATACCTGTAATGTATGACCATCAGTCAATCAGATTGCGTGATATTTATAGAGTGCATTATAATTCCCTATCTATAGCAGCGACGCTTTTGCTTTTGCTAAAAGTGGTCTTTAGCACAGGTTCGACTGTACATGTACTTAAATCACTGGCACCAATTTCCTACAAGGTGTATGATCACGTGGTTACAACAACAATTACTGAAACTTCAAGAAGCGGATCCGATTTAAAGTACGTATTCTTTTTATATTATCCTCATTATGTAACATATTTTTATGAAGCATGGCGCATCAAACGCGTCTTGCCAAGCTGCATTTGGTGGTCCCGGTACTTTGACCAAAACTTCTGTCGTTTTTGCGAAGAATCGATTCTTCGCAAAAACGACATAAGTGTATGAGCCAAAGTCCAGAGAACACCAATTCACGAAGACTCGTTTGCTGCGCCATATTTCATCACACCCCGTTGCATATTAAAGAAAATATAAAATAATACTTATTTTGGAGTGGCCGCACTTCCAACACTTGTATCCATTGTTGTTGTTGTTGTAACCACGTGATCATGCACCTTTACCTACATGTCTGATGATTAGCATAAATAATAGGAATGCATCTGAGACATTTTCTGGCGAAATAAACATTAATTCACCATTACCCCACGTATTCATTGGCATTAGTATACATTTTATATCAGACGTGAATTTCCACACTGATATCAAGGGCGATAACCGTGTTTCCTTAAAATGTTAACGGACATTACTATTTATTCTCTGTTTTTAGTTTTTGATGTGCAATGATCATACTTTATAACTGTCGAAAATATAATTATTTTCAGGTGGCGCATTTAATTAGTATAAATAATAAAAAAAGAGAATTCCTCATTTGCATTTGAAATAGCCTGATACCACCGCGGGTCACTATCAGTAAAATAAATGTTCGTAAATTTTAGAACTGGTGGAATAGTGACACACGTATACGCTTATTTAATTCCCATAAAGAACATGTTGTGCCTACTGAATGGGTATGTACCTTTACTATTAGTGTAATCAGTGTAGTTAAGATCTTAATGCAGATCATAACGACATCAATGAGATTCAATATACATTTTTGTTTAAACCAATGTATGTATTAACTAGAATAACCGCCAGTCAACCGAACTACTTGTCATGGCGTCTCGTGAAGTATATTCTGTATGCAAAGGCTGGCGGGTTATTCGCCATTTACTTTACACAATTTTCAGAAGCCATTGCGACTGCGATGAGTCGTTTTACAGCTGCCTGAAGGCGGCCAACGACGTCACCATCGGCCACGCCTTCTTCAACCAGATCTCCGTGGGCTGTATTGCCGAGGGTTACCCGGTGGTGTGCGTCAAGACTGGGTATGTATCAGTACAGCGATCGATGGGTTTTATAAACGTGGGCGGGGTACATTATTGTATTGCCGGCAAGTGGCTTTCTATGGAGCCCCGCAGGCGACATGTATTTTTTTTTATTAAATCGTTCCCACAAAATAACAATTCGTTCCCTCGAAATGACAATTCGATCCCTCGAAATGACAGTTCGTTCCCTCAATTTAACAATTCGTTCCCACGAAATGACAATTTGTTCCCACGAAATAACAATTCGTTCCCGTGGGAACGAATTGTTATTTCTTGGGAACGAATTGTTAAATTCAGAGAACGAATTGTTAATTTGTGGGAACGAATTGTTAAATTCAGGGAACGAATTGTTATTTCGTGGAAACTAATTAATAAAAAAAAGAATTATACGTCCCCTGCGTTCGCAATTTGATAGAACAGTTTAATGCATAAAACGGGGTTTCGCAATGTGACAACACAGTGTATTGCATACAATGGACTTTCGCAATGTGAGAATACGGTTTAATGGAGAAGAAAAATAGTATAACACAGAGCATTAAAGGTACATGCCCACTCAGTAGCACAACATGCTTTTTATAGGAATTACATAAGTGTGTAAATGTGTCACTTTTCCTCCAGTTATCAAAAGTATGAGTGCCCGCTATACAGATATAATCATTTAGTAATATTTATTTTACTGATAGTGGCTCGCCGTGGTATCAGGTTATTTACATATGCAAATGAGACATGATATTTTTTAATTATTTATACTAATTACATGCGGCACCTGAACAAATGATATTTTCTACAGATTATAAAGTATGATCATTGTACATAAAAAATAAATACAGAGAATAAACAGTACTGTCCGTTAACATTTTAAGAAAACACGGTTATCGCCCTTGATATCAGTGTGGAAATTTACGACTCATATAAAAAGTATAATACGGGCGATGAAGTAGCCCGCTTTATGTTACGCGTATATGAAATGTATATGTACGTATATAGACATGTAATACTATACCACATTTAGAAAGAAGATATACATGTATATGGGTGTGTATATGTGCGTATATGTACATTTTATTTTTATGTATATGTATGTCTATTTCTAATTTATTGTTAAAATTAATACGAGCTATAACACTTAGTACACACTATGATCAGTAAGCGGAGACTGTGCGACGTACATGGGTGTTTGATACAAGTACAGATATATGTATTAGTGGTCGCGGCATTGTCTGAAATATATTTGCCTATTTGCCACGATTGTGGTGTTTCTGTATTTATTATATAGAGAATAGTAGGTTAGTGCCGTGAATGGGAAAAAATATCTGGCGAGGCTTAGGAAACTGGATGGGCGAGGCTCTGCCGAGCCTATCCGGTTTCCGTGCCGAGCCAGATATTTTTTCCCATGCACGGCACTAACCTACTATTCTATTTATCCCGTCAGCATTCTAAAACAGCATGTAAATCAACTAAATTTAGTTAATTTAGCCTTCAAAAGCGAGATAAGTTAGAACCGAATTACATCAAACACTCATTGGCGCACAGAACATAGTTGCATAAAGTATGCTTGTAAAATCCGTTAACAGTCATGACAGTAAATTGATCAATATTTGTTTTAGACTTTAGGAACTTTACACATCTAAATATTTCACGAATAATCTTAAAATGTTACAACGATTTTGTTTCTGTTATTTTCACCGTTCGTGAATCATGCATTCATGGAAACGAAAAAAAAACAAGATGGCAGCTTTACGATTTAATCCTATTTAGAATGGCAACCATCCATCCCGAATTAACCATTGAAACGTGTACTTCAGGCAGGTTCAACAGATAAATGTTCTGTTCAACTGTTGATACTTTATATTTTGTCACCGACAATGTGAAATTACAGCTTCTGTTCAACGAAATACACTCTCAAAATTCACCAGACCCATCCATTTCCATTTGGGGCAGATTCTGCAACGATTGCGATCTGTCCAAAATAAAAATCAACAACACAAACACCATTTTGTTTCGTTTATTTCCTTACCTGACTGGAATCAATGGGAGCATTAGTAGACTTATTGACGTAAATATAAGTATGACTGACTTCTGAATGACGCACGGAATGGGTAGAGAGCAAACGCAATTGGAAATTATTGAGGGTCGTCGTCGGTAAATTGGACAATTTTGATTTGATTCAGAAAATGGCATGCACTTAATTTTATTTTCTGGCGATATCGTTTTTATTTGCCAAATTTAACCCTCACACTGTAAACAGTTCCATTTCCATCAGATTATTCAGTCAACTCAAGAAGTATACTGGGGAAAGTAGTCACCAACACGAATGACGCGTATGAATTGTGATTAGGTCGTATTGACAGGATATCAAATATGTTTCACGGCACCTTGTTTCACGGCACATAGGCACTACGTTGACGGGATAAATTTAGTAGTTTACCCATGTACGCCATCTTGCATTGTACGTATAGTATACCATAGTCATGTATGTCTGCTCATGAGGCAGTTGCCTCAATTCAATAAACTATTCATGTATGAAAACTTACCATTTCGTGAAACTAGGTTGAACATATGATTGAAAGTGTAAAATTTATTTTACCGTAAACCAAGCAGGAGGTTTTTTTACTACAGTTGGTATTTTACTAATACGGGCGACGAATAATTTGGCCCCGAAGGGCCAAATGCTTCTGAAACAAAATGTATATAACGTCAGAAAGTATACTGAATATACTTACGAAGTTACTGCATTTCAAAATATTTGTGTTGTCGTGCTATAGACACCCTTCCCCTCTCTCTCTCTCTCTCTCTCTCTCTCTCTCTCTCTCTCTCTCTCTCTCTCTGCCTCCCTTCTTTATATATATGTCTGTCTGTCTGTCTGTCTGTTCTGTCTGTCTCTTCCCCCCCCCTCTTCTCTCAACATCATTAGATAGAAACCATCATATTTCTCTATATATCTTTCAACATCATTAGATAGAAGCACAATATATCTCTCTCAACATCATTAGATAGAAACCGCACCTATAGTGATTTTGTTTACATGACATTGTCAATCTATCCATGATACTATGTGGACATGACTAACAGAAACAAGAATACATTAATTGCAACTGCTGTTGTATTGCGCCTGTTCGGTTGTGTCACGGCCTGTGTTGTATTCACAGTCCATGACACAAGTACATCTTAGCAACAGTTGAAGTGAAGCTGTATGTAAAAAGGACACAACTAATACCAAAAATAGTCAAAATGTGCTCAAAGACCACCAGGGATCGAGAAAAGAATAGCATCACTGGAAGCACGCTCGTGGAGAATTTATATAGACGCCACGCTGCACTTAACTTCGCTGACATCTATAAAAACTCGCATAGTCCAGCGATCCGGAATAATTGGGGAACAAGACTACCAGAACAAAGTATACATTGCAAGTGTGCGTCTATTGCACCTGTTGCTGTAGTCCAGAATACAAACACATCTGACACAGCACTGGGTTAATCAAAAGTAAATGTAAAACTTAACACAATTGATACCAAAAATGGGCAAAATGTGGATAACTCTCGAAGTGACAGTCGTGCTCAATGACGACTGAGATTGCGAAAATTGGGAATAATATCACTGAAGATGCTTAGCTTTGTTATTTTTTCTTAAAATGCCTAGGTTATTAATGTAATATATATGAAAATTAAATATCTAACTTGTATCACTGGTTCAAATAAGAGAAGTGCGACAATGACACCATTTAATTATAATAGAGAAGCTGTAACACCGTGGTAGTTGCGGGAAGTAGCTCTGCAATACTACGGTACCGTTTATAGCATACTAACATCATGGTAAAGCTATCAATTGGTAAATTTAGTTTCATACACTAACGTCGCCCGTCAGAGGTAGTGCCTATTTCATATTAGTGCCAATCAATACGTGGGATAATGGTGAACGAATGTTTATTTTGCCAGAAAATGTCCCAGACGATGTCACCTGATATGAAGAACATGTTGTGCCTACTGAGTGTGCATGTCTTTAATACACAATACATTATAATGTAGACCACGTGTAATATTAATAACTATTATTAACGAATTGTTATATCGTGGGAACGAATTGTTAATTCGAAGGAACGAATTGTTAAATTGAGGGAACGAATTGTCATTTCGTGGGAACCAATTGTTAATTCGAGGCAACGAATTGTTATATCGAGGGAACGAATTGTTATATCGTGGGAACGAATTATTAATTCGAGGGAACCAATTGTTATTTCGTGGGAAAGAATCAATAAAAAAATCCATGTCCCCTGCCGGGCTTCGTAGAAACTCTACCTTACATTACTCATTTAATAAGCACCATAGTAAATAAAGCATCAATCATGCAGCAATCTCTAAATACCAGGCCCGTACGCAGAGGGGGTGCGACGGGTGCGTACGCACCCCCCTTAACCCTTTTACTCTTAAACAGCATGCCTGTATAGTGGTATTGGCGAAATAGTGTAGATCCAGATGAGCCGGCTCGTAACGAGCCGTCTCATCAGGATCTGCACTTTTTGCAATTAATTGTCATAATTTTGAGAACAAAACCACCCCATGTTCATAAATGGACTGGTCTGAAAATCATTTTGTGATGATTTAGATTGGTTGCAAAATTAACAAATAAAAATCCATTCCAGTTACTTAGGGGTGAACGAGTTAATCTGCCGAGGTCTGTCCGTGGATGTGCAAAAACAATGTTTAGCCCTTCGCGCCGTCGATAACGCACCCCCCCCCCCCCTAAAATAATTCCTGCGTACGGGCCTGAATACGTATGTCAAATGGACAGTATTGTGAATCGAACTTAGTGCTCTCTCTCTCTCTCTCTCTCTCTCTCTCTCTCTCTCTCTCGCTCTCTCTCTCTAGCTCTCTCCCTCTCTCCCTCTCTCTCTCTCTGCACTAACCTACAGTTAGGTACATCCTATACCAATATAACCCATATTTACATAAGCTCTCTATTTTCAGATGGTGGGGCATCTGTACCAAACGTGGGGAGGATACGTCGCAGCCCAAGGTCATGAGGTTCAAGGACAATACTCTCGTGTACTAAATGCTTGAAAATCTTTCGACTTCGCATCGTAGTGTATAGAGACTGTAGTAAAACGGAGCTGGCGTTTCTGTGACTGGAGAAATATGGCTTATGTCCAGTTCTATGGAGTCCCGCAGGGGACATGGCATTTTTTTCATTAATTCGTTCCCACGAAATAACAGTTCGTTCCCTCAATTTAACAATTCGTTCTCTCCAATTAACATTTCGTTCCCACGTTATAACAATTAGTTCCCACGAATTAACAATTCGTTCCCGTGGGAACGAATTGTTATTTCGTGGAAACGAATTGTTAAAGAAACGAATTGTTAATTCGTGGGAACGAATTCTTAATTCGTGGAAACGAATTGTTAAATTGAGGGAACGAATTGTTATTTCGTGGGAACGAATTAATAAAAAAAAGTATACGTCCCCTACGGGGCTCCGGACAGTTCAGCCATTTATGGAATGATGAATAGTATATCTGTGGTGATTGGACTAGCGGCTAGCCACACCCAGCATGATATGAAAGTCGTCGTGGTCTGCCTTGGTCGCAAATACCATAGACCCCACTTCTCCAGTCACAGTCACATCTCGAAGAAGAAGTGAATTAGTATGACAATAAAAATATATAGAGGATATTCATATTTTTGCAATGAATATGACATATTTGTTCATCTCGTGGTGTGAAATGTCCATATCTCACTCGTGCCTTATTCATATTTTGCAACGAATATGACATATATGTTCATCGAGTGGTGTGAAATGTCTATATTTCACTCGTGCCTTATTCATATTTTGCAACGAATATGACATATATGTTCATCGAGTGGTGTGAAATGTCCATATTTCACTCGTGCCTTATTCATATGTTGCAACGAATATGACATATATGTTCATCGAGTGGTGTGGAATGTCCATATTTCACGAGTGCCGTTAGGCATTATATACCGCTCCATGGAAATTAGCAGTTTTTTTAGACTGTATACTGTAATGAATGTGTATTTTCAGCCTATTTGCAGTCCGGCACTGCAGGTGCGCGTTATGAATATAGATAGCGGAAGTAGTCGTATTTTCACCGGAAGATGTTTATTTCATCGATGAGAACATATGACTTTTATTTACATCGTATAACTATGTATTTCATGGGCAGGTATATAATACAATTTATTTCTTGTTGCTTTGTCTTTATTAAACGAACCATGACACAGACAAAGGCTGTTGCCTACAAGGGGCCCGTTTCACTAATGCAAATTTTGAATCGTCTGGATATGCAGCCTATGGTCAATGAATGTAAATCCAATACTTTTTTAAATGTGAAATTTACAGACTATCATAAGTTTGCACTTACGAACATTGTAGTCGTAAGAAGTTTAGGGAAACGGGCCCCAGATGCCGTGGAGAAATTGATCAGAGTCGGAGTGCTTCATGTTAACCCTGAGAATGCCGGGAACAAAAATTGTCATCTGCTGTTGTTTTATATTTTGCCTTCTTTCCCAATAAAACATGGTTTGACAGCATTTTAGAATCATTTCCATTGGAATTGATTCTAAGGTGATGTCAAAGCATGTTTTTGATAACAAAAATTGAAAATAGAAAATAAACAGCAGACGACAAATTTAATTCAGCAGTTTAAGGATTAAGCAATTCATAACATTCGTTTATAGTCAACAAGCATGGCACAACATTATACAACTACAGGTATGATACATCAATGGACCGTAGAGAATGCCGACCAAGATGAGAGCTTGCAACAGGGTGTGGGAACACGCGGCTTCCGAAAGGCGTGACGTCATGCTTTTAGATATGTTTCCACGACCGAAGACATAATCACGGCACTATGTTGGACCGTTTTCTATTGTTGTTATTTTTTTTTCAAAAGGAAAGGGCCTCTTACGGAGCCCCGCAAGGGACGTATAATTCTTTTTTATTGATTCGTTCCCACGAAATAACAATTCGTACCCACGAAATAACAATTCGTTCCCTCAATTTAACAATTCGTTCCCACGAATTAACAATTCGTTCCCTCAATTTAACAATTCGTTCCGCCGAAATAACAATTCGTTCCCACGATATACCAATTCGTTCCCTCGAATTAACATTGTTATATCGTGGGAACGAATTGTCAATTCGAGGGAACGAATTGTTAATTTGAGGAACGAATTGTTAATTCGTAGGAACGAATTGTTAATTCGATGGGTTCGAATTTATCATGCGAACCAATTAATAAAAAAAATACATGTACCCTACGGGGCTCCGTAGCCCCCAGACACCCCCCCTCCCCCGCTCAATAGTCGACCGTGGCATTGTTGTATTCACCGAGCTACGGGCCTATAACTTTATAGTATATTTCATCATATTGTTTAATCTCTTAATCTCATAACGTTTTATCGAAGAATCGGTTACCGTCAATGTAATCAAAAATATAGAGGACGTGAATTTAATATTAAATAAACGGTACTCGATTTCTTCTCTAAAGTTATAATGTTTTGCAAAGAACCTTTGGTGCACTGTAAAACATATTAGCCATTCTGCAGGAAGCAGCAGAAGGATTCCACCACCACATATGTTGTTGTGCATCCGCTGATCTGTGCATCTAGCCGACACGAACAACATTCCTGAATTACATTCCTGACATTGTATATGAATTCTAAATATTTCAATAAAAATAATATTTTTGTCCAAATTGTCGGTCCAGCAGTCGCCGAATCTGCCGGACCTGTTCCGACGCTACTGTTCTGTTGTGCGCTATGATCAAAATCCGTCCGTTTGTTATATAGGCAAGATTTGAGCCTAGTGTAAAAATGACGTCAAAGATTATGTCACGTCGGAAAACGCTGTTCAGAAGCGTTCTGAAACCACGTTATCCTATAACTTATCGGAAGAATTAATTTGATGCCTATCAACAGCTGATGTCAATTAAGGCCTGGTATTATGTAAGAATAGCTTGCAAGAAACCATGGGCGAATAAGAATAGCATACACTGAAATTGTAACAAAATAAGAAACCAGGGCGAATTGAATAGCATACATGATTGCAAAATAAGAAACATCAAGATAATAAAGAATAGCATACCCCCACTGATTGTGAACAAAACCAAAAACTAAGCCACACTAAGAAACACCAGGGCGAATAAAGAAAAGCATACCCCACTGATTGTGAACAACACTAAGAAACACCAGGCGAAATAAAGAAAAGAATACCCCCCTCCCCTGATTGTGAACACAACTAAGAAACACCCGGGCGAATAAAGAATAGCATACCCCCAATGATTGTGAACACACTAAGAAACACCAGGGCGAATAAAGAATAGCATACCCCCACTGATTGTGAACACACTAAGAAACACCAGGGCGAATAAAGAATAGCATACCCCCACTGATTGTGAACACACTAAGAAACACCAGGGCGAATAAAGAATAGCATACCCCCACTGAATTGTGAACAAAATAGGAAACCCTGGGCGAATAACGAATAACATACCCCTATTAAATTGTGAAACAAAATATAAAAGCCTGGACGAATAATGAATAGCATAAGCCACTGAATTGTGTACAAAAGAAGAAACCCTGGGCGAATAAAGAATAGCATACCCCCAATGAAGTGGGAACAAAATAAGAAACCCCGAGAGAATAAAGAATAGCATACCCCCATTGAATGTGAACAAAATAAAAAACCCTGGGCGAATAAAGAATAGAATACCCCCACTGAAGTGTGAACAAAATAAGAAACCCTGGGCCAATAAAGAATAGCATACCACTGCATTGTGAATAAAATAAGAAACCCCAGGGCGAATAAAGAATAGCATACCCCCACTGAATTGTGAACAAAATAAGAAATCCCCGGTCAAATAAAAATAGCATACCCCCACTGAATTGTGAACAAAATAAGAAACTCTATGCGAATAAAGAATAGCATACCCCCACTGAAGTGTGAACAAAATAAGAAACCCAGGGCGAATAAAGAATAGCATTTTTCAATTCAATTCAATGGGCGAATAAAGAATAGTATACCCCCACTGAATTGTGAACAAAATAATAAATCCAGGGTGAATAAAGAATAGCATACCCCCACTGAATTGTGAACAAAATAAGAAACCCTGTGCGAATAAAGAATAGAATACCCCCACTGAAGTGTGAACAAAAGAAGAAACACAGGGCGAATAAAGAATAGCATACCCCCACTGAATTGTGAATAAAATAATAAACCCCAGGGCGAATAAAGAATAGCATACCCCACTGAATTGTAAACAAAATAGGAAACCCTGGGCGAATAACGAATAACATACCCCACTAAATTGTGAACAAAAAAAAGAAACCCCGGGCCAATAAAGAATAGCATACCCCTATTAAATTGTGAAACTATAAAAGCCTGGACGAATATGAATAGCATAAAAGCCACAGAATTGTACAAAAGAAAAAGAAACCCTGGCGAATAAAGAATAGCATACCCCCCCACTGAATGGAACAAAATAAGAAACCCCGAGAATGAATAAAGAATAGCATACCCCCATTGAATGTGAACAAAATAAAAAACCCTGGGCGAATAAAGAATAGAATACCCCCACTGAAGTGTGAACAAAATAAGAAACCCTGGGCCAATAAAGAATAGCATACCCCCCCCCCCACTGAATTGTGAATAAAATAAGAAACCCCAGGGCGAATAAAGAATAGCATACCCCCACTGAATTGTGAACAAAATAAGAAACCCCGGGCAAATACAAATAGCATACCCCCACTGAATTGTGAACAAAATAAGAAACTCTATGCGAATAAAGAATAACATACCCCCACTGAAGTGTGAACAAAATAAGAAACCCAGGGCGAATAAAGAATAGCATTTTTCAATTCAATTCAATGGGCGAATAAAGAATAGCATACCTCCACTGAATTGTGAAAAAAATAAGAAACCCAGGGTGAATAAAGAATAGCATACCCCCACTGAATTGTGAACAAAATAAGAAACACTGTGCGAATAAAGAATAGAATACCCCCACTGAAGTGTGAACAAAATAAGAAACACAGGGCGAATAAAGAATAGCATACCCCCACTGAATTGTGAACAAAATAAGAAACCCTGTGCGAATAAAGAATAGAATACCCCCACTGAAGTGTGAACAAAAGAAGAAACACAGGGCGAATAAAGAATAGCATACCCCCATTGAATTGTGAATAAAATAATAAACCCCAGGGCGAATAAAGAATAGCATACCCCCACTGAATTGTGAACAAAATAGGAAACCCTGGGCGAATAACGAATAACATACCCCACTAAATTGTGAACAAAAAAAGAAACCCCGGGCAATAAAGAATAGCATACCCCTATTAAATTGTGAAACAAAATATAAAAGCCTGGACGAATAATGAATAGCATAAGCCACTGAATTGTGTACAAAAGAAGAAACCCTGGGCGAATAAAGAATAGCATACCCCCACTGAAGTGGGAACAAAATAAGAAACCCCGAGAGAATAAAGAATAGCATACCCCCATTGAATGTGCACAAAATAAGAAACCCTGGGCGAATAAAGAATAGAATACCCCCACTGAAGTGTGAACAAAATAAGAAACCCTGGGCCAATAAAGAATAGCATACCTCCCCCCACTGAATTATGAATAAAATAAGAAACCCCAGGGCGAATAAAGAATAGCATACCCCCACTGAATTGTGAACAAAGTAAGAAACCCCGGGCAAATATAAATAGCATACCCCACTGAATTGTGAACAAAATAAGAAACTATATGCGAATAAAGAATAACATACCCCCACTGAAGTGTGAACAAAATAAGAAACCCTGGGCGAATAAAAAATAGCATTTTTCAACTCAATTCAATGGGCGAATAAAGAATAGCATACCCCCACTGAATTGTGAACAAAGTAAGAAACCCCGGGCAAATATAAATAGCATACCCCACTGAATTGTGAACAAAATAAGAAACTATATGCGAATAAAGAATAACATACCCCCACTGAAGTGTGAACAAAATAAGAAACCCTGGGCGAATAAAAAATAGCATTTTTCAACTCAATTCAATGGGCGAATAAAGAATAGCATACCCCCACTGAATTGTGATAAAAATAAGAAACCCAGGGTGAATAAAGAATAGCATACCCCCACTGAATTGTGCACAAAATAAGAAACCCTGGGCGAATAAAGAATAGAATACCCCCACTGAAGTGTGAACAAAATAAGAAACCCTGGGCCAATAAAGAATAGCATACCTCCCCCCACTGAATTATGAATAAAATAAGAAACCCCAGGGCGAATAAAGAATAGCATACCCCCACTGAATTGTGAACAAAGTAAGAAACCCCGGGCAAATATAAATAGCATACCCCACTGAATTGTGAACAAAATAAGAAACTATATGCGAATAAAGAATAACATACCCCCACTGAAGTGTGAACAAAATAAGAAACCCTGGGCGAATAAAGAATAGCATTTTTCAACTCAATTCAATGGGCGAATAAAGAATAGCATACCCCCACTGAATTGTGAAAAAAATAAGAAACCCAAGGGTGAATAAAGAATAGCATACCCCCACTGAATTGTGAACAAAATAAGAAACCCTGGGCGAATAAAGAATAGAATACCCCCTCTGAAGTGTGAACAAAATAAGAAACCCCGGGCGAATAATGAAAAGAATACCCCCACTGAATTGTGAACAAAATCAGAAACCCTGTGCGAATAAAGAATAGCATACCCCCACTGAATTGTGAACAAAATAAGAAACCCTCCCGGGCGAATAAAGAATAGCATTTTCGATTAAATTCAATGGACGAATAAAGAATAGCATACCCCCACTGAATTGCGAAAAAAATAAGAAATCAAGGTTGAATAAAGAATAGCATACCCCCACTGAATTGTGAAAAAAATAAGAAATCAAGGGTGAATAAAGAATAGCATACCCCCACTGAATTGTCAACGAATTAAAAAACCCTGGGCGAATAAAAAATAGCATTGTTCAAGTCAATTCAATTCAATGGGCGAATAAATAATAGCATACCCCCACTGAATTGTGAACTAAATAAGAAACCCTGGGCGAATAAAGAATAGCATACCCCACTGAATTGTGAACAAAATAAGAAACCCTGTGCAAATAAAGAATAGCATACCCCCACAGAACTGTGAATAAAATAAGAAACCCCGGGCGAATAAAGAATAGCATACCCCCACTTAATTGTGAACAAAATAAGAAACCCAGGGCGAATAAAGAATAGCATACCCCCACTGAAGTATGAACAAAATAATAAACCCTGGGCTAATAAAGAATAGCATACCCTCACTGAATTGTGAACAAAATAAGAAACCCCGGGCGAATAAAGAATAGCATACCCCCACTAATGTGTGAACAAAATAAGAAACCCAGGGCGAATAAAGAATAGCATACCTCCACTGAATTGTGAACAAAATAAAAAAACGGGAAAATAAAGAATAGCATACCCCCACTGAATTGAACAAAATAAATAAAAAACTGGCAAATAAAGATTAGCATACCCCTGTTGAACCATATATGTCACAAAAACGAATATATCACACGTGTGAAGTATTCGTTCGAATGCGTCACACATTTCGGTGAATACTGGCCGAATTCGGCCGAATACATCACAAACCGAAAATCTCACCTAAATATGTTTCACTTTTTGGTATGAACGAATATGTCACACAATAGCAAATTTCAAACTTGACCGAATATGGTCATATCATTATCAAATGGAATGTGTCGACAAGACGATCACTTTGGAACATTTATTGTCCAAATCTGATCATTACGTAATCCAAGATGACCGCCGCAAGGTCAAAAGGTCATTATTTTATTAGAGATTTCAAACGTATTATTTGCATGAACCGTCGGGCTGATATTGGACAAACTTCACAGTTATTGTGACTTTTCATATTTGTTAAAATGGAGATATACTGCCAATAACTGTACCATGTAATAACAATCAAACGCTATGTGTGTATATTAGTGACATATCTAAATGTTGAAATAATAAAATATAGCCCCCACAATACACCCTGATGTGAGCGACCTCGTCAGAATTTACATATTATATACATAGAGCAATGAGTGAAACAACATAGGAACGAGATGGACGGGGCCCGCATGTCGCGCCCGCTGAGGCGCACGGACGTACGGCCGCCAACGTGTAAATTATATGACGCTGTCGGCAAGCCAGCGCGACAAAAAATCGCACACTTCGAATTAATGGTGGCGACAAAATTATTATCAGACGATATTATTTTAAACATTATAGTTCTGTCATTGTTGGTGTGAGTGTGTCACACTTGTTCAGAAGAATGAACTGTCCAAATAGTAAAGCAATCATTCAAGTGATATTGAAGATATGACATGATGGAGAAACTGGGACAAAGTTTTCGACGCACATATACACGGACGGACGTACGGACGGATGGACGTACGGACGGAACCTCAGGAGCAAAGCAATATGCCACCCTTGCTATCGCATAGGGGGCATAAAAACGTTTAACACATTTTTATGTCAAATGTAATAATATTCCTTTAACCCATTCAACACCACATACCTATATACTGGAGTTTGCAAACAGTGTAGATCCAGATGAGCCGGCTCGTAACGAGACGTCTCATCAGGATCTGCACTGTTTGTGACAAATATCTATTTTAACCGCCAATAACTGACAACAAAATATAAAATGTTTTAAATTTATAATGAACATCTCATGGTTAATGGAATAGTCTGGAATATAACATGGAATATTCCATCTCAGTTATTTGGTGTTGAAAGGGTTATAATGAATACAAGTGCAGGAGGCAACTACTAAACTAAGCAGAGCAATGTACGCCCGATGGTAGCTTTGAATGACACATTGACATTTAACATATTCGTTTAACAAGAGTTGTTTGTCAAACATATAAGCCCCCCACCCCCTTCTCAAAAAAGACACGCAGTGGTGCCACAATGTGCATAGTGACCTCAAAATCAAAGTTTGAGCATCCTAGCACCAACTGTTCTAAGGCTTGAGTTATTGAGCCGAACTCGTTTTATTGTCCGTTTTATTGTCACCCCGCGACCTTGACATTTGACCTACTGACCTCCAATCAATAGGGGTCATCTGCTGGTCATGACTAACTTGAAAACCAATAATGGGCATCCTAGGTCATGGCGTTCTCGATTTATAGAGCGGCAACTGTTTTATTGTCTAAAGTCACCGCGAATTTGACATTTGACACACTGTAGCCGAGTCAAATTGGTCATACACTGGTCGTTACTGACCTGCATACCAAGTTTGAGGATCCTATGTCAAGATTATTTTGAGCGCAAACCAAATCGCTAACAAACTGACAGACGATAAGCTCCATAACATGATACGCCTCTAGTGCTGTCTGAACTCAGCTGGAATGGCTCAGTGGGTAGAGCATCGGACTCCGGATCGGGAGACACCGAGTTAGAATCCCGCCATTGGTCGATTCGGCGTGTCCTTGGGAAAGACAAGACACATTCGTGATAGCCAAGTCCTATCGGACGGGGACTTAAATAGTCGGTATCGAAATGCAAGGTCATTGAGCCAGTGCCATCGTTAAATCAAAGTATTTACATTTACCTTGTGGCATGACTATCAAATAACCCGGCGAATATGCCTGCTCTATTCGTACGTATGTATTCGTACGTATTCTTCACCATGTGTGACGTATTCGCACGAATACATGTATATCACAAGTGTGATATATTCGTTTCTGTGACATATAAGGTTCAACATACCCCCACTGAATTGTGAACAAAATAAGAAACCCCGGGGCGAATAAAGAATAGCATACCCCCACTGAAGTGTGAACAAAATAAGAAACCCCGGGCGAATAAAGAATAGCATACCCCCACTGAATTGTGAACAAAATTAAAAAAAACGGGCAGATAAAGAATAGCATACCCCAACTGAATTGTGAACAAAATAAGAAACCCTGGGCGAATAAAGAATAACATACTCCGACTGAATTGTGAACAAAATAAGAAACCCAGGGCGAATAAAGAATAACATACCCCGACTGAATTGTGAACAAAATAAGAAAACCAGGACAAATAAAGAATAGCATACCCCCACTAAAGTGTGAACAAAATAAGAAACCCTGGCGAATACGGAATTACATACCCCACTGAATTGTGAACAAAATATGAAACCCGGAGAGAATAAAGAATAGCATACCCCCACTAAAGTGTGAACAAAATATGAAACCCGGAGAGAAAAAAAAAGCATACACCCACTGAATTGTGAACAAAATAAGAAAAGCTGGGCGCATACAGATAGCATACCCCAACTGAATTGTAAACAAAATATGAAACCCCGAGAGAATAAAGATTAGCATACCCCCACTAAAGTGTGAACAAAATAAGAAACCCCGACAGAATAAAGAATAGCATACCCCCACTGAATTGTGAACATAATAAGAAACCCTAGGGGAATAAATAATAGCATTTTTCAATTCAATTCAATTCAATGGGCGAATAAAGAATAGCATACCTCCATTGAATTGTGAAGGCAATAAGAAACCCTGGGTGAATAAAGAATAACATACACCCACTGAATTGTGAACAAAATAAGAAACCCCGGGCAAATAAAGAATAGCATACCCCCACTGAACTGTGAACAAAATAAGAAACCCCGAGAGAATAAAGAATAGCATACCCCCATTGAATTGTGAACAAAATAAGTAACACTGGGTGAATAACGAATAGCATAGCCCCACTCAACTGTGAACAAAACGGTAACTAATCCACTCACAGAACAGAACAGAACCGAATATAACATACCTTTTATTGATACAGTGGAACCTCTCTAAACCGGACACCCTGGGAGGTCCCCATGGTGTCCGGTCTAGAGAGTTTTCACTATAAAACAGGCAGATGACTACTTCAAGACACGTGTGAATGTATTGCGATCATGAACAGACATCATCGGACATTTTGGGCAATGAAACCTACCAAAATTATGCACAAATAACCTTTCTCTGTGGCCGGTTTAGATAGGTTCCATCATATGCAGAGCTCCAGATAAGCTTTGTGTATAAAGCGTACTACACCCCCTGATTTCAAAATCATTGCGTATTTTACTTTTACAAATGGGTTATTGATTTTTTGCATTACTAAATAGGGAACAAATTATAAAAACTATAACAAATTTAACATTCATTTATTTCAGCTGCAAAAAGCAAACACTTTTTTGCAGTTCAACTAAGTTAATTTTCAACTTCATGACAGTATTTTCACTACTCAATTTGAAAATCAATGCGTATTTTGCACTCCCACTTTCGATAATCAATGCGTATTCAGCTAAAATATTTGGCGGGCGCCCTTGGAGGTCCCCAGGGAGTCCGGTTTAGCGAGGTTTCACTGTAAATCAGGCATTTGATTATTTTGAGTCATAGTTGTGTGCTATGCGATAACGAACAGGCATTATCACCCGAGATAAATGATCAAGAAACCCATCAAAATTATAATCACATATATATTCTTGGTGTTGGGGTTTAGAGAGGTTCCATTGTAATTCTTCATACGCCAGAGTTCGACCCTCCCTGGCTTGCCCATGGTCATACATCCAATTAACTAGTTTATTGGACAAACTTTGTAAAAGTGAACCTTATATCATAACATCCTTGTTTTCAATGATGCTATATGCTATGTGGTTGACTATGATCATGAATACATTTTATGTCGTATATTGTCGCGTAATAAACATTTAAATGTGAATTCCACATTTGAGTTAACTTAATGCCGTCTCAAATAATGTTTTTGCTTTAGAGAAATCTGTAGCGCAGAAATGAATATGATTACACATCCCAGAATATTTGTAATTAAAAAACTGGTCAATCAAAGTTCACAAAGAACTCACCTGCAGGTCAGTTAGGATGCGTGTACCTGTTCGATTTGTCATTTCACCTGTCAGTCTTCTTAAAAGACCGATACGGTTTCAAAACGGCAGTCACTCTGTCGTGTAATAGTTCGCTAGGTTATTTGGTCGTCTCCAGCCATTGCAAGCGCTAACAAAATGAGCTGGTGTCTTTTCCGTTTCCTGTGTGCATGCCTCATTCTCGGAACAAATTTATCTGTCGGCGTTAGTGCAGATAACCGGAGCTATGTAGACGAGGCGAATGCCGCAGCTGAAGACGATGTGAATGCCGGGGCACAGGCTGAAGATGGCATACATGGCGACAGTCCGAGACGGGGAAATGGGTGGACGAACACACGGCGGGGAAATCAAAGGATGAAAAAGCTAGTCTTCGTTTCTGACACTCGAGTGGTGTTTGTGCAAAGAAAGATGGTAGACATTCTGGAAGACTGTCTAGTTCATAAAAGGAGGTAAGAGTTTTTATTCGAACCCTAGCGAAGAATTTTACAACCGATTTTATGCAAATGAGCATACAGTGCAACCTCTCTACAACAGCCACCCATGGGAAGACGCAAAACTGGCTGTTGTAGAGAGGTGGCTGTTGTAGGCTGTTGTAATTTTGTCGTCCGCTGTTTATTTATTTTCTTCGATAAATCTCATCAAAAACATGCTTTGGCAACATTTTAGAATCATTTCCAATGGAAATGATTCTAAAATGCTGTCAAAGCATGTTTTTATTGAGAAAGAATGCAAAGCAACAGCAGACGACAATTTTTGTGTTCAGCAGTCTAAGGGTTAGATACAGAGGAAATCATCAATTTAGGATATAAAATAGTGGCTGTTATAGAGAGGGTGTTGTTGTAGAGAGGTGGCCGCTCGGGGAGGTTCGACTGTACTATGTCGGTCGTAGCACATATTTGTGGATTGAACTGTCTAAAAATACGGGTCTTACGCCATAATGTTGTTGCAACAGCTTGATCGCCTTTTCAATGTGACACATGTTTTCTTTGCTTCTTTGTGCTAAATGTATGTTATTGCAAATGTTCCCGTAGTCTAAGGGTGTGACGATTAGCCGCCGATTTTTCGCGATTCGTAACTCAATGGGACGGTGCACAAATACATTCTCTTCGGTTTCGGTTTCAGTTTCCATTCTCTTGTTGTTGTTGCTGCTGTGAAATTCCCGGGCGTATTTTTATTATATTAATTATTAGTCTATTTGTCATCCACAAACGCATACTGCGAAAGATTTCAGGACGTTCAGTTCTTTGATTAGAATGAGTTGGCACACGTTAACAATGGTGTGTAACTACTCTGCTTAGTGTGTGGTGTGTCCGCCTGTACGAGGAGATAATCCGCGAGCTGCAGCGAGTGGATTATCTACCGTACAGGTGGACAATCGTAAACGCGGATTATAGGAAAGGATTTATCCCCCATTTGCGTCCGCACGTTTGTTCACCAGTGATCGGGTATTCCACATAAATGCATCACACATTTGACACATTAATTACTGGTTTTACATAAGACCATCACTGTGTTTTTGTACCTAAGAAGAAGTGTGAATTTTCATGAAAAACATTTACAGAAACTTATATATTTTTTGTAAATGACGTCGAAAGTTAACAAAATGTTCATAGCAAATGCGGAATTAAAGATTCCGCATTTGTTCTGAGCATTTCGTCAACTTTCCACGTAATTTAAGGAAAATACGTGAAATTTTGTAAATATATTCCATTGAGATATCGCACATCTTCTTAGGTACAAACTCGCACTGCTTGGATGATATATGGGATGTCCCCGGGATGTCAGGTTTAGAGTTTCACTGTACTGTGTGTGCTATGAGGATTAATAATCACGGGAACAATGTCCGTATTTTCCAGTGTGGGTATCCGCACGGAGGCCAGGGGATTTACTTCAATAAACGTGACGGAGGCCGATATGGACGAACTGTACAGATATTGTCACATGCTCAAACCCAAGAAGGAAGGATTGCAAAGGCAAAGACGCGTCGATATTACATATCCAGGTATGGCTTATACATGTACATCCAGGTATAATGTCATACTCAGGTATGACATATATATATATATATATCAAGGCATGATATTATATTTCCAGGTATGACATTACATGTTCAGGTATGACATTATATACCAAGGTATGACATATATATCCAGGTATGACATATATATCCAGGTCTAACATATATATCCAGATATGAAATATATCCTATTTGTGCTTGTTACAGTTAACGAGTTAAGTCGTCGATTATCGTCGCAGGTACGAAATGGTGTGGGTTCGGTAACGTGGCCTCCAGTTACGATGACCTCGGGGAACTAGAGGTCATAGACTCGTGCTGCCGCAGCCACGACCATTGCAACCCGTACATTGGCGCCATGGAGTCCAAATACGGCCTCTTTAATTTCGCGCTCTGGTCCAAGTAAGTACAATTAACCCTTTCACCCCTAAGTAACTGGAATGGATTTTGATATGTTACTTTTGCAACCAATCCAGCCGTCACAAAATTATTTTCATGCTAGTCCATTTATGAAAAGGGGGTACTTTTTGTTCTCAAAAATATGAAAAGTACTTTCAAAAAGTGCAGATCCTGATGATCCTGGATCTGCACTGTTTGCATAAACCGCTATAGCGGGCTTTCGAGTTCAACGTGTTAAACCTCTCTATTCAGGATACCAATGTAAAAATCACATCCTGCTTCATGTCGATGGGTTTCCCTCCATTGTAATGAACCTCTGGTTATACAGTCTGACCTCTCTAAACCGAACACAAGTTTTTGATATATTCCATATCTATAGCAGCCACGCTTTTGCTTTTGCTAAAGGTGGTTCGACTGTACATGTACTTAAATCACTGACACAAATTACCTACAAGGTGTATGATCACGTGGTTACAACAACAATTACTGAAACTTCAAGATGCGGATCCTTATTGTGTAACGGATTTTTATGAAGCACGGCGCATCAAACGCGTCTTGCCAAGCTGCATTTGGTGGTCTCGGTACTTTGACCAAAACTTCTGTCGTTTTGCGATGAATCGATTCTTCGCAAAAACGACATATTAAGTGTGTTTGCCAAAGTCCAGAGACCACCAATTCATAAAGACTCGTTTGCTGCGCCATATTTCATCACACTCCGTTGCATATTAAAGAAAACAAATAATAATTATTTTGGAGTGGCCGCACTTCCAACACTTGTAGCCGTTGTTGTTGTTGTTGTAACCACGTGATCATGCACCTTGACCTACATGTCTGGTGATTAGCATAAATAATAGGAATGCATCTGAGACATTTTCTGGCGAAATAAACATTCATTCACCATTACCCCGCGTATTTATTGGCAGTATTATGCGTTTTAAATCAGACGTGAATTTCCACACTGATATCAAGGGCGATAACCGTGTTTCGTTAAAATGCTAACGGACATTACTATTTATTCTCTGTTTTTATGTTTTGATGTGCAATGATCATACTTTATAATCTGTCGAAAACATTATTTTTTCAGGTGACGCATTTAATTGGTATAAATAATAAAAAATGGAATGCCTCATTTGCATATGAAATAGCCTGATACCACCGCGGGTCACTATCAGTAAAATAAATGTTCGTAACTGGTGGAATAGTGACAATAAAGAACATATTGTGCCTACTGAGTGGGTATGTACCTTTACTATTAGTGTAATCAGTGTAGTTAAGATATTAATGCAGATCATAACGACCATAATGAGATCCAATATACAGTTTTATTTTTAAACCAATGTATGTAATAACTAGAATAACCGCCAGTCAACCGAACTATTGGTCTGGTCCTGGCGTCTCGTGAAGTATATTCTGTATGCAACAAAGGCTGGCTGTTATCATGGTTATTCGCCATTTACTTTACACTATTTTCAGAAGCCATTGCGACTGCGATGCGGCGCTTTACAGCTGCCTGAAGGCGGCCAACGACGTCACCATCGGCGACACCTACTTCAACCAGATCTCCGTGGGCTGTATTGCCGAGGGTTACCCGGTGGTGTGCGTCAAGACTGGGTATGTATCAGTACAGCGATCGATGGGTTTTATAAACGTGGGCGGGGTACATTATTGTATTGCTGGCAAGTGGCTTTCTATGGAGTCCCGCAGGGGACATGGATTTTTTTTTTATTAAATCGTACCCACGAAATAACGATTCGTTCCCTCAATTTAACAATTTGTTCCCTCGAATTAACAATTCGTTTCCACGATATAACAATTCGTTCCCTGGAATTAACAATTCGTTCCCACGATATAACAATTCGTTCCCTCAATTTAACAATTCGTCCCCTGCGGGGCTCCGTAGAAACTATATATTTACATAACGCATCGCATAGCATCAAGCACGCAGCAATCTTTAAATACGTATGCCAACTCGACAGAATTATAAAGAAGACTTAGTGCTCTCTCTCTCTCTCTCTCTCTCTCTCTCTCTCTCTCTCTCTCTCTCTCTCTCTCTCTCTCTCTCTGCACTAATCTGCAGTTAGCTACAGCCGACCAATATAACCCATATTTGTATAAGCTCGTTATTTTCAGATGGTGGGGCGTCTGTACCAAATATGAGGAGGATACGTCGCAGCCCAAGGTCATGATGTTCAAGGACAATACTCTCGTGTACTAAATGCTTGAAAATCTTTCGACTTCGCATCGTAGTGTATAGATACTGTAGTAAAACGGAGCTGGCGTTTCTGTGACTGGAGAAATATGGCTTATGTCCAGTTCTATGGAGCCCAGCAGGGGACATGGAATTTATTTCATTAATTCGTTCCCACGAAATAACAGTTCGTTCCCTCAATTTAACAATTCGTTCTCTCCAATTAACATTTCGTTCCCACGTTATAACAATTAGTTCCCACGAATTAACAATTCGTTCCAACGAATTGTTATTTCGTGGGAACGAATTATTAAATTGAGGAAACGAATGTTAATTCGTGGAAACGAATTGTTAAATTGAGGGAACGAATTGTTATTTCGTGGGAACGAATAAATAAAAAAAAAAGTATTCGTCCCCTGCGGGGCTCCGGACAGTTCAGCCATTTATGGAATGATGAATAGTATATCTGTGTTGATTGGACTAGCGGCAGCCGCCACACCCAGCATGATATGAAAGTCGTCGTGGCCTGCATTGGTCGCAAATACCATAGACCCCACTTCTCCAGTCACAGTCACATCTCGAAAAAGAAGTGAATTAGTATGACAATAAAAATATAATTTATTTCTTGTTGCTTTATCTTTATTAAACGAACCATGACATTCAAAGGCTCGCGAGATGAGTATCCGTCATAAGAGAGAGAGAGAGATAGAGAGAGAGAGAGAGAGAGAGAGATTGACAGGGGCCCGTTTCACTAAACTTCGTACGACTAAAAAGTTCGTAAGTGCAAATGTGAAATTTACAGATCATAAGTTTGCACTTACAAACATTTTAGTCGTAAGAAGTTTAGTGAAACGGGTCCGAGATGCCGGGAAGAAATTGATCAAGAGTTGGAGTGCTTCATGTTAACCCTGAGAATGCAAGGAACAAAAGTTGTCGTCTGCTTTTGTTTTATATTTTGCCTTCTTTCTCAATAAAAACATGGTTTGACAGCACTTTAGAATCATTTCCATTGGAAATGATTCTAAGGTGATGTCAAAGCATGTTTTTGATGATAAAAATTGAAAATCGAAAATAAACAACTGACGACAAATTTAATTCAGCCGTTTAAAGGTTAAGCAATTCATAACATTCGTTTATAGTCAACAAGCATGGCACAACATTATATAACAATACATTTGTATGTATGATATATCAATGGACCGTAGATTGCGCAAACCAAGATGAGAGCTTGCAACAGGGTGTGGGAACACGTGGCTTCCGAACGGCGTGACGTCATGCTTTTAGATTTGTTTCCATGACCATATACATAATCACGGCACTGTGTTTTCTATTGTTGTTGCTTTTTTTTTCAAAAGGAAAAGGCCCCTTACGGAGCCCCGCAGGGGACGTAGAATTATTTTTTATTGATTCGTTCCCTCGAAATAACAATTCGTACCCACGAAATAACAATTTGTTCCCTCAATTTAACAATTCGTTCCCACGAATTAACAATTCGTTCCCTCAATTTAACAATTCGTTCCCACGAAATAACAATTCGTTCCCACGATATAACAATTCGTTCCCACGATATAACAATTCGTTCACACGATATACCAATTCGTTCCCTCGAATTAACATTGTTATATCGTGGGAACGAATTGTCAATTCGAGGGAACGAATTGTTCAATTGAGGGAACGAATTGTAATTTCGTGGGAACGAATTGTTATTTCGTGGGAACGAATTGTTAATTCGAGGGATTCGAATTTATCGTGGGAACCAATTAATAAAAAAAATACATGTCCTCCGTAGCCCTCAGACACCCTTCTCCCCCCCCCCCCCCACCCACCCGCTCAATAGTCGACCGTGGCATTGTTGTATTCACCGAGCTACGGGCCTAGAACTTTATAGTATATTTCATCATATTGTTTAATCTCATAACGTTTTATCGAAGAATCGGTTACCGTCAATGTAATCAAAAATATAGAGGACGTGAATGTAATATTAAATAAACGGTATTCGATTTCTTCTCGAAAATTATAATGTTTTGCAAATAACTTTTGGTGCACTGTAAAATATATTAGGCATTCTACAGGGGCGTCGGATGCAGCAGAAGGATTCCACCCACCATACACCCAAAGTGTATGTTGTTGTGCATCCGCTGATCTGTGCATCTAGCCGACACGAACAACAACACCGAACATTCACCTTGGTAATCAACAGTATGAGAAATGGATAGTTCATATCTAAATAATAATATTAATAATAATTACATTCCTGACATTGTATATGAATTCTAAATATTTCAATAAAAATAATATTTTTGTCAAAATTATTGGTCCAGCAGTCGCCGGATCTGCCGGACCTGTTCCGACGCCCCTGTTCTGTTGTGCGCTATGATCAAAATCCGTCCGTTTGTTATATAGGAGCCTTCTGTAAAAATGACGTCAAAGATTATGTCACGTCGGAAAACGCTGTTCAGAAGCGTTCTGAAACCACGTTATCCTATAACTTATTGGAAGAACTGATTTGATACCTATCAACAGCTAATGTCAATTAAGGCCTGGTATTATTGTAAGAAACCCTGGGCGAATAATGAATAGCATACACCCATTGAATTGTGAACAAAATAAGAAACCCTGGGCGAATAAAGAATAGCAAACCCCCACTAAATTGTGAACAAAATATGAAACCCTGGGCGAATAAAGAATAGTATGCCCCCACTGAAGTGTGAACAAAATAAGAAACCCTGGGCGAATAAAGAATAGCAAGCCCCCACTGAATTGTGAACAAAATATGAAACCCTGGGCGAATAAAGAATAGCATGCCCCCACTGAAGTGTGAACAAAATAAGAAACCCTGGGCGAATAAAGAATAGCATATCCCCCACTGAATTGTGAACAAAATGAGAAACCCCGGGAGAATAAATAATAGCTTGCCCCCAGTGAATTGTGAATACAATTTAAATAAACGGGTGAATAAAGAATATCATACCCCCACTGAGTGTAAACAAAATAAGAAACCCCGAGAGAATAAAGAATAGCATACCCCCACCGGATTGTGAACACACTAAGAAACCCCGGGCGAATAAAGAATAGCATACCCCCACTGAATTGTGAACAAAATAAGAAACCCTGGGCGAATAACGAATAACATACGCCACTAAATTGCGAACAGAAACAGAAACACCGGGCGAATAAAGAATAGCATACCCCCACTGAATTGTGAACAAAATAAGAAACTCTTGGCGAATAAGGAATAGCATACACCTATTAAATTGTGAAACTAAATATAAAACCCTGGACGAATAATGAATAGCATACGCCACTGAATTGTGTACAAAAGAAGAAACCCTGTGCGAATAAAGAATAGCATACCCCCACTGAAGTGTGAACAAAATAAGAAACCCCGAGAGAATAAATAATAGCATACCCCCACTGAATTGTGAACAAGATAAGAAACACCGAGAGAAAAAAAATAGCATACACCCACTGAATTGTGAACAAAATAAGAAACACTGGGTGAATAAAGAATAGCATACCCCCACTGAACTGTGAACAAAACGGTAACTAATCCACTCGTACTCACAGAACAGAACAGAACCGAATATAACATTCCTTTTATTGATACAGTGGAACATCTCTAAACCGGACACCCCTGGGAGGTCCCATTGGTGTCCGGTCGAGAGAGGTTCCACTGTAAAACAGGCTGATGACTACTTCAAGACACGTGTGAATGTTTTGCGATCATGAACAAACAGCATCGGACATTTTGGGCAATGAAACCTGTCAAAATTATGCACAAATAACCTTTCTCTGTGGCCGGTTTAGATAGGTTCCACGCCACCAGAAGTCTATGGCCACATCATATGTGGCAGTAGGTAGCAGAATCATTTGCAGAGCTCCAGATAAGCTTTGTGTATAAAGCGTACTACACCCCCTGATTTCAAAAGCATTGTGTATTTAACTTTTACAAATGGGTTATTGTTTTTCTGCATTACTTAACAGGGAACAAATGATAAAAACTATAACAAATTTAAATATTCACTTATTTGAGCTGCAAAAAGCAAACACTGTTTGCTTTTTGCAGCTCAACTAAGGGAAATTTCAACTTTATGACAGTATTTTCACTACTCAATTTGAAAATTAATGCGTATTTTGTACTCCCACTTTTGATAATCAATGCGTATTCAGCTAAAATAGTTGCGTAAAATACGCCAATACGCACCTTGTCTGGAGCTCTGCATATTTGTATGTGACTGGAGAATGGGGGCTTACGACATTTGTGGCAGTTGTATATAATGGTCCAATAACACAATCCTGTATCCTGATAACGATCGATATGGCTTGTTAGAAGCATGAAGGATGTTTCATTAATGGAATGGCGAACAGTGCAGATCCTGATCAGACTAGCCTGATATTGATCTACACTGGCCACAAAGCATATAAGCTCCCATGTGTCCAGTCCCAGCCACACATCAATACATCAATACTGCACTCTCAATTTATATCGAATGCAGTAGAACCTCTCTAAACCGGACACCCATGCATACAATATGTGTCTGTTTAATTGTATGTGTTTGTGTCGTCTTTCGTCGCTGACAACGTCTGTTCATGATCGCAAACCACGTATGCCTGTTTTTTCGGTACCAATATGCCAGATTTACAATGGAGCCCCTCTAAACCGGACACACTGGGTACTTCCCAGTGTGTCCGGTTTAGAGAGGTTATACTGTACAATGCTGTGCTACAGTACAGGTCATCCTTCTAGGTTAGAAGACACCAAATGGTGCGAAACCGCCCAGGGTGTATGCAAAAGTAGTCCGGTATAAAAAAATAGTGCGGGTGTTTTGAGGTCACAGACGCCGTTTGCTTGCAAATCTTGATCCATTACTACCCAGTTTCACTTGAGGAACATTTTGGGGTGCCTTCAACACCAGTTTTCAGCATATTTGTAGCATTTAAAAGAAAACACTGACCCTGTTGGTCACTTGATGTAAACGGAGTTTCCGTGGCCAAAAAATGTACACAATATTGGAGGATATGACAAGGTTGGATTTTTCTTTCTTAGGAGTAAGTGAACCTATTGTTTAGTTCATGCAGAACCAGTACAGACTGGCTGCAGGTCATGTACAAGTGGGTCCCACAGCATCCATACGAATAGTGAAAGTAGGAGAGACTGGCCTTATTGGATGGCATTCGGTTAAATTATATAGTAAAACTATTTGGTGGTGTCTAACCTTCTACCAAAGTGTTTGCGTTAAGTGCCGTAACTGGCAGTGGATTATACAATGAGTTGTGTACCAGTTGTTTCCCTTTAGTCTAGCTGGCTAAACCATAAAATGGCCGGATCGTTACCAACCAAAAGTGCCAATTAAATGTTGCAACAGCGATTCGTCTGGGTGTACTTTTAAAGAATGTTGGGGTCCGCAAAAACAATAAAAATGGCCGCCATAATTAATTTGTGTTTGGGTCGGTGAGGTTAGAGGGGTGTATACCGGATAAATACCTTATTTTTTCAAATAATGGAAGTAAAATATAAAATGTCCGCCATAAACCATTTTACCTGGATTTACCTGGCTAATTATAAAAGTATAAGTATGTCGCAGGGGCGGATCTGGAGGGGGTTCCGGGGTTGCAACCACCCCCCCCCCCCCCCCCCCCCCCCCCCCCCCCCCCCCCGTTTCAGCCACTGAGTTTACATAGATCACAGTGTTTACCACCAGTTGGAGTCTGAATTTAAATGCTGTAAAACACAGGAAAGTGCATTTCGAAGAGCTCGAAAATAGGACAACCCCCTAGATGCGAACGGTAACTCTTGTAATTACTCCCGTACCGTCCGTAGCTAGCTACGGATGATACGGGAGTGAATTGCAAGTGTTACTTTCGCAACTAGACAACCCCCCGTTCCCAAAATGCTGGATCGGCCCCTGTGTCGCTAGCGCTCAATCGTATATAATATGGGAACGATAATAAACACATATATCACACAAACTCAACATCCTTGATAATATAATAATAAATCACACACAAGTCCTCCTCGAACGTGGGTCGTATTGACAGCCTTGATAATATTAATAAAGAAAAGAAAAAAAAGAAGATGAAAAAATAAAAACATTTTGCCTTATATATATATACATGCCCGTAGCTGTGAATAAAATAATGCCACTCTGGACTTACGTGGGTCGTATGCAAAGCAAAGCACCATTCCTAGACACACATATTGTAGTCAAATGTTATCAAAAGCGGTGAAGCGGTTCAGAAGTTATTGAAAAAAATAAAAATAATTAACATATTTGCCTCACAAATTTGCCTTACAAACAAGGTCTTCAGTGACCTTGACATTGGGCAATCGGACGTGGGTCGTATGTAAAACAAAGCACCATCCCTATAGACACACATTGTGGCCAAATGTAATCAAAATCGGTGAATCGCTTCATGAGTTATTGAAAATTGAAAGGTGTTACTAACATGCGTACGTATGTACTCACGCGGACTAACGCTATATCCCCTCTTGCCTCAGAGGCGTTGTTATTTCATATTCAGTAATTGAATGATACAGGACGTCCTCTGTGGTACCGTCACATAGACAACACACACTTATAGTGCCATCCGGTACATACACCCATAGCAAAGCAACAAAATATGCAAGTCTTAGCTCAGATGGCGTCTTCGGGAACTGTCAGACGATGGCCGATGCTATAGATGTATATGCAGTTGGCGAAACCTGAAGAAGTCATTGTCATTCTCCATTCTCTGCCTCCAACGGTCGGTTTCACGGACAACAACCGCCGTGTTGACTTCTCGTTTCCATATGCATTTAGATGCAAGATTTTCATATTGTTGCATTGTGTACGTGTATTAGTCTATACATATACATACTCATAGACAGAAGTGTACATCTATCGGGATTGAGCCCACTAGACATAGTAATAGATCCGGACAGATACAGACACAGTTTGCGAAATAAAATGGTTTGACAAACGGCTGACGAATGTAATGACATTATCTCGTGCAAAAACATAAGTTTTAGTTTGTCAATTTCGGAAGATAGACGGTGAAGCCCATCACATATATATATATATATATATATGATCTGGTTCGCCTCGGAAACCCTATAATGCATGTGACAACTGGTATGTGTATTGATGCTAATTGGCAATACACTCTGAACCTGCACGAAAAAGACCGTTCCACAATTCGCAGCCATACAACGTGGTCGGCATAGCAAGTGTTCTGTATAGACTCCATGATGCTATGGGGTTTATGCCTAATGGTTTTACACCTAACCTTGTTTACCCTTTTGACATCGCTTGAGAAGACATTCCTTGTATTTTGTATTTGCACACTGTTTAATTCCAAGGTGCACTACCGATGTCGCGCGTACCTATATGGAATTCATTGCATGTAATAGTTTTTGGACCATTTAAAGGAAAAAAACAACGATGAACGATTTAACAGAGTTGATAAAGAACTGTCACGTGGTGGTATACTCATTTACAATATCTAGTTGTTTTTATAGTGATGTGGATTGGTAGAAAGTCAAGTAATGTCATCGGCCAGTGCATGGTTGCCAGCATTAACGGAACACACACCTAGGTGTGAGCTTTCTAACTCGGTCAGTAGGTCGTTAATAAAAACTATTTAGAAAAAAGTTGAAAGTACGCCTCCTTGACGCACACTACCCGTTACTGATAGTGCTTTAGATGTTACGCCGTTTATTTTTACCACGCATGTCAGGTTGGAATAATAATTATTGAAGAGTCTCCAGAGTTTTCCTTTCATTTCGAGAAAATGTAATTTATGCAAAAGTCCATTGTGACACACAGTATCGAAAGCTTCTTGAATGTCTACGAAAGCTGTATATACATTAATTACACCATATGTCCAAATTATAATAAATCGTTTTCTGCCGGTTAAACACGGCTGATATGCAACTAAGTTCCTTCTGAAATCCTTGTTGCTGACTGCATGGAAATGAAATAGAGTGTACATGTAAGTATGATCATATTATGTTAGCCACAAGTTTTCTAAAATGTGTGCACAAATTTAACGTGGGATTAACGACATTTGTCTATATATATACTTTCCGGGATCAGTTTTCCTTT
Organism: Conchocele bisecta; assembly: GCA_029237695.1. Classification (NCBI taxonomy): domain Eukaryota; kingdom Metazoa; phylum Mollusca; class Bivalvia; order Lucinida; family Thyasiridae; genus Conchocele; species Conchocele bisecta. The sequence goes on from CM055277.1 coordinate 75,766,389, forward strand.
TTCCAATTCTCTTGTGTACAGTGGTATGATTACGCTCTTTTGCGAGGCACGGTGTACATTTTCAGCAGTCAATGAAATTATTGCGTAGAGTTTTGCGCTGCCATATATAATTCGTTGCGAACGGTAACTCTTGCAATCTACTCTCGTACGGTACGGACGGTACGGACGGTACGGGAGTAAATTGCAAGAGTAACCTTCGCAACTAATATATAATATGCTCATTCTACATTTAATCCCAATCCGGTGCCTTTTTTCTTTTCAAATGCTGTATTATTGGGCGACATAGCTCTAAAACAAAAACTGTTCCGATGTGTTTTAAAAACTGGCCGAAAAGTTCAGGAAATGACTAACAGTCACGGATTCTACAAATGTTCCGCCTTCCTTTATTAATTTTCATCAACAATCGGCGGAATAATAAGAAAATTATAATACAAATAATACCCGAGTCTTGGCGAAATTGGCCTATTTTGGCTGTTCACATCTGGATCGTATAGGAATATAGTTCATTATCTGTTTCATTATGTAGTGTTTCTACAATATATACTTGATGGGCGTATGTCAATGCACGTACTGTGCGATTGTACATGTTGTACATATGATTATATAACTGGTATTAATAATCAACACGTAGACACATATTGTGACTAACTAATTTTATTCATTCATACGCAGTGTATGCTACTGAAGCCGGTAAGTGAGTCTATCAGCGCCTGGCTGCGGAGGTGTATATATCTCTGGTATGGGACCAATAGTAGACTTGCTACAAGTGTTATAAGTAAACTTGCTACATCTCCTTTCTTCTGAATAAGTTCATGTTTTTTATGTTTCACGTTGTTCATGAATCATACACCCTGGTGTTGTGTTGATCGTCAAGTGTTAATTAATCCACGGAATTTACTGTTAGCTGGAATTTGTTATTTCTTGATAACGTGGATGTTTATGTGTTTATGATATCAGTACTTGTGGCACATGGCATTTCTCGCGGCTAAGATTACATGTACATGGCTGAAGTATTATTTTCACTTTCACATGAGAATATACGAACTACCAACTAGACATTGTACTAGTGATACGAATAAAACATACATGTTAAAAAACACAATATTATAATATCTTGGTAAGAGATTATATAGTTATGTTTTTTAGAAACAAGATATATTCAGTTTTGCAATGTGATCTAATACGACCACTGATAACCATTTATCCTACTACAACTTCACTTTTGCCATACAGGGTCACTGAGGTATTTGTTAGGATGTATAGTTCTACCGGACCTGGTTGTGTATGCTGGTGGATGGGCTGCATTAGGACAAGGTACATTTTGTACTGGAGGTTGACGTGGTTCAACATTGTGTGTGTTATGTCGCGTACTTTGAAAATCGAAATCAAAGCTTTCGTTAGACTGGTCTTTCGTTCTGTCAATAAATCTACGATTGCGACGGTAGATGCGACCTTCATTAGTCTGTACAATGTAAGACCTATCTCTATGCCTGTCAACGATTCTGGCTAGTTTCCATTGTTTATCAAACTGGACACGTACTTTATCACCGATGCTCAAATCCGGTAATGATCGGGCTGTTTTATCATATCGTGTTTTCTGTTGGGCGCGGCTATGCGACATGCTATCGCGGATTCTCGCGCGATTAACGACTTGTGGCAGTAACTGACTTCGCGTTGTTGGCAAAACAGACCTTAATCTTCTGGACATTAGAAGCTGACTTGGTGATTTGCCACATGATTGCAGTGGACTCGTCCTGTATTCGAGAATTCCTAATAACGGATCAGATTTGCTTAACTTTGATTTACGCAATATTTGCTTCGCGATACCAACGTAGCGCTCGCTGAATCCATTGGATTGACTGTACAGCGGGGAGCTAGTCACGTGTTCAAAACCCCATTCTTTTGAAAAGTTTTGAAAAGTTTCTGAAGTGAAATAACTGGCATTATCGGAATTCAATCTGGCCGGAATTCCGTGTCTGGCCATATTCGCTTTCAATTTGCTAATAATCGTACTGCTTTTTGTGTCTGATAATTTATCAAGCTCAAAATAGCGGCTATAGTAATACGTTGTAACTAAATACTCGTCGTTTTCCCATGTGAAAACATCAGTACCGACAGTCTGATATGGGCCATCTGGGATATCATGTGATTGTAACGGTTCTTTCTGGTTCGCTGACCTATGGGTCAGGCATGCATCGCAGCGTGTAACGAAATCGGTTATCTGCGCTGTCATTCCAGGCCAAAACATAACGTCGCGTGCTCTGTTTACAGACTTTTCAATACCTTTGTGTCCCGTGTGGACATTTTCTATGAGCTCGGCTCGTTGTGATATCGGAATCACAATTTTCTGGCCTCTAAATATGATATTGTCAGAAACTGACAATTCATCGCGGTGATTCCAATACTCGGCGATGATTGGCGGACATTCTTTTCGTAAATCCGGCCAACCGTTTAGTATTGTCGTCTGCAATATCTGAAATTGCGCATCGTTTTCGGTTGCACGTCGAACTGACTCTATTGATCCGGCAAATTGGTCGATTGTCAATCAACTTGCGGTACGGGAACGCCATTCAGTTCCATGATTGAGAAAATGTGATATAATCCAGTTAAGTTTTAACTTCTGACACCATGTTTCATTATGTAGTGTTTCTACAATATATACTTGATGGGCGTATGTCTATGCACGTACTGTGCAGTTGTACATGTTGTACATATGATTATATAACTGGTATTAATAATCAACACGTAGACACATATTGTGACTAACTAATTTTATTCATTCATACGCAGTGTATGCTACTGAAGCCGGTAAGTGAATCTATCAGCGCCTGGCTGCGGAGGTGTATATATCTCTGGTATGGGACCAATAGTTGACTTGCTACAAGTGTAATAAGTAAACTTGCTACATTATCCAAAACTAGCTGTACGTTTTACGCTTTATATGCAATAGATTGCACTATATCGTTACACCACAGTTAACGGTACATATTTGTGAAATAACGTTTTAATTCCCGCACTAAAATATAGCAATAATCTACAGGGCGTTGACGTTCGTACTTCGCTATATTGTTATTGAGAGAAAATTTTACAATATGAGAACAAATATTATATCATAAACTCACCTAATAAAATGTGTATTAGCAAAATTATTAGGTCACTCTACACGAAGTAGAAATAAACAAAGATCGCTTCAAACGCAATTTGGAAATATTACTCCGACGTCCGTCAAATAGTCCGTATGTAATGCAATGTAATTAGAGGTATATACTCAGCACTAATAAATAACGCGCACCTGCATTCGGGTCGATTCCCTTCCATGGATTTACCGGACAAGAAATATTTGTACCATCTCCAGTTTGTGTATCTGTTCTTGGGTATGTGGGTTTTCCTTATTGATTAACAGTATTCTAGGTTTGTGTGTCCCATGAAGAAGTTTGTAGATGACTTATACTGTCGCTGCCGGTTCGAGTGAGTATTTCAGTCCCATAAAACGTGTTCGTTCCATGTTTTGATGTCGGCCATAAACAAACATAATTACTTATAAATATATATACATTTTTGAGTTATTAACATAAAGTATTTAATTGTAAATGAAATAGAGTTATAAGAATTATTTTCCAGTATATATTTATAAAAATAAATAATTAAAAAAAAAAAAACGTGACCTATTTACATGTGCACCTCCATTTTTCTGCGGTAGCTAAAAATATAGTTCCAATGTTTTTCTCAAAACTTTGCTTAATTTTTATTCATAACATGGTTTAAAGATGGTATATCTGACAATATATTATGTTATATAGTAGGAACGGCGAATAATTGTTTAAAATTGCAATTAATAAGGAAGTTGCCACTGATGAGTTGGTGCATCTACTTTTATTGTATTCCTACAACTCTGGCCCCCAGATGTCGAAGGATAGTGGCCACAGTAGAAAAACAAACTTGTTTTTGTAAACAAGGCAATCGATTCTGTACCTAATTCGTGCACAAGACACAAGTACAATATATGGACAGTTGATCCAAAGTCACTGTACGAGTCCCTTATGTAGCACGGGTCTGTGATCTTTTTTTTTATTTTGATGAAGCTGTTCCGAAAAAGATGGCTTCCACAATGAATCAGAAACGAAATCGTGGTGGACGAATGAACTCAGGGCGTCAAGAAAAACGCCCGTATTACGATAGGTATACCTATTTCTATTTTGCCAGTTGCCATTTTATATATTGTTTATGATGTATTGTTGCCCAGTAGATGTATGCATATATTTTTGTACAAACTTTATTTCGTGGCCAAGCATAAGGATATTTTTATGTCGCACACTCGCCACCCTCCAGTTCTTGATGGAGGCACATCTTCATTCGTGTTTGCACTGTGTCTGTCATTTCATGAGTTTGGTTAAGAAGTTTGTCGGAGTTTCTCGAACCTACAACTCGGGACATGTGATGTGTGCCGACAAGGTATCAGGGCTTACCCAAGCCCACTTCTGCATGTCAATACACACATGCTTTTTGCCCTGATGTCCGCGACCAGTACGCAACATAATTTGTTAAAAATATTGAAAGATAACCAAAGACATGTAGTGTTACTGATAATTATGTTTTATAAATGCAAAAGAACCCAGAGCCTGAAAATAGCACTGGTCCTAGACCTGCAAATTTTTATGTCGGACCTAGCTTAGAAAATCTCAGCTCTACGGATGTGTTTTACCATTTCATCTGTCTTTTATATTTTCTGTATCCGTGGACACGGACACTTAGTTCTACCGTTTTTCTTGCGATCATCCTCTCGGACCTTTTTCCTGCGATCATCCTCTCGGACCTTTCACTTTTTCCTTGTTAGGTCCCGGACCTGGAACCGTCATTTTGTTTATTGTTCAACTGTATGCGCTGTTTATAATAGTAACTATCGCTTCCTTGACAATCGCAATTAATTTCTTATGAAAATGCATTGGTTCCCCGGCATCTGCTCACATACTGATGACTTGCAGTGTACTGTCATTTCGGCTAATTCTGGAAGTCGGACATCGTCATTTATAATTTAACAACTTTTGAACACGTCAAACAACTAAATTCCAATCTCTAAATCAAATTTAAATGCAGATTTATACTGTTAAATGGTCAGTACAAAAATTTTCTTATCACTTTTTAGTATTTTCGTAGTGCAAAATGTATCGCTGAGCCCCAAAAATATCAGGTCACGTGACTAGTGATACGTCACGCCACTTCCAGAATTGGCTATTTATCACAATTCATGTCAAATTTAGCGTACGTCATAATAATATACATGTATGTGGATTTTGGAGTGAACAAGCTCAGAATTAGCCGACACCATATTAAAATAACTAACAGGAACCAGGGGGCGTTCACCAAAATGTTTGTACGTGCAAAATGATAGAACATATGCAGCCTATGCTCAATAAGTGTACATCCATCAATTGAAATTTACAGACTATTCTACATCTGCACTTATGAACATTTTAGTCGTACAACGTTTAGTGATTCAAGCCGGGCAAACGGGTTCAATCCCATTTTAACCTGCTTGAGAACAAATATATTCAGCCCTGAAATTAGAATAACCTGACCTGGTGCCAGGTCCATACCACACCAAGTCACTTGGCCCCTTCCCCTAAAATAAGATTACAAATATCGTAATGATCACCAGATTCAACCGACTAGCTGTGATTTGATGACACAATGTCGTCTGTGTGTCGGCTGACATGCATACTTTTCAGCTGCTCGACTATAGTCCCTCCACATACCACACCAAGTCACTTGGCCCCTTCCCCTAAAATAGGATTACAAATATTGTAATAATCACATAAGGTGTATAACCAGATTCAACCGACTACCGGTAGCTGTGATTTGATGACACAGTGTCGGCTGACATGCATACTTTTCAGCTGCTCAACTATAGTTCCTCCACATACATGTATATACAAATGGGCAAGATACATAATTCATACATGCATGTCCTTTGTATCATCATGTATGTATTTGTTTTCAGGCAGCGATCCAGGGGACCGTCTGTGGATAAATCATTACCGGTAGTAAGTATTAAACTTGTTGCCTGATTTCCTAAGAAACCAGGTATGTCCTCATTTCTAGTGAAATCAGTAAACTTATTTAATAAACATATATTAATTCAAACCATCGCTCGCATAAGATCGTCATCTATTTGTGTTTTTTTTAGCCACCGGTCTTGGTAGAGCCGGGAGGCATACAGTTTACAATTGTTTTTGTCACGGGTTTGGCGTCTGAACGTTTGTCTGTCATGTTTCTTGTATGAAGTGAGATGTTACAGCACTCCAGATAAGCTGCGTATTAACCGTATTTGCTTAAATAACCAATTAAAATTGCCAAAAACCAAATGGAAATCAGAAGTAGCGCGTATCAAAAAGCAATACACATTTTATGGTACCTTTATCATGCTGCAGAAAACAATAAACAGACCACAAGTACATGTTCATCTTATTTTCTAAGAAAACACATCTTGGTATTTCATCTCCAAGGAGACTATTCTAATGAAGTCCCAAAACTTCTTTTCATTTCGAAGCAAACTATTCAATACTTGCTGTCTGTTGATGTGTAACAGAAGTGTGATTTTATTTTACCCAATTAAAATTTTGAAATACCCAATTGCTTAAGAAATTATGGAGTGACAATACTCAATTACTAGTTCCTTATCTGGAGCGCTGGTTTAAACCTTAATGCTGGAGACATGATTCGCTATGTGAATTTCCATTTTTGTCTCGCCCGCGAAAGTGGAAAGCGAGACATAGGTTTTGCTTTTCCGGAGTCGACGGCGGCGTCTTCATTCAATGTTAAGTTTTCGTGTTACGGTCATTACTTCAACACCTTGTCAGCTACAGTCATCAAACGTTATACATACGTTTACTATATGTACATGAATATAGGACTAGTAAAAAAAATCCGGGCTCCAGGGTCAAGGTCAAACTATTTCTTTCTATGCTACAAACTGAACATTAATGCATGAAGACCCGTTTTCTCGTGTGCTCTGTACACCTTACCTGTAGAGAGAACAATAGCCTTCTCTGGTTGAACAATAGTGACTGCTACAACAACAACAATGTCTGAAAGTGCGCCCACTCAGTAAATATAATTTGATATTTTCCTTAGTATGCAGAGGGTATTGATGAAATATGGCTTCATAACCTGCATTTGGTGGTGTCGGGACTTCGGCACATACTTATGTCGTTTTTGCGAAGAATCGATTTCCGTGTCGGTATTAACAGTAGACACGAAATCGATTGATGCGCCATATTTCATTACAATGCGTTACATAATAAGGACAATATAACAGCAGGGTTCCCTGACCCATGTTTTCTGCGCAGGGTTGGTCGGGAATTCCCGGCGGGAAATACTCCCCAAAGAAATACCGGGAAATATGAATTTTGGTGTTATTATTTGATAATTAAAGTTATTTAAATTAAGTTTTAAGCTCAGTAATAGTTAATTAAACAATCAACAACTTAATAACTAGGTATAGTGGTTAATTACAATGTGTTCATTTTTAGCCAGGTTTTTTGAAAAAATATCCAGGCTATTGGATTGGCGAAAGCCTGCGCGTCCACAATCAATGTTAAGTTTTTGTGTTTGAGTCCATTTCTTTGTTACTGTACCACCTAGGACCACCCAACTTTCACAGCTTCATAATCAAGGGGTGCCCACCACATATCACTATCCAACATGTTACTTTTTTTTTTAACTTGACCCATTTTTTCAGCGCAGTCGACTTAGCCATTTTCAATGTTAAGTTTTCGTGTTTACGTCCAAAATAATGATGTTTGTTTTCTCTAAATAAACTTATTATTTCTTTTTTTATTTCAGAATGTTTACCTGTAGGCTTATCAGTCTACACAGATATAAACCATAGTAGATATAGGGGAATATAGAGACTCATCTTGACATTTTGGAATGAAAAAAGACCACCAAGATTCATATTTCCCGCCGTCCTGGGAAATACTCTTATTTCCCGGGAAATTGCCAACCCTGTTTCTGCGTCCCTGACGCTCAAAATTGAGCGAGGATGCGCATTGCCAACTAGTACTGCATCCCTGGGACCCGCAAAATCTCAGCGGCTCAATTTGGTCTTTTTCTGTATTTTTCTTCAATGTGTAATAAATATCAAGTTTGAAACGGAAATACGTCCTCATTTACTGTCCACGTTAATCGACGACGTGTCACATATTAAGTCTTAATCATCTGAGTGCTTGCTTATTACACAGTAGATTGATACACAAAGCTTTTACACAATTTAGATCACAACGGTAGATACTTTGGGTTCTGCTCTTCAGAAAACCTGTCTCTATATGACCTTAGCTGTTGGTGGGACGTTAACCCCATTCTTTTTTAACAGAAAAGCCAAAAACACGTTTGTAAAATTTGGGACCCCCAAAAATCAACAGGGACCCCCACCACAGAAATGTTAGGCATCCTGGGACTCTCATTTAAAAAATCCTAGGGAAAACCCTGTAACAGAACACATACTTGAATCGGATGCGATTCTGGCAGTTTCAGTAATTGTTGTTGTAAGTTTGTGATTATGCACCTTGGCCATGTGTCCCTAGGGACACACGGGCAAGGTGCATAATTACGTTCTTTCAACAACAACAACACGGTCAAATGACTTACAAAGTTGTAACATTTTTGATGGGTACGCCCTCTACCAGTGTTACTGATTTCTGATGTTATTTACTTTGTTATCCATGCTCCAGATAAGGAATTAGTAATTGAGTAGTTTCACTCCATCATTTCCGAAGCACTGATTGGGTATTTCAAAATTATAATTGGGTAAAATAAAATCTCACTACTGTTTACACATCAACAGACAGCAATTATTGGATTAGTTTGCTTTGAAATGAAAACATATCTTGACATTTCATTAGAATTGTCTCCTTGGAGACAATTCTAATGAATTACCAAGATGTGTTTTCATGGAAAATAAAGAAAAATATGCTATATTTGTGGTCTGTTTATTGTTTTCTGCAGCATGATACAGGTACCACAAAATTGTTATTACTTTTTGATGCTCGCTACTTCAGATTTCAATTGGGTTTTTCGGCAATTTTAATTGGTTATTTACGCAAATAAGCAGCTTATCTGGAGCGCTGGTAATCAGTGTGCTGGTTTATAATAACGGATTACATTTTCATGCATGTTTACAGATTGATGGTGTTTACAAGAATCAAAGATTTACTCAGGTTGTGTGTTCCTTGATTGTAAGTACAATTCTGTGAATCTACATTTCGTCTATATGTTTCATCACTAGCACGCACAGGGTTAATGAACTATTCCAGATATTAGCATGAACTAGTCTATATCGGGTAGTATGCCCCCTACGCGATAGCAAGGGGGCATATTATGTTGCTCTTGATGTTTCCTGTATGTCCGTCCGTATACATTTACGTAAAACAGTTTGTAAGAGTAAGAAATTTTTGTTAAAGTGAAATTTACAGACTCATAATTTTGCACTTACGAACATTTTAGTTGTACGAAGTTTAGTGAAACGGCCCCCAGGAGTAATACCAATTGTAAGAGTCAAAACGCTTTCTACCAGTTCTGTGTCCATACTGCTTTTCAACACATTCTTGGAGACGTGGGTGGGAGTATGTGATGGGTAATTTAACGATTGGGTTTCATTCATCCTTACCGGAATTCCGACTGGAGACCTGGTTTGGCCCTCTCATACGTCTTTGGTATTTTGTATGTGACAGTCGAGTCTGGTTATACCCGTTATGTGAGTATTACTATTATTCTTAATCCTATTGTAGGGGAAAGGGCTAAGTACCAGGTCAGGTTATTCTAATTTCAGGCTGAACATATTTTTTCTCGATGCAAATATTCCGTTCTGATTTTGGGATTTTCCAAAAAATCCTAAAATCAGAACGGAATATTTGCATCGAGAAAAAATATATTCAGCCCTGAAATGTAGCAGGTTAAAATGGGATCAGACAATTTTACCCGGCCTTACATGACCTTAGCTGTTGATAGGCCGTTAAACACCAATAAACAAACAAACATGCTTGGAGCCAGCCAAAAGGCATCAGCTGTTAACAGATCATTAAACAATAGTTAAACAGGGCTCCAGATAAGGAATTAGTAATTGAGTATTGTCACTCCATCATTTCTGAAGCAATTGAAGTTATTTTGAAGTTAATGCTTGTTAATCTTACCATATCATTCCCTGTAAGTCGTTTGCTATTCATTGCCTTTCCCAGGGATGGGCTGTGGCTCAGCGGTAGAATACAGGAATTCAATAGTGGGTGGTTGGTCGGGAGCACGTGACGGGTAATTCAACGATCGGGATTCATCCTTATCGGAATTCCGACTGGATGCCTGGTTTGACCCTCACATACGTCTTTGGCATTTTGTATGTGACAGTTGAATGGTTACACCCCTTATATGAGTATTACAATATTTTGTAATCCTATTTTAGGGGAAGGTGCCAAGTGACTTATGTGGCATGGACCTGGCACCATGTCAGGTTATTCTAATTTCAGGGCTGAATATATTTTTTCTCCATGTAAATATTCCGTTGGGATTTTCTCCCCAATGCAGCAGGTTAAAATGGGATCGAACCTGTTTGCCTGGCCTTACATGACCTTAGCTTTTGATAGGCCGTTAAACACTAATAAACAAACAGGAATTCAATACTGACGGTTGCGAGTTCAAAACCTAGTTTAACCTACCCTAGGGCATGAAAAATACTTTTGTAGTATTTCCATCCCAACTGTTGCTGGGACGTTAAACCCCATTCATTTAATTTCATTGTCTTTCCTGTTTAATATTGAATGTATATTTTGATTTTGCAGGGCTGTAAAGTTCAGGTGCAAGTGAAAAATGGCATAATATATGAAGGCATCTTAAATACCATCTCGGCTAAGGTATGTATACAATACATATATACGAGACGCGCCAGGGGATTTTGTACCTTTCTTGAAATACGTTTACAAAATTTACAATATTTTCCGTAACTGGCGTCAAAAGTTATGAAATTATTGTAAATTTTGTAGAGATATTTAATGAAAGTACTCAGATGTACGAAGGTACACAATCCCATGGCATACCTCAATATGTGTTTCACAAGTACCATAACAACTTCCTTGGTTGGTTTGTCGTCAATATGGTCAAGTCAAATTGCTTAGCTTGACGGTGAAAACATCAACAAGAATAGAAGCTACATGGTCACTTTATGGTCTGTCGGGTTGAAATGGTGAACTCCCCACATCAGGGGCATCTTTGGCAGAATATGTCGATTTGACATCATGTCACTTTGAAAGGATGAACTTCCCACATTAGGGGCATCTGGCAGAATATGTCTGTTTGACATGTCACTTTGAAAGGGTGAACTTCCCACATCAGGGGCATCTTTGGCAGAATATGTCGGTTTGACATCATGTCGCTTTGAAAGGGAGAACTTCCCACATCAGGGGCATCTTTGGCAGAATATGTCGGTTTGACACAATGATATGACTTTCACTCTGCTACCAGGGTGATTTGGTGCTGGAGCTGGCACACATGGTCGAGGACAACGTGAACGGGCGGAGTCAGCCGCCAATCTCCCCGTCCCGTGACCAGTTGATGGACAAACTGATTGTGAAACTGTCGGACCAGGTCACCATCAACGCAGTCAGTGTGGATCTTGACTACGCCATCCGAGGTAAGGGGCGTCCGATGTGATGAACCACATGTTGTATAATGCAGTCTCCGCGAAAGTTGTCGGACATGTCCGTTAAAAGTGCCGCCGGTAAACAGGAAGTCGCCGGTCCGAATGTGGTAAATTGTGGTAAATTTTTGTCCGGTCTGGTAAACTTGAAACTTGAATGTCCTGTAACATTTTGGCAGTTTCGCGGAGACTTATAATGGGAGGGTATCTCCGTGATGAATCCTTCATTGAGGCTCATATTTAACGGTGAATCTGTCTGGGATTCGCACATGTGGCAGTGATTTGATGTAGTGCATGTGCCTGGCATCATATAGAGAATACCAGGCTACTGTCTTTTGATATCAAGTTTACAGAGCTCCAGATAAGGTGCATATTTGTGTAAATACCCAATTAAAATTACCAAAAACCCAATTGAAATCAGGAGTGGTGAGCATCAAAAAGCAATGAAAACTTTGGTATCTTTATCATGCTACAGAAAACAATAAACAGACCACAAATATAGCATATTTTCTTATTTTTCCATGAGAACACATCCAAGGAGACAATTCTAATGAAATACCAACACGTGTTTTCATTTAGAAGCAAACTATTCAATAAGTGGCCTTTTTGTGGAATTTATCGGGGTATAAACTTGGAAAAGTCGCGGGAATACTGGACGAAGGCCGGAAGGCCTCGTCAGTACCGTATTCATGCGACTTTTCCAAGTTTATATCCCCGATAAATTCCACAAAAGGGCAATTCATTCCTTATAATTCCAGCATTTGAAATTTATTCATCAAGAAAATGTGTTTATTTTCCGTTTTCTTAGATTAGTTCACGGATACACGTATCAGTATTGAATCCCTTCATTGTAGATTAGTTCACAAATACCAGTATCAGTATCAGTATTGAATCCCTCCTTTGTAGATTAGTTCACGGATACCAGTATCAGTAGTGAATCCCTCCGTTGATTAGTTAACGGATACAAGTATCAGTATTGAATCCCTCTGTTGTAGATTCGTTCACAGACACCGGTATCAGTATTGAGTCCTTCCACTGTAGATGCTTTCATGAATACAAGTATTGAATCCCTCCACTGTAGATGCTTTCATGAATACATCTATTGAATCCTTCCATTGTAGATTCGTTTACAGATCCGAGCATCAGTAAGCACAATGGGGAGAACAAGGACAAGGTTGAGATGAAGGAGCTCCAGCCGTGGGACGCCGACGGGCCACTCAACCATGACACGGAGACGTTCTCCGGTGACAGATCCGTATGTACTCGCTCGTCTACACGTAGTGTTGTGTGTAGTTTCTACAGTTTAACCCTTTCAACACCACAGACCTGGAAAGTGGTATTGGCAAACAGTGTATATCCAGATGAGCTGGCTCGCCACGAGCCATCTCATCAGAATCTTAACGTTTTGCAAGTAATTTTCATATTTTTGAGAACAAAAACACCCCCTTTTCATACATGTTTCTCATTTCTATAATTTTACCATTGTATACATGTTGCTCATTTATATTGTTCATCATATTAATATTTTCACCGTAATCATCTGATTGCCTACCACATCTAACATACTATTTTAACATTATTTTTATTCATTGCTTGACCCTAAATGATTCTCTTTTGTGTTGTTGGGCCATTGAGCACCATTCCATTACCCCCTTTGATTTGTGCATTAATTTCTGATTTTTTCCAATTTTCAAAATGATCTGAGTATAATGCTTGAGTTGAGTGTGAATGTCGACTGTGTTTGTTTACCAGAATGGTTGGGATCCTGCACAAATGTTCCATACCAATGAGATGAAGTTCAACGTCAAGTCTTCTTATGACGATTCGCTCTCGCAGTACACGTAAGTACATATACATTTATTATTAAACCCCTGCTCAGAGCTCCAGATAAGCTGCGTATTTGCGTAAATACCCAATTAAAATTGCCAAAAAAAACAATGGAAATCGGAAGTAGCGAGTATCAAAAAGCAATAACAATATTGTGGTACCTTTATCATGCTGCAGAAAACAATAAACAGACCACAAATATAGCATATATTTCTTATTTTCCATGAAAACACATCTTGGTATTTCATTAGAAATGTCTCCAAGGAGACATTTCTAATGAAATGCCAAGATGTGTTTTCATTTCGAAGCAAACTAATTCAATAATTGCTGTCTGTTGATGTGTACATAGTAGTGTGATTTTATTTTACCCAATTAAAATTTTGAAATATCCAATTGCTTCAGATATGATGGAGTGAAAACTTATCTGGAGCCCTGCCTGTCATGTAGGATACTCTATATGTGGCTGTGGCTGGGAAGTGGGGTTTATGAGGTTTGTGTAGCTCCTGTTAAAATAGCCAACTTCTGTAGCCTGATAACGATCTATAATGCATTTTAGAAGCATCATGGTTGTTTCATTGATGGACTGGCGAACAGTGCAGATCCTGATCAGACCGTGCAAATGCACAGGCTGATCTGGATCTTCGCGGATCGTAGAACCAATAAGCCCCATTTCTCCAGTGACCACCTACCTTGACAGAGCTCCAGTTAACATGCGTAATTTGACCAAATATTGAGGTATTTTTCTTTAGTTCTTCACAAAAAAATGGTAAGTTGCGAGTTCTTTAGAATCGTCTCAATGAGACGATTCTAAAGCACTCCCAACTTGCCATTTTTGTTTCAGAAATAACAAAATTCCCACCAAAGTTGATAACTTAACTGGAGCTCTGATTTTGACTGGAATTTTTAGCACAGGTGTCGACTATATAAAACATAATCAATTTGTAGTTTACACGTAAAGTCTTGATTTTGACCCTTTAATTCTGGATACTCTTGAACACTCTGCACCTGTCGTGCTTCTAACATGCAATCCGGCTATTTTATCAGGAGCTATATTGGACACAAATCCCAGAAGTCTCATTTCTCCAGTCAAAGCCACATATATATAAAGGACCTTATATAAGTGATGATTTGATATGATATAGTAGAGGGACCAAAGATTGGTATTTTTACTCTTGTTTCATTTAACCCTTGAATTCTGGAGGCTATGGAAAATCCTGTATATTGTCCAGGACGAAGTTGGAGAAAAGCAACACGGACGAGTATAAGCGACGTGAGGAAGAAGCAAAGAAACTGGCGGCGGAGATTGAGGGCAGTGAGCAGTATAAGCAGCATATAGCCCTGGAGAATGGAGAGGGTGAGGGCGACGAGGAGTCAAGGTTCAGCTCCGTCGTGCGGCCCGTCGAAGGCGGGCAGGCCCCGGCTACCGCCGCAAATAACGGCCATAATCCCGGAAAGTAAGCAGGATCTTCACCCTTTGGAATGTGTTGATGTCAATTCATATTTTAATTACAATATTGTATTAACAGGAATTATTTATTTTAGACAGCAATTTTCTGGACTATAATTAGTCCTAATTTACATTTACATATTTTTATGCCACCTGGTTTCGAAGAAACGGGTGGCATATAGTGTTTGGACCGTCTGTCCGTCTGGGCACACATTAGGGTACTTATGTGGCTAGCCCCACAGGGTTATGGACTTGGTAAAGGATAGGGTTGGTTACAATTAGCCACCTAAAAATCCTTTTATGTGGCTAAAAATCGTTTTATGTGGCTAATATTTAACATGTGATAAGCCACATAAGTATAGTACTGTAAGAACGTCCGTCGTCTGTCTGTCCGTCTGTCTGTCCGTCCGTCACACTTTTCGGTTAACCAATTTGTCACAGTTTCTCAAATATGCTGCAGGTGGCATCAGCGTTCGACAGACGCATTTCTTGTTTGCAGATATTTAAACCTCTGTACCTTTTGACTGAGTTGGTATTTTGTGATTGTATTTTCAACATTTAATTTGTAATCTCAGTGTCTGTTCCTTTCAATAATGAATAATGAAAGGACAATGTAAAAACTTGCCATTCTGCTTTAAATGAACCCCTTATATATGTAATAATAAATTGGGGTTCTGCAACATAAATGTTTTTTGCTAAGCAATTTTAAGCAACTTTAATCAATTTTTCCCGGCTTAAAAATTGCTTTTAACTTGCTTAGAATTTATAAATTGCTTTATAGCAAACAAGTTATATGATGCAGAACAGAATCGGACAATCCCCATCTCTTTATAGCAGTGTTCGCAAAAGGTGTAGATCCAGATAAGTCTCTTCAGGATCTGCACTCTTTGCAAGTAACTCATATTGTTTAGGGGAAAAAAGAACCCTCTTATAAATGGACTAGTCTGAAAATCATTCTGTGATGATTGGATTGGTTGGAAAGATAACATGGCACAGTCCACACGAGTTATTTAGGGGTGAAAGGGTTTTTTTAATGCCATTTATTATACAGTGGAACCTCTCTAAACCAAACACAAGACAACATTTGTCATCTTATTTTATCATTTATCTTGGGGGATAATGTATGTTCATGATCACATAGCACATAGCTATGGCTCAGAATGATCAAATGCATGCTTTACAATGAAACCTCTCTAAACCGGACACTCTGTGGAACTCCAAGGGTGCCCGTTTTAGAGAGGTTTCACTGTAAATCTATCCTGTGATTGCAGGTATATACCCCCTAACATGCGAAGTGGAGTTGGCTCCCAAGGTGCGGGGCGGCAGCCAGCTAGGGCAGGGGCGGGCTACCCTCCCCATCACCAACAGTCCCAGCCACCCCCGCGGCTCCGGCACATCACACCGCCGTCGTCGCAGCAGCCGCCGCCCGCCCACCACCCGCCCCACCCACAGCCCCCGCAACAACAACAACAGTCGAATCCACAACAGCCGGTATTGCAACAGCAACATCCCCAGCATCAACAACAGACGCATGCTCCACACCATCACCAGCAACAGTCCTCTCAGCACCACCAACAGTCCTCTCAGCACCACCAACAGACGTCACAGCACCACCAACAGACGTCACAACATCAACAACAGATGTCACATCAACAACAGACGTCACATCAACAACAGCTTCATCAACAGTCGCTACAACAACAGCCGCTCCATCATCAGTCATCACCACACCAACAACAGTCATTACAGCACCAGCAACAGTCGTCAGCACACCAGCCACAGTCGGCAGTTCCCATAACCTCGCCACAGTCTACTGAGATTCCGAATGTGAATAGAGGTACGTACAGTCTGGGACTAGGCCAGTCATTTGGGAAAGAGGACATTTTCTGGCATTTTGGGTTAAATTAGAAAATTTATAACCCATGAAAATAAAGTGCTATGGGTTGACACATGTCGAGGGGTAGTTTTCATATTTCCGTCCGTCTGTTCATAAGAGGTGCGTTTTTCTTTGTCCAGGTGGCGGCTGGTGGTATCCGTGAGCCTCTGCTCACTTGATCTAATTTTCAATGAGATAATTTGAAGGTATGATATATGCTTTGAGAAACGGGTACATTCTCAAAATATCAGTCATAATGCCTCGTTTGATTATTTCAGTGGTCAGAGGAACTGAAATTTGATTAACTCGAGAAATGGGGCTAATGGGATTTGTGACCAGTTTAGCTCCTGATCCAATATCACATTCCTGTAGCCTGCTAACAATCTCTTGTTACAAGCATGCCATCGGTTTTATTGATGGAATGACAAACGGTGCAGATCCTGCAGCAGGTTAAATATGGGATCGAACCCGTTGGCCCGGCTTTAAATGACCTCCGCTGTTCATAGGCCGTTAAACAACAATAAACTCCATCCGACAGATGAGCCTATGCGACAAGGCGTGCCCGCATCCACGGCGGGCCCCACGGTGAAGACGAGCATTTCTAGTCCAGTTGCCGAGCAACCAGCGCCAGTGACGTCACCCGACAACAAGGTCGACGGCCAGCACAACCCGACGTCCCCCGGGGCCAATAAAGGGGACAGAAAACGAGGTATGTATTGGTGGGGGCAAATTGGATGTGTGGCCGAGAATGGAGATGGGACTATTGCTTATGCTATCTTTCTGGGGCCCGTTTCACTAAACTTTGTACGACTAAAATGTTTGTAAGTGCAAATTTAGAATCGTCTGGAAAATTCAATTGATGGATTTACATTTGCAGCCTATGCTCAATAAATGTAAATCCAATAATTGTTTACAAGAAAACATTGTTAATTGGACATTTACAGACTATCATAATTTTGCACTTACGAACATTTTAGTCTCACAAAGTTTAGTGAAACGGGCCCCTGAATCTTGCTGGGATTGGTAACGGTGGCTATATCATCCGCTGTAGTAAAATGGCCTCTACCCAGAGCTCCAGTAGCCGATTTCACCAACATTGCAAAGTATACTTTACTAGCAAAGTATACTTTGAGGGAGTAATCATGTATTGTTCCTGAAATGCATTAGTTCATATAAAACTAACAACTGCATATATTTGATGATTAAAAGTATGCAGAATTATTATACTGAATTTATTACATTATCACAGCCAAAATGGCTGTGATAATGTAATAAATTCAGTATAATAAAAATTAATAAATTTATCATAAAATTGAAAATTTCTCCCTCAAAGTATATACTTTGCTACTAAAGTATACTTTGCAATTTTGATGAAATCGGCTACTGATAAGGTGCGTATTCGCGTATTTTGCGCACTTATTGTTTAGCAGAATACGCATTGATTATCAAAAGTGGGAGTAGAAAATACTCACAGCAATGTGAAAATATGCATTGATTTACAAATGGAGTAGTGAAAATACGATAATAAAGTTAAAAATTTACTTAGTTAGGCTGCAAAAAGCAAACACTGTTTGATTTTTGCAGCTCAAATAAGTGAATGTATAAATTTATCATTTGTTTCCTATTTAATAAGGAAGAAAATCAAGAATACATTTGTGAAAGTAAAATATGCATTGAATTTGAAATATAAGGGTATAATTCTCTTTAGATGCGAAACCGATCTGGAGCTCTACTCCACCCCCCATGTTATCTGTATTTAATTTCGACCATGTAGTTTGTATTTTGTAATTTACAACAAGGTAATTTTTATGTTCATTTACAGGTCGAAATGCCAAGATTCAAGAATTAAAGGATTTTAGCAGTCAATTTAAGGTAAGAATTGTGCTAATTCAGGGCTCACACTGGCTTTTTTTTTCTTTGCGCCACCACTTTCGCCAAATGAAAAAAATTGGAGCCATTTCAGTGAAGTTGGAGCCAAAAATTTAGGCAGACTTAAAAATCAATGCCAACACTTTAGAATCAAACGGATACATTCTTTAAACTTTCTAAACTGTTATACACATCACTTCAATTGACAAATATAATAGTTTTTGAAATTGAATGACAGAAATGTATTAACTAGAACAACAAAAGACTAATTTGGTTAATGTAGTGTATTTTTTTACTTGTATTTTCATATAAATATATCATACGATCCTCTAACTTCGATAGCCGCACAGATTCGAGACCATTTTTATTTTCTCGTTCTATCGCGAGATTTACGGGTTACGTCACTTCCATTACACTTGTGCGTTCAACCGAAGCCAGATGAAAGGTCACAAATGCCAAGTTAGAAAAATGCGATTTAAACAGGACTAATACATTGCCAAACAACACAACACACCTAAATGTTGTGTTTTCCACTAATCCCATTAACCCCCTCCATTAAAATCCGGATTTCGATAGGAAAACTTACACATAAATGAGTTCGCTTGAACCCGTATGTTGTTTACATGTTTATCAATGGAGGTCACGTAATATTTGTAGGTAGAAAGGCACTAATAATGTAGGAATATGGATTTTCATTCAGTCACCACCTTAACCTATTTTTTTTTAAATTGTCAGTTTTAAGTTCGTCCACATCAGTCCAATACCTCCATTTATCAGCAGATATATGCAATCTGCTCTCTGTTTTTGTTATTCCCATTGTGGACGAGTACCACATGCAGAAGGGATTGAAATGTCTTACTCCAAAAATAGACATTACCACTTTAAAAAAGTATTAAAACCAACAAGCTGAAACTTCATATTGTTTAATTTGTTTAATCTAGCAAATTATATTTTCCAAGTTGGCAATCATTTGTCTAATCATTTAAGTTCGAAAGAATATGTATCGTGACCCCTGAACGCAATGGTACATTATGCAGACACAATTTGTGGTGTTTTCGAACCGGGCACCTGCACCGGAAGAGCATATGACGTCATAGGGTCAGAGGTCGCGACCTTTCACGGTACGCTGGAGGCGGCCATTTGTAGACGAGCGTGTTTTGAAAGTAAACAATTGCATTTCTCCGTGCTTTTGAAGCCAGTAAACGCAATATATATACAGATAATTGGATTATATTTGCATGTAACTAATAAAAAAAGGTTTATACTATATTATTTATTACGCATGTTGTTTAATATCGTTAGAGTCTCGAATTATGAGCAGTCCAGGATATATACATGCAACATGTTTCAACATTTATTGTTCTGCGAATACATTAGTGCAGAGTAAACGCCAGCTTCAGCAAGCAAAACTTGATCAAGACAGTGGCTACATCTATTTCATGTTAAGAATTCGCCTGGTCTTCCTGGATGCCCATGCAGTAAATGCAGCCTTGAAGTTGAAGTTCTGCAGCTCAGGGCCATTTATACAAATGGTCATGAGCTTTTCCAGGCCTTCTGACTTTAGACTATTCCGCAGTGCAGTCTTGATCAAGTTTTGCTTGCTAAAGCCACGTTCACAATCTGCCGTAGAAACTGGCAACACAAGAAGGCGTTCAGCAGCTTCGGCTGATGCTGGAAAAGTTTCTTTGTGGCGAATGGCCAGATTGGCCACATCTTTGGTGTTGGCCACTGATTTGTTGCCACTGTTGTGGCTAGTCCGAGAGTACTCAACAAAATTTGACAGCTCTCCCCCAGGGTTGGCAATTTCCCGGGAAATAAGAGTATTTCCCAGGACGGCGGGAAATACCGGGAAATACTGGGAAATACCGGGAAATATGAATCTTGGTGGTCTTTTTAATTCCAAAATGTCAAGATGAGTCTCTATATTCCCCTATATCTACTATGGTTAATATCTGTGTAGACTGATAAGCCTACAGGTAAAACATTCTGCAATAAAAAAAGAAATAATAAGTTTATTTAGAGGAAAAAAACATCATTATTTTCTAGACAATTTTCTTCCCTATATAAAGTCTATGTAGTATTTGCCAACTGTCTATTTTATTGTATATGAGAACACCCCTCATTTCTATAGTAACCTTAGTAGACATTAGTAGGCTTTTGGCTAATTTTAGCGATTTTAGGTACTGTATCTCGTACCATCGTGGCCCATAGTCTTCACATTAAATAAATGTCGTAATAATAATGCAAATAAGTAATACAAAGGCAAAGAATAAAACAACAGTACATTGTCAGTCATATAAGACTTGTAAGAGACGATGTGTATGCACATCATGCATGCTAAGATCATTTATTCTCATTTCTTGATACCGAATATTAGTGTGGGAGAAGGTTGACATTAACAGCCTGTTGTCTAAACATAGTCTGATCATGATGACGTTATCCTTGTGAATTGTATCTAGCAGACACTCGATGCTTCCTAAAAAATGAAGAAGCAATTTACAAAAAAATAATACAACCAACATATAAATGTCATGGTTGCCAAATATTCCACCTGATGAGTACCCCTAGTTGGGAATGAAACAGATCTATACATTGTAATTAACCCCTATATCTAATTATTAAGTTGTTGATTCTTTAATTAACTATTACTGAGCTTAAAACTTAATATAAATAACTTTAATTATCAAATAATAACATCAAAATTCATATTTCCCGGTATTTCCCACTTTGGGGAGTATTTCCCGGGACGGTATTTCCCGCCGGGAATTCCCGCCCCCGGTATTTCCCGGCCAACCCTGCTCTCCCCTGTACCCGCCCATTCCAAATGAGGTGACGTAGTCTGACACAGCTTCAATGTCATCTGTCACTGATGATGCAGGTAACTGTGGATTGAACATGTTGCTCAATGCTCTTAAGACCGCACTATCAGCATTGTCTGAGAAACGTTCATTGAGGCTTTGCACCATGGATGTCACAAACTTATCTGCAACACTAACTGCCTCCTGCCTCTGCTTCTCACTATCCCTTATAGTATGCCCAGCAAAATCAAACGTCATTAAGCCATCTGGGCCGACCTGGGGCTCGGTGGGGGCAACTGATAAAAATATTGCCAAACTGGACCCATCTCTCTTATCCCGAAGGCCTTCTAGTCTGTCTATTGTTGATGTCAGTAAGGGCGAGACCTCCGAATAGTCCAGGTCAGATCTCTGGTACATTTTTGACAGAATTGCCAGGGGCTTCAGTACATCACTCAGGAAGTGGGCAATGTAGAGGAATTTGTACGTTGCGATGGGCTTGTACATACTGAGTGCCTTGCCTGTGTTCTCTTCAAGGAACACAGACACCAGACTGCCATAGCTGGCTATCAGGGCATCAACCGAGCCTTCAAAACTCAACCATCGGGTATGAAAAACTTGTTTGAATCGTTTTGGTTGAGCTTGGAGTATGGACTGGATTTCAGATAGTGTGGCCATGTTCTTGGGGGAAAAGTGAAAATACTTGTAAACAGAGTTAAGAATGTCCTGAAACTTTACAAGGTATGGGATAGTGTCAGCACTACTGCAACAACTCAGTGCCAAGCGATGGGCGATACAATGTGTGGCTAGGACTCCAGGGACTGAACTCTTTAGTCGGGTAACCACACCAGACCGATTTCCCACCATAACAGCTGCACCGTCAGTACTGACACCACACAGATTTGACAGGGCAACTCCCTTTTGACCTAACATTGCGACAACTTTGGTAAATATGCATTCCGCATTTGCACGATGCAAGTCACTGATGCCCAAGAAGTGGGTCTGTGGGCTCACTGTACCTAGGGAGTCCTTTTCTATGAGCCGTATATACAGGATTAAGTTCTGGTGAATAGAAATGTCTGTTGACTCGTCTAACATGAGACTAAACTTCACAGACGCGTTGATTTTTGCCAACAGTTCATCATGGAGCACTTTCGTTATCGCATCTTGAAAGTCGTCGATGCTCTGGTTGTGGGCGTATGTTGTGTGATTATCCACCCTCAGGTCACATAACTGGGAGGCGCCCTGAAAATTCACAGACACTATAAGAAGAGACAAGTCCAACATTAAATGTAGATGCACAAAGTTATGCAAAAATATTGATTTTTTTACGGACATTACATGGATACCTAATTGTTACCATTCCACATGTTTTCAACACACGTTGCTGTTTTTTACCAATATTAACTAATAGAATAAATGATTGACTTGCTTTGAATAAATATTGATTTTTGGCAATATTTTCAGAAAATGTGATTATCTCCCCTGACCTCAAAATTACTAAAATAGTTTCTAGTCTACAATATATACCTGTTCAATACACAGAGTATTCAGTGAAGAAAACAATGTATTGGGCAGATCCTTCTTTGCTGCGAAGTACACGTTCTTCATGGCTGATGTTACGGCCGCCTCGCTCTTGTTCAATGCAGCTGTCCGCGCGACATCCATGCCAACCGACTGCTTGGCAGCAGATGCTGCTGCAACATGGTCTGAAAATGGAGAAGTTTCATTAAAATATACTACAATCTAAGCTAAAGCAATGTCCATTGGTAAAATACATGTCGTTTCTTTTTACTAATAATGCAGATCCTGATGAGATTTCATCCATCTAATAATAGACATGAAGCCACAATAAAAATAAACAATTAAACAAATGTGGTGAATGATCTGTTAGCCAAAAGTATTGTGTGTTTATTTAATTCAATTACATTTAATATGATAAGGTGTGTAATTTGAGCACTTTTTGATAAAATTTGGTTATTTCTTCACAAAAGATCCAAGTTGGGAGTCCTTTAGAATCATATTTTTGAGACGATTCTAAATCACTTCCAACTTGCAATTTTTGATGGAATAATCTTACCTCAAATTACGCACCTTAACTTAAGCTCCAGATATATACGCATTCAAGATAGATGTATCTACATACCTTTGCTCACAGCGTGCTTGGTTACCGATTCCTTCTTAAATACTGAACATCCAGCAGTGAAAGAATTCGCTTTTTGAACACCAATGCAGACGTCGCAGAACATTAGCTTTTGTTTTGCATCATAATTGAGCCAAGAATGGCCTATTTTCCAAGTGTCCTTGAAGTTTCTGTTTGGCGAATTTGCAACAATTTCGCCTTTTTAGAAGGTGGAGTAGCACAAGATGCAGGCATACGCTTAGAAGCCATTTTGGCAACTGGTGACAGATGCTGTTTACTTTGAAATTTATACTGATCAGCAAAGTACGCCAGACATTCACACCCAGTTGTAAATAATATGTTGTGCATATGGGACCCCAGTTTCTATGCAATTGTCAATAAAAGTATCAAAGAGGCTAGCAATCACTAACTCTGTTTACTCGTCAGCTGTTTGAAGTGACCACAACTGCCGACAATTTTCTGTTCGACAGACAAAGGTCACTTCCTACAACACGACAGGAGGTGGCCTTTTGCTGATAATCCATGATAAGTTTCATCTGTAAACAAACCCTTAACTAGTTTATGGCACAAGCCATAATTAATCGTTTCCTGATAATTCAGATGCCCTGCAACTTCACACACAGGTGATAACACGGTAGACTGGTTATCGATTTTATACTCCCCAGATGCGCTCGCTAACTACAAGCTTAAACCCAGTCTACCAGTTTTACCAATACACACAGAGACTGTGTCCTGGGAAAATCAACTTTATGGCATTTTCGCGATTTTTTACCCAGCGCCATTTATTTTTGCCAAAAAAAAATTTTTTTTGCGCCATTTTCAATTTATTAACGCATTTGGCGCCATTTGCGATGGCCAGCGTGAGCCCTGCTAATTGGAAAATCACTAACTTAACACCTGAAAGGTACATGCCCACTCAGTAGGCACAAAATCTTCTTTGCAGGAATTAAATACAGGTAATTGTCGTTATCTCAAAGTTGACAGGACTGAGCAAAATATATCGACATATCCGAACTTCGAGATAAAAATTCGCCACATTTAGCGACCATTCTAGAAAAAATCCAAACAGAATCGCTTCAAAAATGCCGACTTAACTTTACTTCCGGGTAATCATAAATCACACACTTTCTTTTAACGAAACGCGCGTGGTTGTTACTAAATATATCGCATATGCATGACACAATTTCCTGTACACAATAAACTGTTTTGCAAATCACACCCAATACACATGAATGAATAAGTGTTACATCTAATTGTCAACGCTCGCTGTCTTTTCTGACGATGTTATTCTTCAATCGCAAAATTCAAGACCCGCATTTCGTCCCAAAATCACGTAGGACTTGGACTCGTCGGCCACTGGCACAAACAAATTCGGCCCAAATCGAATCAAATCGGCGTTAAGCAATGCCAAGTTCAATTGTCTCGATTGCCACCCCGTTTATTTGATCTTCATGTTGAAGTGATCCGATGTCATATTGGTTAATTATGGTCTAAGTGAATTAATTATACCCCTCACAACGAGTTGTGGGGGACAACGAGTTGTGGGGGCACAACGAGTTGTGGGGTGGGGTATACTGGAGTCCGGTTGTCCGGTTGTCCGTCTGTGCGTGCGTCCATAAACTTAACATCAGAGAAATTTTGTTGTAACTTCTATTTCCTTCATCTAAAATGCTTAATATTTCAAACATGCATTCCTGTAAGGCTTTACTGCCATGCTGTGCCAAATCCACGACCGTCCAACCCCCGCTGATCCCAATGTCAAGGTCAAATACTTGGTCTCTTTACAAAACTTAACATCAGAGAAATATTGTTATAACTTCTATTTCCTTCATCTAAAATGCTTAATATTTCACACATGCATTCCTGTAAGGCTCTACTACCATGCTGTGCCAAATCCACGACCGCCAACCCCGCTGGTCCCAAGGTCACGGTCAAATACTTAGTCTCTTTACAAAACTTAACATCAGAGAAATATTGTTATAACTTCTATTTCCTTCATCTAAAATGCTTAATATTTTCACACATGTATTCCTGTAAGGCTCTGCTACCATGCTGTGCCAAATCCACGACCGTCCAACCCCCGCTGATCCCAAGGTCAAGGTCAAATACATGGTCTCTTTACAAAACTTAACATCAGAGAAATATGTTATAACTTCGCTTCGCTTACTGACCAATCTAGTTCAATATGTTTGTGCAACGTTTAACACATTTTAGCGGCTGTGTTTTTTATTTCTATAGACGTGTGAAAACTTACCTGATATAATCTCTCTGAATCAGACTTGGCGGTGCCAGGCTCTTATTTTTCACATCGAGTTATCAGAATACAAATATGAAGGAAACATGCTATCGGGACTAGATTTCCACCTCGACATAACCGAAATATCGACATTTCCGATATCGATTTATCAGGAGTAAAATACATGATCTATACAGGGAATTCAGTCGGGGGACATATATCGAGGTAAGCGATATCGAGATAGCGAGAATCAGCTGTACATGTAAGTGTATAATTGTGTCGCAATTCAACCAGTTCTAAAAATTACGAGCGCCCGCTTTCAGATATAATCATTTAGTAATATTTATTTTACTGATAGGGATTCGTGGTGGTATCAGGCTATGTTCGTATGCAAATGAGGCACGGTATTTTTTAATTATTTATACTAATTAAATGTGTCGCCTGAACAAATAATATTTTCTACAGATTTTAAGGTATGATAATTGCACATCAAAAAATAAATACAGTCGAACCTGTGCTAAAGACCACCTCCGAATAGCAATGACCTGGCTGTAAAGGCCAAACTTTTGTTGTCCCAATAGCACAATTATTATATAAATGACCCTGTGAATATAGACCACCTGTGAACAAAGGCCAGATTTTTCACTTCTGCTGGCTGGCCTTTATACCCAGGTTTGACTGTATAGAGAATAAATAGTAATGTCCGTTAACATTTTAAGGAAACACAGTTATCGTCCCTGATATCTGTGGAAATTTACGTCTAATATATAATGTATAATAATGCCAATCAATATGTGGGGTAATGGTGAATGCATATTTTGCCAGAAAATGTCCCAGATGATGTCTCTTATATAAAGAACATTTTGTGCCTACTGAGTGGGCATGTACCTTTAAGGTGCTACCTGATAGAGATAAACTTCCATGACACGTGACCAGTGACATCTAGGTCTGTTTCACAATCAATATTTTACCAAATAATTTCAAAAATAAAAGGAAGGCTCATTTTTAAATTTTGATAAAATTTAATATTATCGGAAAAAAAATATAGTTTTTGCATTGTTTTGCTAAGTAGTCCTTAGCTGTTGCTTGGATGTTAACTCTTTGCATGTTAGCGGTGAAGATATCCGCCAAACAAATTAGGAGTATATGTTTTATTTCTCTTTATAAATATGTCTTGGAATTTCATTAGAATTGAGTCCTCAGGACTCGATCTAATGAAATTCCAAGACATATTCATGATATTTACAAGGAGAAATACAAGAAAATATGACGAATTTTTGTCCGCTAGTTTTGAACTATTTATAGCCCACAAGTTTCCCAGCATGCAAAGAGTTAAGTTAAACCAGAGCTCCAGATAAGGTGCATATTGGCGTATTTTAAGCATTTATTTTAGCAGAATACGCATTGATTATCAAACGTTGAAGTACAAAATACTCGCCGCAATGTGAAAATACGCATTGATTTTCAAATTGAGGAGTGAAAATACTGTAATAATGTGGAAAATTTGCTTTAAATAGTTGAGCTGCAAAAAGCAAGTGTTTTTGCAGCTCAAATAAGTGAATTTTTAGCCAGGCGAAAGCCGGGCCGGAGGCGGGCGGCGGGTGGCGTCCACAATCAATGTTAAGTTTTCGTGTTTAAGTCCATTTCTTTGGTACTGTACCACCTAGGACCACCAAACTTTCACAGCTTCATAACCAAGGGGTGCCCACCACATACAACTGTCCAACATGTGACCATTTTTTTTACCTTCACCTATTATTTCTACGTAATTGACTTAGCCATTTTCAACGTTAACTTTTTAACGTACGTCCGGTTACAGTTTTTTGGTTAAGTTTTTTGTTATACTATATCTCTGCAACTGCTTCGCCCATTACCTTGAAACTTCACATGGGTGTTTATCATCATCCATATTTTCATTCTACCCCCCAACCGTGCGGCCCCTGTGCCCAATGTCGAGGTCAAATTACTTTGAATTTTTTTGTTAAAGTTTTTTCGTGTACTATATCTCTGCAACTGCTTCACCCATTACCTTGATACTTCACATGGGTGTTTATCATCATTGTCGCGCCCGCTTGCGGAAAGCGCGATATAGTCGGCATTTTGGCATACGTCCGTCCGTACGTCCGTGTGTCCGGTTAAAGTTTTTTGGTTAAAGTTTTTCCATCTACTATATCTATTATTTTAGTGTCCATGCCTCGCCCCAAGGCACGACATGCAGGCCACGGCCATCTAGTCTACAAAAAGTGGGTATAATTATGTTATCCAAGTGTCTATGCTTGGAAAAAACCTGGCCTTCGTGGCTTTGCCTCGTTTCTTGTTTAATTTGTTTTAATTTTTATCATTTGTTCCATGTTTAATAAGGAAGAAAATCAATAATGCAGTTGTAAAAGTAAAATACGCATTGAATTTGAAATCTGGGGGTAGAATACGCTTTAGATACACAACTTATCTGAAGCTCCGTTAAGCACTTACACTTCCTCTTGCAGCTTGACGATAATAAGGAGAAGGAGAAGGATCCCAAGAGTCCTCTAGGTGAACCCAAAGACAATATTCACACGAGTTCTAGTAGTGTTAGTGCTGAAGGTGACAGTGTCGGGAGCCCGGAGAAGGCTCCGTCGTTACCCGCGTCCGTCAAGGCGCCCGCCACGTCTCCCGACGCTCAGGATTTATCAGGTAATATTGTTTAACCCTTTCAACCCTAAATACTGGAATGGACTGTGATATGTTAGTTTTTCGATCAATCCAACCGTCAGAAAATTATTTTCAGACTGTTTATGAAAAGGGGGTGTTTTTGTTTGCAATAGAGGTCTGTGGTGTTAACAGGGTTAACCATCATTACGAGCCAGCTCATCTGGATCTACACTTTTTGCCAATACCACTATACAGGCCTGTGGTGTTGAAAGGTTGAAAGCAAGCCAATGTATCCCATCACTGTGGTGTGGTGGTTGGATCATAAACCTGCACATGGAATTTTAAGCCAATCGTTTACACAGTAAAGTAGTTGTAGGAGAATGGATAAACACGCACACATCTACTCGACAGAAAGTTATTTGACCTTGGGCAAGCGGGGATCATTGGGTCCATTTAGGGGAATGAAGTATGATTGATGAGAAACCTGCACTGCACATTCAAGCCAATCGTTCATACAGTAAAGAAGTTGTAGGAGACTCTGGAATGGATAAATGCGCACACATCTACTCAACGGAAATTTATATGTTATTATACCCCCCGCAACGAGTTGGGGGGATATCAGGGATTCTGCTGGCGATCGCCACTTTCGCAATTGGCGATAAAAATAAACAATTGGCGATAAAAAATTACAATTGGCGATAAAAAATTACAATTTTCGAAAAGAAATAAAAAAAAAAAAAGATTTGTTTCGATTTTTTTCTCTCAAAAATTGTAATTTGTTATCGCCAAATGTTTGATTTTTTTTGAAGTGGCGAAGGGGTACTTGGGCCCATGCGTGGGTATTCCGTAAGCCTCGCTTACTGACAAATCTAGTTTGACATGAGACGGGAAATCAAAATTTGGACAATAATAAATATGCACAAGAAGTTTCAAGCCAGTCGGTCGCACGGTAAAGAAGTTATAGCAGAATGGAAATCTTGATGGACAGAAGACATTTGAATCCCTATGTCCCATTTTTGCTATGCTTTGGTATAAAAAGGGCGATGACTAATACAAGTTAAGATTTTGGTCAAATTCCATGACTTACAAACGTGTAATTTTATTTCACCCTTAGAATGTGGGAAATAACAATTGTCTGCTGCTGTTTCGTATCTTGAAATAATGACATTTTCTCAATAACAACATGATTTGGCAGCACTTGAGAATCATTTCTATTGGCATTGATTCTAAAATGCTGTCAATGTTGAAGTTTTTCTGTCTGTCAAATCACATGGCTCATAAACAACCGTTAGAATACAGAATAAAAAATTGTCGTCTGCTGTTGTTTCATATTGAAATTTTTCTTAACCCTTATCCTGTGGAGCGCGGACAGTGTCCGCCCCACCGCACTTTACTCCTCACTGCTAATCACGGACTCTGTCCGCGCTGGGGGCTTCCCTCAAATATCTACCTCGTTTGCAGTTTTACTACGGGATTCCCATTCAGAAAAGTTGTAAATTCATTCATAAGTACATGTCACATGATGTTCACGTGATAATATCTAAATATACCGACCAAGCGACGTTGAATATGCCAACACAAAGCCGTGTAATCCCAAAAGTCAATACACAGAAAATTTCTCCAAAATGGCGAACCGTGTGATGAATGTAGATGAAGTTTTAGCACAATTATTTACGGATAGTGAAAGTGGTGAAGATCTGGAATTGGATGTTATGGATGAAGAATATGTTTTAGAAGAAGTTTTGATGAATGCCACCGTTGTAAGGGAGGTAGACATGGTACAATCACAGGCAGATCGCCAGTTACCAAGCGATTTAGAGAGTGGGTGGGGTAACATTGATTCTCCACCCATTGTGATGCCATTTACGGGTGTAAACGAGCTCACAGGTCTGACAGATGACCGTTTCCCACTGGATTTTTATAATATATTGTTTGATGAATCAATGTGGCAAACTATGACTGATGAGACGAACGCTTATGCAGCAGAAAGACTCCAAAACATTCAACTAAAGCCACACAGCCGATTCCACAAATGGACTCCCGTGAATGTGGATGACATGAAGTAAATCGGAAAACAAACGAGCCAATAATGAAGCCAGCCGCCATTCTCGATTACATCAAAAACATGGGAGGTGTTGATCTTTCAGATCAAATACTACAGTATTATGATGTACTTCGGAAGTGCGTAAAGTGGTGGAAGAAGTTGTTCTTAGCAGGATAAGGGTTAATAATGACATGATTTGGCAGCACTTTAGAATCATTTCCATTGGAAATGATTCTAAAGTGATGTCAAATCATGTTTTTGTTCAGAAAAATGGAAATTAAAACCTACAACGACAACAAAATGTCAACATTGTAACGTTAACCGTATTCTACTGCTTAACAAATTTTGTTTAAAGTGAATACGTACGGACTGATAACTTGCCATATCCTGCATTAACCAAATGATGTTAAAACATGGGGCCATTGCTTTTACCAGGTAATGTGCTATAAAATTCCACATTTCTTGTTCCACGGCAGGGATGGGTTGTGTGGCCTAGGGGTTAGAACACCTGACTTCCAATCCGGAGGTTGTGGGTTGAAACCTCACCTTGGACATTAAAAAGACTCGTAGTATTTCCATCCTCCTGGGCTGTCGGATGAGACTTTAAACTGTGGTCCCGTCTCTATATGACTAACTGCTGCTGGGATGTTAAAACAAATCCAAATGACTTTGTGTGATATATAGACCAGTAGCCTATTTCATCAACATTGCAAAGTATACTTTAGTAGCAAAGTATACTTTGAGGGAGAAATTTTCAATTTTATGATAAATTTATTAATTTTTATTATACTGAATTTATTACATTATCACAGCCATTTAATGGCTGTGATAATGTAATAAATTCAGTATAATAATTCTGCATACTTTTAATCATGAAATATATGCATTTGTTAGTTCTATATGAAATAATGCATTTCAGGAAAAATAAATGATTACTCCCTCAAAGTATACTTTGCTAGTAAAGTATACTTTGCAATGTTGATGAAATAGGCCCCTGGTACCAGGTCAAGTTATTTTAATTTCAAGGCTGAATTATATATATAAATATTCCGTTCTGATTTGGGATTTTCCCCCAATGCAGCAGGTTAAAACAGGATCGAACGTGTTGGCCCGGCCTTACGTGACCTTAGCTGTTGATAGGTCGTTAAACACCAATAAACGAACAATAAACCCATTCGCTTTTACTTTCTTATTCCACAGAATTATACCCCTAGTTTACTGGTACTTGCTATACCAGGACGCGTGCATATTGTGACTTACGGCACCCTTGTTCTATACAGGGCACCCAGAACACGGGAGCGATGTGGCGCTGCCGGATAATCCGAAAGAAAATCCGAAGGATGGGGAGTCACAGCAGGAGCAGGGTCAACAAAAACCGGTTGATAGGTATGGCAATTATTGTAGACCAGGGGCCCGTTTCACTAAACTTTGTACGACTAAAATGTTCGTAAGTGCAAATTCAAGATCGTCTGGAAATTTCAATTGATGGATTTACATTTATTGAGGAGCCTCAATAAATGTAAATCCAATAATTGTTTTCAAGAAAACATTATTAATGAGAAATTCACAGACTCTTAATTTTGCACTTACGAACATTTTAGTCGCACAAAGTTTAGTGAAACGGGCACCAGGTAAATTTGTTGCCGAATATGGACCACTCTTTTAAATAGGCCATTGAACATTGAACATCATCGTGGTTGGTGGGAGCACGCGATGGGTAATTTAACGATCGGGATTCATCCTTACCGGCATCCCGACCGGAGACCTGGTTTGGCCCTCAAGTACGTTTCTTGTATTTGAGAGTTGAATCTGGTTATACCCTTATAAGAGTAATCCTGCCAGTATTACTTTTAGGGGAAGGGGCCAAGTGACTTTGGTGTGGTATCAACCTGACACCAGGTCGGGTTATTCTAATTTCAGGGCTGAATATATATAATATTTATCTCGATGTAAATATTCCGTTCTGATTTTGGGATTTTCCCCCCCATGTAGCAGGTTAAATGCAGGAACGAACCCGTTGCCCGGCCTTAAATGACCTTCGCTGTTGATAGGCCAATAATTCCAGCACAAAAATATTTACACACTTCCCTAACATTTGATTGGCCCGTAGCAAGTCTCTGTCCAAAATTTATATCCCAGTAAACTCCCACGCCGAACTACTTTCCGTAACCGTGAGGCGCAGTTAAAATAATTAAGAAAACGGAAAATAAACACATTTTCTTGATGAATTTATTTCAAATGCTGGAATTATAAGGAATGAATGGCCTTTTTGTGGAATTTATCGGGGATATAAACTTGGAAAAGTCGCGGGAACTGGAATACTTCGAAAATTGTAATTTTTTATCGCTTCGCCCAGTATCCAGTATTCCCGCGACTTTTACAAGTTTATACCCCTATAAATTCCACAAAAAGGCCATTCATTCCTATAATAAACATAAAACAAACATCAGTGACTTAGTGATATTAAAATTGGTGAAGTTTGTCCGATTAACGTCGCTTTGCTTGGTTTAATCTCAGCAACGTGACGTCACACTGACAAACTCCGCCCGTTATAAAACTGATGATGCTCTGTAGCTTATTTCACCAACATTGCAAAGTATACTTTGAGGGAGAAATTTTCAATTTTAGGATAAATTTATTCATTTTTATTATACTGAATTTATTACATTAAAATGGCTGTGATAATGTAATAAATTCTGTATAATAATTCTGCATACTTTTAATCATCAAATATATGCAGTCGTTAGTTCTATATGACATAATGCATTTCGGGAAAAATAAATGATTACTCCCTCAAAGTATACTTTGCTAGAAAAGTATACTTTGCAATTTTGATGAAATCGTCTACTGGAAGTGGTTCTGTGAGAAGCCACTCAGGATTTTCTATGTCCGGTCGCCTGTTTATAAGAATGGAGCATTATAGCTCTGCATCAAATGGCTGTCAGACTGTATTTGCTTCTTGTCAAATGTGGGGTATTAATGTGACCAAAAGTGATGATGATTCGCAACATTTACCGAGATCTGCCAAATAAGATGAAGCCAATTTTTATGTGTGTGTGTGTCTGTGGATTGGAGGATGCGTGTACGGATAGGCCACATTTTGTTGTTAATACTGAAGTTGGTGGATTTAGTTTTGCACAGACTTGCATGCTTCGTGTTTACTTGAAATATGTGTAGTGAATCAACGCTGTGTACTTTATATTTTGTCATTGGGAAACTTAAATTCCATTGTGTTGCTATTTCAGTACTGTTTTGTTGAATTCCACACTGAATCCAAATG
The DNA here is from genome assembly GCA_029237695.1 of Conchocele bisecta. Lineage (NCBI taxonomy): Eukaryota > Metazoa > Mollusca > Bivalvia > Lucinida > Thyasiridae > Conchocele > Conchocele bisecta. The sequence continues at coordinate 75,800,217 of CM055277.1, forward strand.
CAAAGGCTTTCAACCCCGGCAAGCCGTTCCAGCCCGTAAGTACATATATATACACAGTGATCTGAAAAAGCTGTGTTTTGCTATTGCAACCAGGGTAGACCCAGACCAGCCTGTGCATCTGCACAGTCTAGTTAAGTGTCTACACTGTTCACTGTTACGTCGGTAATTTCGCCTATTAATCATGTGAACAATGTAGATTAATAATTATCGCAGATTCCAACTTCAAAGCTCTGGTAGTTGGTTGGGAGCATGCGATGGGTAATCAGGGATTCCGCTGGGGAAAAAAAAATCGGCACTTAAAAAAAAATAAAACAATTGGCGATAAAAAATTACAATTTTTTCGAGAATTATAATTTTTTATCGACAATTGTTTATTTTTATCGCCAATTGCGAAAGTGGTGATCGCCAGCGGAATCCCTGGGTAATTTAACGATCAGGATTCATCCTTTCCGGAATCCGGACCGGGGTCCAGTAGCCGATTTCATAAAAATTGCAATGCATACTTATCCAGCAAAGTATACTTTGAGGGAGTAATCATTTATTTTTCCCGAAATGCATTATTTCATATAGAACTAACGACTGCATATATTTGATGATTAAAAGTATGCAGAATTATTATACTGAATTTATTACATTATCACAGCCAAAATGGCTGTGATAATGTAATTAATTCAGCATAATAAAAATAAATAAATTTATCCTTAAATTAAAAAAGTATACTTTTGCAAGATAGTATAATTTGCAATTTTGATGAAATCGGCTACTGGTTTGACCCTTCTGTACATCTTTGGCATTCTATTATGTGAGGATTGTATCCGATTACATCCCCTTGTATGAGTAATACGATTATTCCTAATCCTATTAGTTTTAGGAGAAGGTGTGGTATGTACCTGGATTATTCTAATTTCAGGGCTGAATATATTGATTTTCCTTTATTTCTGTAAATATCCTGAATAGATTCTAATTTCATTAGAATTGAGTCCGAACGCATACAGAGAGAAATAAGAAAAAATGCTCCTAATTTGTTGGCTGGTATTTTCACCGCTACTGTGAAAAGCGTTAAATGACCTTAGCTGTTGATAGGCTGTTAAACTCCAATGGTTAGAAATGTACGTTTTGATGGGTACAGCCATCAGTGTTACTGATTCCTCGTCTTGTTACAGAAACAGCCGAACCAACAGATCCCCACCCCCCCTCGCCCCCAGACACAGAGCCCCATCATCCAGCCGGCGATGATGAACATCCCCACCGCCCAGCCCGTCTACCCTGGCCCCGGCCAGCAGTTCATTATGCCGCCCGTCATGCTGAACAGTGCACCGCAGGCCGCCACCCAGAACCAACAGATACCATACAACGTTGTTCGCCCCAAACGTGGTGAGTATTACAGTTGCAGCCACCCAGACCCAACAGATAACCATACAAATTTGATGTTCACCCCAAACATGGTGAGTATATACAGTTGCCGCCACCCAGACCCAACAGATACCATACAACGTCCGTGTTCGCCCCAATCGTGGTGAGTAGGCAGTAGCAAGCTAAACTATATGGCCTAGTGTGTGAGACTTTAGGCATTATATTATTTGAGAATTTTACAAGATGCATTTTCTACAGGTACGTGAGATGTATTGTGCATTCACGATATACGGATGGCGGGCGAGCACAAATTATCCTTTTAACTTTAATGTTCTATTTCACGGATCTTAGCCAAATGAGATACACATATATACCACGGCAAGAGGAAGAACTCTCTTGTTCCTCATAAATGTTGGATGCGTTATCTCCCTGTCTTGGCCATTTGTAAGTTTTGTATTCTTGTCCAGAGCTCCAGTTAAGGTGCGTAATTTAACCAACTTGGGGTGACATTTTGTTATTTCTTCATCAAAAATGGCAAGTTAGGAGTCCTTTAGAATCGTTTCATTGAGGCGATTCTAAAGCACTCCCAATTTGCCATTTTTGATGGAGAAATAAGAAATTTACCTCCAAATTACGCAGCTTACCTGGAGCTCTGGTTGTCCTTGCGATAACTCGAGTTGTACTGGACGGATCTTAACCATATTTCGTATACATGTTCATCATGGCAATAGGATGAGTTATGTCCCCAGGTGGCCATGTTTAAGTGTCACATTCTGTATGCTTGTCCTCATTCATGGTAACTTGTGGTCTATTTGACTGATCGTAACCAATTTCAGTATACAACTAACATGTTTATCATGGCAAGTGGAAGAACCCTATTGATTTTCAAAGTTTTACAGTAAGCTATCTCCCCTTGTTTACTGATTATGTCTAGGTTGTACAGAGCTCCAGATAAGCTGCGTATTTGCTTAAATTCCCAATTTAAAATTGCCAAAAACACAAATGAAATCAGAAGTAGCGAGTATCAAAAAGCAATAAAAAAATTGTAGTACCTTTATCTTGCTGCAGAAAATAATAAACAGACCACAAATATAGCATATTTTTCTTATTTTCCATGAAAACACATCTTGGTATTTCATTAGAATTGTCTCCAAGGAGACAATTCTAATGAAATGCAAAGATGTGTTTTCATTCAGAAGCAAACTATTCAAAAATTGCTGGCTGTTGATGTGTAAACAGTAGTTTGATTTTATTTTACCCAATTAAAATTTTGAAATACAAGATGTGTTTTCTTAGAAAATAAGAAAAATATGCTATATTTGTGGTTTGTTTATTGTTTTCTGCAGCATGATAAAGGTACCATAAAATTGTATTGCTTTTTGATACTCGCTACTTCTGATTTCAATTGGGTTTTTGACAATTTTCATTAGGTATTTAAGCAAATATGCAGCTTATCTGGAGCTCTGAAAATTACTTGCAAAAAGGGCATATCTGGATCTACACTGTTTGCCAATACCACTATGCAGGTAGCTTATGTAGTGTTGTAAGGGTTAACAAAACCAAATTGTCATGTATTACAGCGGTGGTGTCGGTGAAGCCCGACTTCACGGCGGCCGCGGCCCAGGCAGCCACGGGGCAGCCCCTGTTGGCCCAGCCTACCATCTTCATGCAGCAGCCACAGATGGTGCCCCCGCAGCCCACTGGCTACCAGATGGGACAGGTACGCAGAGAATATAAGGTTTGACCATGTCCAGCCGTAGGCCGCGGGTTCAAACAGTTCCCGAGTGCCACGGCACATGTGGGTAAACGTTTACCGTGGCACAAGGGAACTGTTTGAACCCCAAGGTCGTAGGCTGCAGGATCAAACAGTTCCCGAGTGCCACGGCAAACGTTTACCCACGGCTGGACATGGTCGAACGTTATTTGTTATTGTAATCGTGTAATATGAGCAAATATGCAGTACTTTCTGTAATTTGATAATCTGCTCCATTCATACAGCTGATTTACAGGTGGGACAGGTACACAGAGAATACCAGTCTAGCTTCTTTACATATCAAGTGGGTGGTTGGTCGGGAGCACACGAAGGGTAATTTAATGATCGAGGTTCATCCTTACTGGAATGCCGACTTACATGGTTTGGCACACATGTACATTTTCGGCCTTCTGATACTTGAGAGTTAATCCTGTTATTCCTCTGACAGTAAAAAGTAATAATATTAGTGATAATATCATTTGGAGCTAAGTGACTTTGGTGTGGAATGGACCTGGCACCAGGTCGGGATATTCTAATTTCAGGGCTGAATATATATTTACTGTAAATATTCAGTTCCGATTTCGGGAATTTCCATCATTATGGACAGGTTAAATACAGTGATAGTCCAACCTTAGCTGTTGACAGGCCGTTAAACACCAATCAATCCATAAATCTTTACATATCAAGTTTATCAGGCACGGCTAGAAAACGCCTGATAAACTTGATTACAAAAGACACTAACCTGGTATTCTATTTATCATGTCATTCTTAGTGTTTGTCCAACAGAATACATTTGCAAATTATAAAGACCAGTGCCTAGTCAAGCGAACCGTTTCCATTGGCAGTGAAACAATGACTGTCGATCAATCTCGATTAAAAAAAGAAGCTACTTTCACAGACATTTCATTAAATACATTTAAATAATTTGGGCCGTCAAGTTCTTGCATTTATTTCAATAATATGAGAATATTTATTATGAGCACAAAAAAAATATATATTTACATGTAGTTGCAATCCTGTCCGTCTGTCCAAGATTTGCATTAAAGTTTTCAGATTATTGGATTTACATTTATTGACATAGGCTGCATATGCAGCCTATGCTCAATAAATGTAAATCCAATAATTACCGACTGTCTCTGTTACAGTAAGTCGGATTGGCTTAAAAATTCATCAGAAAGTTAACTTAATTATATGTGTAGTGGGGTTTTTCAAAAAATGCCTTCCACTCTTTTGAAAAACCCCAGTAGTCTCCCCATACTATTAATTCTGGAATTGCCTTTACGGTTAAGGTTTTTGAGAGGCGGGCACATTCATCATTGATTTCTTGTTTACCTACTGTCTGTCCCACGTTTTGCTGCCGACGAACTTTTGGCTATTAAACACATTAAATCACAAAAATATTTAAAAGTAAGTACTTTTTCAACAATAACAAAAAAGTCACCCTCCCCAAAAAGAATGATTTTATTGCGAAAAAAACGATTTAACTTGGGGCCGATATTTCCAAAACTTTGCAAATTGACTCTGAAACCTGGCTAGATAGCTTGAAAATGATGTAACTAAGAAAACAAAGTTAGATTTTAAAAATCGGTCCTCAAAAAAAAAATCTGTTCTTAGCCCCCATATTAAATTCCCATAGGAAAATCGGTTTTTCACTATAAAATCAATATTTGATGGAATTTCATCAAACAAAAAATTTGGGGGAGGGTGACTTTTTTGTTATTGGTGAAAAAGTACTTGCATTTAAATATTTTTTAGATTTAATGTGTTTAATAGCCAAAAGTTTGTCGGCAGAAAAACGTGAAACAGACTGTATGCATGCATATTTATTAACCCTTACAATGCTGAATTAAACTTTGCCGTCTGCTGTTTGTTTTTTATTTTTCCATTTTCTTCATCAAAAACATGTTTTGACAACACTTTAGAATCATTTCCAATGGAAATGATTCTAAAGTGCTGCCAAGCCATGTTTCTATTGAGAATGAAGACAAAATATGAAACAACAGCAGACGAGAATTTTCGCTTCCACATGCTAAAGGTTAACAGTTACCATGTCTTTATGTACAGGTGATGCCTATGCCAAATGCCAACATCTCGGGAGGGCACCGATTCGTGCCGCCAACGTCAATGGCGGCCGCTATTCAGCCTAGTTCCCATCCGGGTGCTGTAGAAAACAATAGTCAAACACACACGGCTGCCCCCGGCCAGGTCTATAGTGAGTATAGTATTGATTGCTTGACAGGTTTCCGAACTTGGGAAATCACTAGTTACCTCCGTTACAATAACGTTTTGGCATCCTTGACATTACTATTGACAGAGCTTGTCGGTTTAAGCTAAGCTAAAGAACATGATTCAGGGATGAAATATATTTATCTCGATGTAAATATTTTGTTCTGATTTTGGGATTTCCCTCAATGCAGTAGGTTAAATATTTGATCGAACCCGTTGGCCTGGCCTTAAATAACCCTAGTTGATTGGCTGTTAAACACCAATAAACAAACGTACGTACATGTGTTAGTAATGCCTTTCATATGGTTCACTTTAAATCCTGTTTGTTTCACTGTTAATTGATAAATCCTGTTTGTTTCACTATAAATCCTGTTTGTTTCACTTTAATCTGTTTGTTTCACTTTAATCCTGTTTCTTTCAGGGCTTTTCCAGAATTAATGGTATGGGGGGTTTGGAAGGCATTTTTTTTTTTTACCCACCACCCATACAAAACAATTATTTTCATACCCCACGACCCATGCTTTTGAATTATTGCTTCACCCCACCACCCATGCTTTTGAATTATCGCTTCACCCCACCACCCACACAATTTAATTATTTTCGTTTGCCCCAGCCCCCATAATTATTAATTTTCCCTTTCCACACCACCCATATGTATTAATTATTGTATTGCCCCCACCACCCATACAATTGAATTATTTCTTTGACCCCCAACCCCCATAATTATTTATTATCAAAATTATTTTAAATACATGTATATTGCCAATATATCAATCAGTAAATGGAAAGTGCGAGGTAATTAGAAATCGCAATTATCGCATCGGTCCTGTTATTATTCGTTGATTATATGCTTCGACCAACTCAAAATAATACACAATAGCGACCACGGGTGGAAGACTCGGACCTATGACACTAAAAAAATGCCTATTAAAAAAAATCCCATTACCCCACCCACTTGGTCTCGTACAGTACCATCTTCTATATATAGACCAAGTGTACGAGACCAAGTGGGTGGGGTAATGGGATTTTTTTAATAGGCATTTTGTTGGTGTCATAGGTCCGAGTCTTCCACCTGTGATAGCGACATGATCAGCGGGTCTGTATGTAGGGGGGGGGTATGGGGGGGGGGGGGGGGGATATATATATATTTCTCGACAACAAAACATGAGAATCGTCTCGCGTTTTCGCGATCTCGCCTTCCGCTTGTGATAATAAGTTTGGCTCCAACCCGATTTTTCTGTCTGTAACTTAGGGCGACTATCTCGGCGTTACAGACATAAAATTTGGGTTTATTTTGCTCATACATGTGTCGAAAGCATGCGTGTTGAAATTGCGCATGCGTGTGTGTAGACCGTACTTACAACAGTCATGCGAGATCGCGAATCAAGAACGCGCGCTATCGCGGCGAGGTTGCGAAAATAGCGAGATTGATAGAATCTCGCGTTTTCGTCTCGAAATCTCGCGATCACACTTCGCGTTTTCGCGATCTCAACCTATGTGAGAACTCACGAAAAAGCGAGGTTGTCCCGTTTCCTTAACAGGACACGTACACGTTGTATTACAAGACGATTCTCGTGTGCTGCCAAAACATGTTTTTATTAAGAAATAGAGCAAATGTGGACAAACTTCAGTATTTCTTGACAACTAAAACATAATTTGACAAAACATGATAATCGTCTTAGGAGACGATTCTAATGTACTGTTACATGTTTATTGAAAAAAACATATGATACGTGTTATTGGTTATTGCATCGCATCGTCCTATACACGCAAGATCGCGAAAACGTGAGACGGCGAAATCGCGAGGCGAAAACGTGATATTCTATTGTATTCAATATCGCGTGGATACATAAATAATACTCCCGTCCCCTGCGACATATCATTTTCGGTCTGGGTGCACACCTGATGGTGTTTACAATCATCTGTCGGTAATCCAGTTTCACGTGCAAAGTGTGACTAGAATTCGGCAAGGAACAAACATCTAAACCACGCTATGTAGTCGCTCACGTCAATATTTATTTCACCCTAGGAAGATAGACCCACAATGCACACAATTCAATTTTAGGAAAACCCCACCATGCACAAAATTCATTTTTTGGAACACCCCACCACCCATCCAAATTTAAATCAGGTGCCGTCCAACCCCCCCCATACCAAAAATTCTGGAAAAGCCCTCACTTTAAATTGTGTTTGTTTCACTATAAATACGATAAATCCTGTTTGTTTCACTTTAAATCCCGTTTGTTTCACTTTAAATTGTGTTTGTTTCACTATAAATACGATAAATCCTGTTTGTTTCACTTTAAATCCTGTTTGTTTCACTATAAATACGATAAATCCTGTTTGTTTCACTATAAATACGTGGGTGGTGGTCGGGCGAAGGAGACTGCATAAATTAATGGTAGGGGTTCCTCCTTATAGACCCACGATGCACACAATTCAATTTTAGGAAAACCCCGCCATGCACAAAATTCATTTTTTGGAACACCCCACCACCCATCCAAATTTAAATCCGGTGCCGTCCAACCCCCCCATACCAAAAATTCTGGAAAAGCCCTCGCTTTAAATTGTGTTAATCCTGTTTGTTTCACTATAAATACGTAGGTGGTGGTCGGGCGAAGGAGACTGCATAAATTAATGGTAGGGGTTCCTCCTTATAGGAATCACGATTTGCCTGGTTTGGCCCTCAGGTACGTTTTTATCTTTGGCTCTTTTGTTACCTGGGAGTTGAATTGGGTTATTGCCCATTATAAAAGTAGTAAGATTATTACTGATCCTACTGCTTTTGGGAGGGGCCAAGTGATTCTGGTGTGGTGAGGACCTGGCATCAGATCAGGATTATTCTGATTTCAGGGCTGAATATATAGTTTTGTTATTGTAAATATTCAGTTCTGATTTTGGGATTTCGCCCCCATTTGTATATGTACTTGAACATGAACACGTACTTGTACAGGTAATATATGGGATTTAGTATTAAACCCATTGACCCGGCCTTAAATAACCTTAGCTGTTCATAGGCCGTTAAATCCCAACAACAAACAAACACTATAAATACAATAAATCCTGTTGTTTTTTTCACTATAAATCCTGTTTGCTTCACTTTAAATTGTGTTTGTGTCACTATAAATACGATAAATCCTGTTTGTATCACTATAAATCCTATATGTTTCAGTGACCAACCCGCCGCAGCCTGGAGGACCACTGCCCGCCCACTTGCCCCACACCCAGACACCCCACCACCCACACCACCCCCACCACCCCCACCACCATCAACAACCACTCAAACCAGCCGACCACACAGATGAACCCGCCCCCTCACTCCGCCCCTCAGCACGCCCCTGCCCCAGCCCCGTACATAACACCGGTCACCAAGGTCACCAGGCGCAGGGTCACCAAGGTCACCCGCCGTCATCGGGCACGCCCCAGCCCCCTCAGGGAGGCTACCCCCAGGCGACGTTACAGCAGAACCACCCCCCGCTGCAGCCCAGCCCGCACAACACACCAACGTCACCACAGGTAATTGTTCACAATTAACGAATTAACCCTTTTCATGCTGAGGATACGCCATGTTGTGGAAAATCCTAAGTATTTTCTTTATATGAGCTCATAAGTATGTCACGACCACCATTTGAACCGTGTCATCGAGTCGGTTCAAATGAGTGGTCACAACATATATGCTCATTGCGAAATAACAAAAATAAAAATAAAGTATTTAATAAATTCCATACCCGTAAATGTGTATTCCGAAAGAAATGGGTTAAAATGTAGGCATAAAATGTCATAAAATGTAGGCATAAAATGTTCTTTATAGGAATTAAATAAGTGTATAATTCTGTTACTATTCCACCAGTTCTAACGATTACGAGTGCCCGCTATGCAGATATAATCATTTAGTAATATTTATTTTACTGATAATGACGCGCGGTGGTATCCAGCTATTTTCATATGCAAATGAGGCAATGTGTCCGTCGTCGTTCGTGAACATTTTCAAATGTCTTCTCCTCGGTAACCATTGGGCCTATAGTCACCAAACTTCATGGTCATGGTCCTTAGATAGGGGAATTACAAAATTGTTAAAATGACGTCGTCACGTAATCCAAGATGGCGGCCGTTTAAAAATAGTACAAATTTTTTGCCGCCAACCGGATTTCGACAAAATTTGGTAGGAATGATCGATGTACAATGCTGTTTCAAAGTTGTTAAAATGGTGACCCCGGGGTCAAAAATGGGCGTGGCCCATGAGGTCAAATTGGGTTCAAATTTTATTTTTGACCGAATATGGTCGTGTCATATATCAAATCGAAGGTATCAAAGAGGCGATCATTCTGGTGCATTTTTTGTCAAAATCGGATGGTTATGTCATCCAAGATGGTCGGCGAAAGATCAAAAGGTTCTTTTATTAGAGGTTTCAAAATTCTTCTTCACATGAACTGCTTGGCCCATGTACAATGCTCTTTCAAAGTTGTTAAAATGGTGACCCCGAGGTCAAAAATGGGCGTGGCCCGTGGGGTCAAATTTTGTTTTTGACTGAATATGGTCATGTCATATATCAAATTGAAGGTATCAATGAGGCGATCACTCTGGTGCATTTTTTGTCGAAATTTGCTGATGTCATCCATGATGGCCGCCGAAAGGTCAAAAGGTTGTTCTGTTATTAGAGATTTCAAAATTCTTCTTCGCATAAACCGCTTGGCCCATGGTAGCAAAACTTAAAAGTTATGGTCCATGGGTGAAGCCTTTTCAGATTTGTTAAAATGGAGGTCATTGCTAATCCAAGATGGCCTCCGTCTAAAAATAGCATAAATTCTTAAAAAATCTTCTCATGAACTGCTAGCCGGATTTCGACGAAACTTGGTAGGAATGATCGATTTACAATGCTCTTTCGAAGTTGTGAAAATGGTGACCCCTGGGTCAAAAATGGGCGTGGCCCGTGGGGTCAAATTGGGGTCGAATTTTATTTTTGACCGAATATGCTCGTGTCATATATCAAATTGAAGGTATCGATGAGGCGATTGCTCTTGTGCAATATTTGTCGGAATCGGATGATTATGTCATCCATGATGGCCACCAAAAGGTCCATTTATTCAAGATTTTGAACGTCTTTTTCTCAGGAACCACATGGCCGATGCTGGCCAAAAAACTTCATAGGAAGTTAAGATCCTTGGGTGAAGCATTTTCAGATTTGGTCAAATGGGAGTCATCGCTTAATCCAAGATGACCGCCATCTAAAAATAGCACAATTTTTTTAAAACACATGAACTCGATGTCACATTCTCCTCTGGTGTTCATCTGGAGTCAGGTGAGCGAATTAGCGCCATCATGGCCCTCTTGTTTAATTATTTATACTAATTAAATGCGTCACCTGTAAAAATAATATTTAATAAAAGTAAGATTATTGCACATCAAAAAATAAATACAGATAATAAATAGTAATGTCCGTTAACATTTTAAGGAAACACGTTTATAGCCCCTGATATCTGTGTGGAAATTTACATCTGATACAAAATGTATAATAATGCCAATCAGTATGTGGGTTAATGCTGCATGAATGTATATTTTGCCAGAAAATGTCTCGGATGATGTCTCTGCTATAAAGAACATTTGTGCCTACTGAGTGGGCGTGTTCCTTTAAGGAACGCGTCCCCATACAACATTTGTGCCTACTGAGTGGGCGTGTTCCTTTAAGGAACGCGTCCCCATACAACATTTTGATCATGTTCTCGAAATTTGTACTCTCGTTCAAGAAGTTTGATCGGGGACAAATACGATTAAAATTTTCACTAATGGTAGTCGAAATTGTTTTCATATTTGTGATTATGACAAGAAATGTGGCTTATGGCTTTTGTGACCATTCTAGCTAATGATAGGACACTCTGGAAATGGGCATACCAAAGTAAGTTGATTTCCGGTTCACCGTCGGACCAGCGGCAATTTTACCGGACATGTTCGTCAGTCCGACGAGTTTCACAGAGACTGGACTGGTATATCTATATCCCACAGGGTATGCAGGCGGTGCCGTACCCGTACCCTGGCGGCACGTCGTACGCGCCACACCTCCAGATGAATCCTGCGTCCCAGTACTCCGGTCAGCAGTCGAGCGTGCCCACGACGGTGACCTACAGCATGCAGACCCACGGCCACCACTCGCCGCACATCCCCCAGCAGCAGATTGTGATGATGCCCCCGCAGCATGGGGCGGGAGCCGGACAATTCTCCCACCCTCATATACACGGCTCGCACCAGTTCCCCATGGCAGGTAGGTAGTATGGCCAGTTGTGCTGTTTTTGTCCCACCCGCTTGCGGACAGCGCGATAGTCGGCACATTGGCATACGTACGTGCGTCCATGTTTTTTCAGTACATTATTAAAGCCTGGGACATGCGGGCCGCGGCCATCTTGTTATTATATGCCCGTTATGTATTCCCCTTATACCAAGCTAGCGGGCACAGCTTGTCCATGCAATAACTAAGAGTTCTACTTGATGGATCGTAACCAAATTTTGTATACATATTTATCATAGCAAGATGCAGAACCCTATTGATTTTCAGTGAGTTGTCTCCTGTTGCTGACTGGCCATGCCTCAACTGGTGTATATTGTGACATTCGACACTCTTGTTTAATAGGTGGTGTGTTGTTTAGGTCATTGGGATGAGAATATATAGGGTTAACTGTAACTGGAATATTCAAATTTGCGGCGTATATCAGAAAATGAAAATCTGTTTAATGGGTACGCGCAAATTTCAAAATTACAATGCAGTTAACCTATTTCTAATGCACTCCTTTATTACTGGCATAGGATTTCATATTGAAATAATGTGCGACCGTTCATCAACAATGATATATGTAATGTATGACCATCAGCCAACCAGATTGCGTGATATTTATAGAGTGCATTAGAATGCCAGCTGAATGGTCTTCGATATGGGAGGTCGTGTTTCAATCCCTGCCTCAGGAAAAACTTACTAACATAGTATAATAGTATTTCCTTCTCACTGGTCTTGTAGAACAGACTCGAATCCCCTCTATATTTGACTGGATAAATGGAGATGCGGCCTTTGTGACCAGCGCGAACCCAGATGAGTCATTGCATTTGCGCCGTCTGATCAGGGTTAAAAGACATTATTTGTGACTTGAAATGGGGCTTATGGATTTTCGACCAGCGTAGCTACACTGGTTGCAAATCCCATAAGCCCCATTTCTCCAGTAAGGTAAGGTTGAATCCCGATCATTAAATTACCCATCGCATGTTCCCAACCAACCACCACATATGCAGCCTATGCTCAATAAATGTAAATCCAATAATCGTTTATAAGAAAACATTGTTAATGTGAAATTTACAGACTATCATAAGTTTGAACTTATGAACATTTTAGTTGTACAAAGTTTAGTGAAACAGCCCCCTGGCGTGCCTATTGAGAGCAGGTTATACGGAGGAAAGAGAAAAGACGAAGCACTAGACCGACCACAAATACATACGCCCCATTTCTCGTGTTCTTGCAGCCCCGATGCAGATGCACCAGCAGATGCTGTCCCAGTCGGGCATGCAGGGCCTGGCGGGCACGGCCAACCACAACCAGGGCTCGCACCCACAACCCCAACAGATGCAACACTTCTTACCACAAGGTAGGCTCGCACCCACCCACCCAGTGGTGTACCCAGTGGCCAACTAACAGCACAGGCTATTGAATGGGAGGATGCACAGTTTAGTGTTAATATCCGGTATAGACACTGGTCTACCCTCTCATCTTTTCTTTCGTATCAAGGTCATTAGCTGTCTTTTGCACGTTACAATGCTAAATTCCTCTGGATTGTCTGCTTGCTTATTTTTTTTAAAATTTTGTCCGCACTTTAGAATATAAATGATTTTAATGTGCTGTCGCACCATGTTTTCATTCAGACAGAAGGCGAAATATAAAAGAAAAGCCGACGACAAGTTTCTTTTCCCGCATTCTGTGGGTTAATCTATTTATAATAAATTGCGAATCTGTGCAGTTTAAAAAAAGTATAAATATGTATACGTTATTGTTCACATATTGGATGTTTAACTCTTTGCATGCTGGGAAACTTGTGGGCTATAAATAGTTCAAAACTAGCGGACAAAAATTCATCATATTTTCTTGTATTTCTCCCCGTAAATATCATGAATATGTCTTGGAATTTCATTAGAATTAAGTCCGGAGGACACAATTCTAATGAAATTTCAAGACATATTTTATACAGAGAGAAATAAAAACATACTCCTAATTCGCTTGGCGGATATTTTCGCCGCTAGCATGCAAAGAGTTAAGGAATTAAATGCAAGGGAGCAATAGCGAGAATATATTGAGAATATTCTCGGAATTTCTAGACAGCTTGATTGACAGCTTGAATTGGGCAGTCTGATAGGCCAAGGTTGAGCTGTCCACAGCTCAGCCTGAGCCAATCAAATTACCTGAGAATCGAGAGAATGTTTTGAAAGTATAATCACACGGCGGGCGTCTACACGGGCTAATGACGCTGAGCGTGCATTCTCCCTGTAACGACAGACAGTACACGTTTGCTACTTTGCATGGCTACGGCTGATTCTGCTACTAACTAACATGCTCGTCCCAGATTGCGATACATTTGCTAACGTTATTGTAAAACTGCCCAACATAATTTTAACAATGTTTCAGCCTTGTGTACCAGGGTTTTCTATCGTGACACTTTTGGGTGTTTTGACCCTTGAACTTTGATTTCGACTCCTGGGCTTTGCTATATAAAACATATTAAATTTGTATTTTTATGCCCTACCACGATAATGGAGGGGCATTTAGTGTTACCCTTGTCCGTCCGTCCGTCACCGACCTTGTAACTCGTAAAACTTTTAAACCGTACTAGCTACAGACCTGAAACTTGTTATATAGCTTCCTTATGATGACAGGCGTGATAATCTTCAGCGGATCAGCTGATTTCAGATGATTTTGTCATAATTTGCATTTTCAAAATGATTTAGAATCAATCGGGTATGCTGAAATCTGATAATTTTGTAAGTGTGATTAGGGGGTGAGTTTCAGGTGGATTTTCAGATGTTTTCAGCGACAGCCATTCTCATGCCGTATGATCGAAGAATAGTTATCTATGTGGTGATTGGTTTCTATGAGTTATATATATATAGGTATAGATGTTTATATGTGGCTGTGACTGGAGAAATGGGGTTATGGGTTTTGCAACCAGTGTAGATCCAGATCAGCCTGTGCATCCGCACAGTCTGATCTAGATCTGCACTGTTCGCCATTCCATCAATGAAATGTCCGTCATGCTTTGAACAAACAATATAGATCGTTATTAGGCCCCTTGGGTGCTATTTCATCAGGAGCTACATTGGCTACAAATCCCATAAGCCCCATGTCTCCAGTCACAGCCACATATGTATAATGCCTTCTTCGCAGCAAGTTGTGCTGTTGTGGGTACACAGTCATATTGTTACGTCACATAGCTTTATATGGTGGATACTTCCTATTCCATTTTATTCCTATTCATGGATGTAAATCTTATTTTTCATCAATACAATCCTTTTAATGATAACCCATGTTCCAGCAATTTTAATCGGCCGGAATCGAACGTTATTAAAACTTAGTCGTATTGATGAAAAATAAGATTTACCCGAGACCTCATGGGCCATTACTTCAGACAAAACAATAGACCACGTGATCCCATACCCTGATGAAGTTGTTTTTGAAAAAATGAGTTTTTATTGAAATTAAACAAGAAATTGGGTATATCATCACAGGGGGTTCACATGCTGCTGTGTTATGAATGTAATAGTTGCTTGACTAATAACCGCTTGCTGCTAACAATCAATTTGTTTTGCGGAATAGCTTTCTAATACTAATTTGCCTTTGTCTGTGAAAATAGTCCTTGTGTCATTCGGATTTTACGCTAGAACCTCTCTAAACGGGACACCGTGGTGACTTGGTCAGAATGTTTCCACAATGGGGGATCGTCGCTAGTTATTTCCCTTTGCAAATTAATTTATAGAGATCCGGTACGATGCTGCGTTTAAATCAGTTTTTGCGAACAGAGTAGACCCAGATCAGATCTGTGCAGTCTGATCCGAGTTTACACTGTTGCAATAACATTAATAAGTGTGAAAATATGAATCTGGCAAATATTGTAGTTCCGGATCAGATTGCGCAGATATGTAGGATGATCTGGGTCAACACTAGTCTTTTTGTAACAAATCATTCGACATTCGCCCTTTTTACACAATTTGGACCGGATTTCTATAAATAAATTCAACGGGAGATAGCTATCCCTTATTGTGGAATCATAATGTGATTGTTAACCTTGAATTGGCTCTGGAATTCCTCACAGGTCACACGACCGATTTTCGATGTTGTTAAAACGGAAATATTGATGTGGAAATTTGTCCATATTTTCTGTAAAATGGTAAATGACGTCATTGACAGAAACTCTGAGCACTTGTGTTATTCATATCCATTTTTGCTATGAATTCTTTTGTCCACTATCAACGTACAGTCAAGCTTCATTATAATGAGCTTGGTTATAATGAGCAGCATGCTTTTATTGAAGGGTGTGTTTGATCATGTAACACAAATTTCTTTTTTACATCAAATATGTAAATCGAATACATGCCTATATCAATTATTCGACGGCAGTCAGACTGACTTCGTTATAGCGAAGATTGTATTGATGCCAACAAAAATATTTTGTCACTACAAAAACGTTGTGTGATCGAAAAGGGAGACAATTTAAGACCCAATCTGTCTGACCTTGCGTAACATATTTATAACATGAGTATATGCTTATAAAACACTGAGTATGCTCTCAAAGTTCATGCTTTCAATCAGGCAATTTTATTGGCCGAGACTGAGCACAGCTCAGCCTCGGCCAATCAAATTTCCCGATTCTGAGCATGAGAACAGAATGCATGTTCAGAAAACCTCATAATATGTGGCTGTGACTGGAGAAATAGGGCTTATGGAAATTGCAACTAGCTGTATAGGTTGTTGGAAGAATGCCAGGTATTTCATTGATGTGCAGATCCTGTTCAGACTGCAGATGCACAGGCTGACCTGGAACGAGGGCTCCAGATAAGCTGCGTATTTGCTTAAATACCCAATTGAAATTGCCAAAAAACCCAATTGAAATCAGAAGTTGCGAGTATCAAAAAGCAATACAAACTTTGTGGTACCTTTATCATGCTGCAGAAAACAAACAGACCATAAATATAGCATATTTTTCTTATTTTCCATGAAAAACATCTTGGTATTTCATTAGAATTGTCTCCAAGGAGACAATTCTAATTAAATGCCAAGACATGTTTTCATTTTGAAGCAAAGTATTCAATAATTGCGGTCTGTTCACACAGTAGTGTGATTTTATTTTACCCAATTAAAATGTTGAAATACCCAATTGCTTCAGAAATGATAGAGTAACAATACTCAATTACTAATCAGGGCTCCAGATAAGGAATTTGGCATTGGGTACTGTTACTCCATACTTTTGAAATCAATTGGGTATTCTCAATTTTCAATTGGGTACTTTAAAAACATTACCCCATCAATTTTTTTCAATTGGGTATTTCCATATTTTGATTACAAAAACCGATTCGGAAACAAATCGTAATAATTTATGTATTAATGGTAATGTTTTGTTGTTCATATAATTAATTGAAGCAGTGTTATACTTACAGGTGTATGGTAACACTGCTTCCCTTACTTATAAGAACACCAAAATGATTAGTTCCAAGTTTTCAATGATTCCAAGTACATATAAGTAACTGTTACTAGAGTAATTGCATGGGCTTATGGCATTTGTGACCTGTGTAGTTCCGGATCTGCTAGCACACTTATAGTTATAAGTTATGTAACAAGCAGTGTCGTGTATTCAAAAATCATGCGAGATGTTTCATTATCTTAATGACAAACGGTGCATACGCTGATCAAGAATGCTTTGTTTGGCAGATTGATCTTTGCAACACGGGATCCAGTTTTTTTTTGCCGACCACGTTTGACAGCAATTCATCAATAATGTCAATCACGATTAATGTGGGGTCTCCACACACCGAGCTCGACAAAATGACTGTATGATGCCTTGTGTAATGGATAGAGATTCCATCTTTGCATCGGTCGTAAAATAAATCGAAATAAGGTTAACATTGGTGGTGGACTTTTGCAATATTTTAACTTAGTTAATTCGACCGCCATTTTATTCAACGTGTGCGTTGGTCGAAATAGTAATAATGTTACCATATTTTCATTTATTACTTATGATACTGTCCCACATGTAAAATATAAACCGGACACGTCCAAAATAATAAAATGTCTGTCACGGACGTTTTTCGTTGGATCTCCTTGAGTAGACTCGGTGTCGCCGAAACGAGCAGTTTCACATCGATTTCAATTTAAGAAAATAAACTAGTAATGAGCCTGGATGTCCGGTTCACAATAGTGTCGCATTGCCGTTTTTATTCCACAATTATTGATTTGAAAATCAGTAATATTTTCCGTAAATGACGTAATTGATAGGCCCTCTTATCAGAATCTCTCCGCTATATCCTGGAGTTCAAATCGAATACACCCGAAAATTGGTTTCCAGCCGTTATCGGTGATATACAGCGAGACATTGTCCGCAGCTAGAGCCGGGACCAGACTTTGTAAACATTGAATGGCCAGATCATCGGCGATGATTTTGTAGGATTGTATACATGAACAAATCTAGCAGTACGCGACAGACTGAAAATACATTTGAGGAGTACGCTACAGGATAAAAAAGAATTGCGTACCGGACATTTTAATTGCTTTTTGGTACGCATTGTCTCTGATTTTAATTGGGTTTTTGCGTGTTTTAATTGCGTATTTACGCAAATACGCACCTTATCTGGACCTCTGACTAATTCCTTATCTGGAGCATACTGGTCGCAAAACCATATTAAAGCCCATTTCTCCAGTCACAGCCACATACAATGAATATGTCCCAGAATTGTTGCTAGATGGTGATGGTTTATTTCTAACATTGGTGCTAGATTGCTTGTTTGACTCGTCACCTTCTAACACTATTGGGTTACATTACATTACATATACTCTGGTGTGAGGGTGTGTAGTATGTCTATACTATTATAATTCCAGCACAAAAATATTTACACAATTCCCTAACATTTGATTGGTCCGTTGCAAGTCTCCATCCAAAATTTATATCCCAGTAAACTCCATGCCGAACTACTTTCCATAACCGTCAGGCGCAGTTAAAATAATTCTTAAGAAAACGTAAAATAAACACATTTTCTTGATGAATTTATTTCAAATGCTGGAATTATATGGAATGAATGGCCTTTTTGTGGAATTTATCGGGGATATAAACTTGGAAAAGTCGCGGGAATACTGGACGAGGCCTTCCGGCCTTCGTCCAGTATTCCCGCG
This sequence comes from Conchocele bisecta, assembly GCA_029237695.1. Classification (NCBI taxonomy): domain Eukaryota; kingdom Metazoa; phylum Mollusca; class Bivalvia; order Lucinida; family Thyasiridae; genus Conchocele; species Conchocele bisecta. Next base: position 75,818,951 of record CM055277.1, read on the forward strand.
ACTTTTCCAAGTTTATACCCCGATAAATTCCACAAAAAGGCCATTCATTCCTATAATAATAGGTGCAGGTTTTATGAGTTTAAGCTAAGCATGTACAGCGGGGGCATTCGTGTGCTGACAGCCACATTTCTTGTTTTCATCAGAAGAATTGATGGTTGACATTGTTGACGGGTTCACAGTAAACCACTATATAGAAGCATGCACATGGGCTATTGGAGTGTAGATATGAAACGGGGATATATACAGGATTGTGTAAAGTATTTTTTTACAATATTTGCTTTAAATTCAAAAAATATATAATTATGACCCCCAGTCTCACTACAGCCAGGAGGCATATATGGTTTGTACGGTCTTTCCATGCATGTGTATCTGTGGGTTTGGTGTGTTAAGAAGTTTTCCGGGTTTTCTCCCAGCTGCCCCTGGTCATTTGTGTGCAGACAGACGACATTTTCATCTTTAATACTTACATCCCTGCAACCATAGTTGTACTCATTTTAACTTCATTTGAAATGGTTTTCTTTCTGGGGAGGATAAACATAAATAGTATTATTTCTGTCTCTAACTACAAATGTTTTCTATAAGTGAAGAGTAAACCTCATTAAAACCAGATTAAATTCAGAATCTAGAATCCACTTTGCACTATTAAACTAAATTAAATTCTAAATTAGCTGGAACTTTGACCACTTTGCAGCGTCAGAAAATACAATGTACCGTAAAGATTCTAATAGACGCCCATGCTCTAATAGACGCCCACCCCCCACTTTTTACGTTGTAAATTACACATTTTTTGGCCGATTTTCATGAAATTAGTGCCTCTAATAAACGCCCAGTACTTGAAACAAAATCGGAGCTAATTGTCCAATTAGATTTTTTTTCTTTCCATTATTTCGAAAGCAACTTAATCTGGGACAAAACATAATTGCTACTTTCACTTTCAAAAGCGGAAGCGAAATTCGACTGTTTCCGGTGTCACAGTAAATTCCTCATCAGCAATAGCTATTTGCACGGACACAGGGTGATCAGAATTTACACGGTTACGGAGACGCCATTTTCAAATCATCTCAAACCCGACAGATCCGAAACGCTGATGCTGACGAAACGTCCGTAGGTGTAAATCTAATCAGCATTAATGATTGACGCTGTCTTGATATACATTACCATTAAATTTAACATTTCTACCGACTACCATAATGACCAGAGTGGGCCGAAACGTCTTGGCCCAAATGTTTATAAACTGACAGACAGTACAATCAAGTCTGGCGTTTGAGAGTAACGTCCCTTAGTTATGTTTTTGTTCAGATAGCAGAATATCGTATATTTTTATGCCACTGGGTTTCGAAGAAACGGGTGGCATATAGTGTTTGGACCGTCCGTCTGTCCGTCCGTCCGTCACACTTTTCGGTTAACCACTTTGTCACAGTTTCTCAAATATGCTGCAGGTGGCATCCGCGTTCGACAGACGCATTTCTTGTTTTATCATTTTTCCCTTTGCTGAATGACATTTGCCTCTATTAAACGCCCACCCTGGACTTCGGAGCCAGTGGTGATTCTAATAGACGCCCGGGCGTCTATTAGAATCTTTACGGTATATAGGATAGCATATTCACTAATGATTTACAGCAAATAGCATTTATACATTACATTAACAGGAGTTGCTGTGTCCTATATACTAACAAACACACCAACTCTTTATCCAGCCACTCGGCTTGGCTATTATTAACTAACAACTTATAACCCTTACAATGCTGAATTAAATCTTGTTGTGTGCTGTTTTTACTTCCCGTACATAAATATATCTGGACAAAAACATGTTCTGTCAGCACATGAGAATCATCTCCGAGGATACGATTCTCATGTGCTGACAAAATATGTTTATGTTTAAAAATAATACAAAAAAAACAACTGCAAACGACAGCAGTTTTCCCGCTTTTTAGCTTGACTATTCAAAGAATAGTTAGAGCTTATGTAGTCACGTATTTGACCTTGACCTACTTTTATCCTTGGATTACTTAGTTATTTCCCCTTGGTTAAGGTTTTTAGTCAAGCTTGTATATGGAATACTCATGGGCCTACAGCAACCATACTTGGAAAACTTCATCTACTAGTGATGTACATCAATAACCCCTGACCTATATCTGACATTGACCTACATTTAACCTTGAATTACTTAGTTAATTTCCCTTGGTTAAGGTTTTTAGTCAACCTTGGTTAAGGTTTGTATGCGGGCCACGGCCACCTTCTTTGTCAAGCTAGGTGTACATCGACAACCCTCGTAGTTGAGCTATGCTGTTCTCCTACAGCTCTTGTTATTTGTTAAGGTGACCTGTGTGCATTTCTCCCCGGAAGTTTTATTTGTGTGACATCTGATGCTATATAATACTGTACTTGTCATGTGCCAACTAATATGCCATTAAATGAATAGAATTTACTTCCGGAGTCGTAAAGAAAAGTGTATTTATGTGCACACCTGTCTGAAAGTGGACTTATGACATGCGTAATAAACGTGTCCTTTTCGTCCGCTGCCTATTTATACCCCCCGCAACGAGTTGTGGCGGGTATACTGGAGTCGGGTCGTCCGTGTGTCTTTTGTGTGCGTCCGTCCGTCACTAAACTTAACATCAGAAATATGTTTCCTTCATCTAAAATGCTTAATATTTCACACATGCTGCGCCAAATCCACAACCGTCCAACCCCCACTGATCCCAAGGTCAAGGTCAAATACTTAGTCTCTTTACAAAACTTAACATCAGAGAAATATGTTATAACTTCTATTTCCTTACATATTTAGGGGCACATTGGCCCACGCGGGGGGTATTCCGTAAACCTCGCTTACTGACAAATCTATTTTCAATAGGTAACAAATTGCACATTGTCTGAAATCACGCTGACTGATAATAAAAGACTTCATCCGGTATTTATGTTGATCTGAGATATTGGGTTCACAACATGTAGATGTTTTCGTGGTACATTGATGTACCAACAAACAAAATACCGTTACATTCAATAAAACGTCGCAAGCATAAAGCTTCTTTCAAGAAAACACTTTACTGTCAAGTTGCAAGTTGGTTGCACCTCCCAGTGTGTCCACTGTGATTCCACTGTAATTAAACACTCGATTTTTTGTCATTTTCTGTTATGAACAGACAGGACAATGACACAAATTCCACTGTATATTCTATATGTGGCTACTTGGCACACGGCAAGCACATTGGTACATGTATTTGGCATATCTCTGATTGACTTGTGATGGGATGTTTTCTGAAAAAGCTGCATCTAGCCATAGGCTTACAGGAATTGATAAAAACAGATACAGTGGAACCTCTCTAAACTGGACATGCCGGAGTACTTTGGATCACGAGCAAGCAGTAGCTAAACATATTTGATAAACGGCCATGAAACGAACCAGTTTAATTAGGCACTCGGACGTTTATAGGTTGTCCAGTTTAGAGAGGTTCCACTATATTGGGGAATGCAATTTCTGCACACAGAAAATGATCTATCCATACTGACATATATGTTGGCACCACACATTCGGGATTTTAAATATAGTCAGTCAGAAGTACATTTTGATACATTCGTTTCGACTTGTCTTGATCTAAACATTCGGGCTCAAAAATGTGAATATAAATGAAACGAGCATAATGTTATTCGTCTTCGATATATGGGCGTACATATGTAACTGAATGGATTGGACGAAGAGTGCACACATTTGTGATCGTCAAATATACCAAGTATGAAGAGGATCGGTTGAAAACTGGAAGTACCGGTAGTTCACGGTACAAGTGTTTTGGATGGACGGACATAAAGGTGCATATTATAATGACGCCCAACTGTCATGCAAGGGGGTATAACAATATATATTTTCATTGTGAATCATTAATGATTATGTGTCCGATCTGATTCTGTAATAAATGAAGGCCGATTTTTCCAGTTTTGAAAATATGACTATCATAACTGCTCCCTGATAATTGGTGCTAACTTTTCTCGTCTTCTGTCTCTGTCTTTAACTCTTTTACTTTGTAGCTCCAGTTCCAGGCAGAGAATGAATGATTCTTTATAATAAATTGTCATGTTATGTGTAGCTGTATGCAGTCATTATGTTCACAGTGTGACGATGGTTTTGACCGGTTGTTATCAATATGGTGGTCAAGTGGCTGTGGAGTTAGTGTTAAGCCCTCAGGGTTCTGCTCTTTGTCAATGATGGAATTCTTCTTCCTGACCGGTTTCATGCAGCCATACTCAACATACAGTGTTATAACAACATACAGTGTTATATTTTACCGAGCTTGCAAAATTTACAGGGCATCATTAGATGGGAATTGATGGTGTTTGTCAAGCAATGTGATGTGAATGTGACAAATTTTGCCTCTACCGTCACGGATGCCCCAGAATTTGTATGGCATTTTTATGCCACCGCGGTCTCGGTACATCATGGGACCATCCATGGTCCCAGTTTAGAAGTACACCATGGGACCATCCATGGTCCCAGTTTAGAAGTTTGCCACAGAATTTCTCCAATCTGCCACCGGGGACTTTTGTGTGCGGCCAGGCCACATTTTCATGTTTTTAAATAATTTGTGGGTATCAAACTACATTCGAATCCCGTTGGCTCGAACAGGGTATGGAATTCGTAATTTGTTCGACCCATCCATTGTTTGACGTTTCAAATTTCCCCCCAGTAACAATTCCATGTCTAGTTTCATAACTGCTGCAGTCCGTGCTAGTGTAATACAGGGAACATATCATATTGTTATATTACAGTATCCTCCTGGCTTCTTTTTCCACTTACCCCATAAATATGACCTCCACTGCAAACTCCATATGTTATGCACACTAAATTACCCTTTTAATTAATGACATCGCCGACATTAATTAATTTTAATCACTGGTCGTTATTTTCCGCACTCAGGTGGTCACGTAATGTTTCGATGGTAGTTATAGTGGATTTAAACACTGCGGGACAACATAATGGCTCGATGCAATGGGGGTTGTTGTACCATCTCGAATTTGACTTTTCCCGGGTAGTTTTTGTTATGCCCGCATGCGGACAGTGTGATATTGTCAGCATTTTGGCGCACGTAAATGTGTGCGTCCAGGTTAAAGTTTTTGGTTAAGGTTTTGCAGTATACTATCAAAGACCATGCGGGCTGCGCCGCTGCGGCCATCCAGTTTTATCCCCTCACCAATAGGGGATATAGCGTTAGTTCATGTACGTACGTGCGTGCATTAGTAACACCTTTCATTTTTCAACTTGACCACGTCACCGATTTTGATAATGTTTGGCCACAATGTGTGTCTACGGATGATGCTATGTTTTGCATACGACCCACGTCCGACAGCCCAAGGTGAATGTCACTTGAGGATTTATGTTCACCTTGTTTGTAAGGCAAAAATATTAATATTATTTATGTTTGATTATCAAGGCTGCCAGTGAGAGGATTAGCTTAGTGATAACGATGCCCTTGTTTTAAATTAATTTATATAGGAATTATAGTGGGGCCATGAAGTTAGTTTGAGGTAAGCAGGGGGGACGAGTTTTACCTCGTTCTATCGAGTAACGAGATTCAACTGTATTAATAATAATATACAATAACCAAATATTATTCAAGTAATCAAACCAAACTGGCTGTTACTCACACAAGCTATGGCTAGATGCCGCTTTCGCAGCTTTGCATTGACCGCCTGTAAGTTACGAGTGCATGTTGAGCTGATTTGTGGCTGTGACTGGAGAAATGGGGCTTACCGGTTTTGTGGCCAATGCAGATCCAGATCAGCCTGTGCATCCGCACAGGCTGATCAGGATCTGCACTGTTCACCACTCCATGAATGGAACACCCGGTATGCTTCTAACAAGCAATATAGCTCAATATCAGGCTACTGTAGTGTGCTATTTGATCAGGAGCCTCATTTCTCCAGTCACAGCGACATTTGCGTTCTTTCTCCACCAGTCCATAACCAAGCGAGCCATCAACAGGCGGCCAACTACCAAACTCAGTGATTGCAAGCACACTCAGTCTAACTTACCTGCTTATAATCATGTAAGTAAACTATCTCGGCCAGCATCTGACAAAACCCTGCTTGTCTGTGGGTGTTACTGGGGAAATGGCGCTTACTGTGTGGTCGGTCTAGCATAGGATCTGCTAGTACAGCCTCATATGGGTTTACACTGTTAGAATCGTGGCCGTTTCACAGACTGAATGTTAGATATTGCTTATGTAGATGCGCAAGCTTCTGGGTCTACATTGGTTTGGGTCTACATTGATCGCAATTCAACATTCGCACCATTTCTCCAGTCACATTTCATAAATCAGCAGTGCTCATGCCACGCACACAAATCAATGCATTTCACGTTGTTCGCGTAAGTTATTGAGGTTTCGATGACAGAACGGTAAACAGTGTCGACCCTGATCAAACTGAACATGCAGGCTCATCCGGGTCAACACTGGTTACAAAGCCAATAAGCCTGGTTTTGTCACATCTCGGCCACTTTGCTTTTAATACCTGTTGTAAAGTCCTAGTTTCATCTATCACGATCGGTAATGTACGTCGTGCACGCTCGACTTTTAGGTCCGCTTCTAATATACAGTCAAACCTGTGAATAAAGGCCAGCCATGGGAAGTGACAAATCATTGTATCGTCCTAAATACCTTGGCTATGACGGGAGTAATTTTGGTGCATTAACGCACAGATACCTTGGAAATCCTGTAATATCGCTGTATAAATTGAAGGGGTCAGTAGAAGAAGGGGGCTAACTCCATGAGGGACTAACTCCATGAGGGAGTTAGCCCCCTTCTACTGAACCCTTCAATTACATTATAACTCCGCCATTAAAAAAAATATAAAAAATTGGCCGTTATAGATGTAGCTGTTCAGAATCAAGAGCTACAGTCACGATAAGAGAACTTGTATAAAAGTGGCTTTAGTAGTTGAGGCGACTAAATGTATATGTGTCCGTGGCGTACATTATCCACCGTATTTATGGGTTATATCGTGTATTCAATATATGCAAGTAGAATCATGTGTATTTGTGTAGCTTTATAAACTAGTTAGTATTAAATGTTTATAATCTACATACATGTACGTGTATATTTAATTTTTTAGGTCCGTGGCTATTGTGTATCGTGAATAGAATATTTTTTTATGTTGTTCTAATCAACTGTTGTTCTGTGAAGCTGAGAATAGAATTGTGTTGCATTTGTTTTTTTTTTATTATTCAAAATTAATTTAATATTTGCAACAGAATTGTGTTTATTGCATATTTGCTGGGTGTCCAAGCGTAGCGATGTCTGGAGCTATAGTCCGACATTTCTGACTGGGGGCATATTTTTTTTAAACGATTGTAGACAAAGATCAGACTGTGTATCCATGCTATCTGATCAGCATCTACACTGGTCGCAATTCTTTCAGTGAACCATTGATAGGTCATAGTTACGGAGAAAACAATTTGTTTTTGAAACATGTTACTGTCTGTTTCACCTGTCCAAATTTTACGGCCATATAAACAATTAAAAAACCATCCTTTTTTTTTGTGATAATATAAAATTTAAGAATGCGCCTTTTTATTTCGTGAAATTTGGTCAAATATTGATTTTATTACGAAAAATTTATTTCTGTATGGGAATTTAACATGGGGGAAAAAGGAGGTGCAGGAGCTGTGGGAGGAGACAAAAAAAAGAAACATTTTGGAAATTGACTCGGAAACCTGGCTAGATAGCTTGGAAATGATCTAACTAAGAAAACAAAAGTTAAATTTTGAAAACCGTTCCACTATTTCTGAAATTAGAAAATTTTCCCCATGTTAAATCCCTATAGACCTCTTTACTCTGCTAATTGTATTTTCGTAATAAAATTAATGTTCGACAACATTTCACAAAATAAAGAGAAGGCTCGTACTATAAAATTTAACATCATCCAAAAAAAATATTGTTTTTGCATTGATTATATAGCCGTAAAATTTGGGCAGCTTTTGTGACAGTAAATTGTAATAGTGTTGTTTTTTATCTACATGTAGCTGTATTGAATGGCTTCATGTTCTGTAGATTGATATGATAGCCCTAAATTATGATTATGTTTAAGACATGACTTGCTGCCCCAACCGTTTACTTCACCCTGTACAAAACAAAAACTACAAGATCTCGGCCATTATAGCCATTACAGTGGCCGAGACCTTGTTGTTTTGTTATGTATATAATACTGTATGTGCATCTTGAATTTCTATGAAATAATGTAGTAGTATACTTCAGATAATATTTTTCTGGTCATGTTGTCAGAAAAACTTTCTTAGCTTGAATATGAAGACGGTTTACACGCAATCATGCACACAGCCAGACAATTAGCCCTTTACATTCGGAATACACATTGACGGGTATGGATTTAAATAATTTATGTTTATCTTTTGTTATTTCTCAATGGAAGTATATGTTGTGACCACTCATTTGAACCGTATCGACAAGACGGTTCCAATGATGGTCCCGACATACTTTTAATCACATATAAAAAAAAATGTGGGTTTTTCCACAAACAAAATGGCGTATTCTCATCATGAACTCGGTTAAATAGCAAATAAAATCAAACAGAAATAAATGTGCTGCCGATGTACGTCAATGACTGAATGGCGAACAGCTTAGCTTCTGATCAGATTGCGCAGTGATCAGAGCTACGCTGTTCGCAAACTTTGCAAGGTCCGTTTTGGCAACACAAATATGGGCAGAAAGGACAGACAACTCCGTATTGTAACTACTGTAACCAACAAAATTTCCGTACATATATTTACTATCATAGTTGTACCTGTTCTGTATTATCTGAAGCTTGCTATATACAAACTAGTTGTTAACATTAGTTCCGAAGCATGCATTTTAAACTGCATTTTGCATGAATGTCGCATCCGCTATTGTTTATTTGCATTTGCCGCCCAGTAGCCCTGCTCTCGTTTTCACTGACATTATTGTAACACATGCATATATTATATTGATATTGTAAACGTCGTAATCATGTATATTCATGATCCAACATTCTACTGGTGACCTATACTGATATACAGGCCCGGCGATGGAGTAGCCTCCCTTGATATTTGTTGATATTTATTTGGTAAATCATCTTTTTTTTTCCCCCTATAAAGAGTTGAAAATTCCTTATGATCTCTGAATTTTGGCCACTTTTGACACTTATTTGTGTAAAATTTTATCATTTTTACCGTAATCAACAAAAAATGGTAATTAATACCAGAGCCTGTCTCACAGGGAATTAGACGGCTGCATTTATTTCTTACTCAATAGCACAAAAAAAAAGAGTTTTGCGAACAGAGTAGACCCAGATCAGACTGCACATCTGTGCAGTCTGATCTGAGTATACACTGATTGCAATAACATTAATAAGTGTGAAAACAAGAATCAAGATCATCCTTTTCACACTTATCAATGTTATTGTAATCAGTGCAGACTCGGATCAGACTTCACAGAATTGCAGTGTGATTTGGGTGTACTCTGATCGCATAACTAGTTAGTGCCGTCAAATATAACATATATTTGGTTGAGCCTTAGACAGCTTTATTGGGGCGAACTTTAGGATGTATAGGTGCATAATGCTCAACAAACAAGTCCCATTATCTCATGTGTCTCATCCCTGTTGACCATTTCTATACATTTTTGTTGTGTAAATGTACACGAGCCCTCATATTCTGGCCATACTGTCTGTCCGTCCATCCATCTCACATGCTGTTTGTTATGTTTCAGGTTTGGCCGCGGCGGCGGCTTTGTCCAATTTCCACGCGAGACCAGATCAGTTTATTGTTCAACACATGAGAAAATGATACGGTTGTGTAACAGTGCACAGACGATATATGTGATATGTGCTGTCCTAGAATCATGTAACATGTTAATGTAACTTTAAGGGGTCGGTGGAAGAAGGGAGCTAAGTCCCTATTGACCCCTTCAATTTTATCTATGGCTGTGACTGGAGAAAAGGAGCTTATGGCATTCGTGGCAAGTCAAGCTACTGTTCCACGATTGCCCTCTAAAATGTTTGTTCGGAGCCTGGCTCTGAGAGATGATTCACAGAGTGAATTGCGAAAGTGTAAACCCTGATGAGACAGTGTAAACCCTAGTTTAACCCTGATCAGACAGTGTAAACCCTGATCAGACAGTGTAAACCCTGATCCGAGTCTACTGGTCACAAATGACATAAACCCCAATTCTCCATTCACAGTCACGTATGTGCCAGCGTATAAGAAAACTGCAACTTCGAATTTGCAACCAGTGCGGATGCAGATCATCTGCCACGTATGTGCAATATGATCAGCGTTTACACTGTTTGCTGTGCTATCAATGGCAAAATCAACCAGAATTTGTCAACTATTACACAGAGCTGAGAGAACCTTTCATGTGGAAGATACACACGTTTTCTGACATACCATAATAAATATTTTTCTTATTTATGCATAAAAGAATCTGTTGCGACCACTCATTTGAATTATCTCTTCAAGACACTCATCAACAGTCACAACTTACACTTCTAGAAGAGCAGAAATATATAATCCGTTATCGAGGTCGTTCGAATGAGTTGTCACAACTTTTGTGTTGAAATAAGAGAAATCGAAATCCTGTGTTCGTTCGAAGTAACGTGACCAAGTTTTAGGCTCTTACACACTGGTGCAAATATGGCAATTGTGAAAGTTCTGCTGAAGCTTCATGGATATATGCTTTCATTGGATAACTGGGAGACTTAACCCCTGATGGGTCGGATAAAACTACAGTAGTATGACAATTTGGAGATTTTTGTTTCGCTATTTTCACTATTTCTGTTTGTAAGTATATGTTGTTACGACTCATATGAACCGTCTCGGCGAGACAGTTCATATGAGTGGTAACAACATATACTTTTATAGAGAAATAAACAAAATAATCAGATTTTTTCAATAAAAAGTATTGTACCATACGGCATAGTGTTCAATGGGCTAATCATCGTTTCTTGGTAATAGTTGTGACTACCACATGATGTACGAGGTTGTAAATGAAAGTCACATGATATAGTCGCATTTCTGTGATTTATGTCGATGATTAGGCTTGTTTCATTACTTTAATGAAGTCACATGATTACGTACCTGTGATGTAACCGAACATGACGGATAGCTGTTGCCATTGTTAATGTGACATGTGTAAGTCATGTGATGTGATAAGTCATGTGATCTGATAAATAAGCCAACCGTTGATAGTTATCTATACCTTTATCCATTACATGCTCATTACCCCATGCGCAATTATAAAACATGGGCAAAATATTTCCCAGGATTAGTTCTGGTCATACCCCTTGTAAGAGTACACGTATTACAATTATTCCTAATCCTATTACTTTTAGGGGAATGGGCCAAGTGACTTTGGTGTGGTATGGACCTGGCACCAGATCAGGTTATTCTAATTTCAGTGCTGAATATATATTTTTTTTTCCGATGTAAAAATATGGGATTCCCCCCCGCCCCCCCCCCCCCCCCCCCTTAAATGACCTTAGCTGTTGATAGCCCGTTAGACACCAATAAATCAAACAACTTCAACCATCTCAATGGGAAGTTTCAAATCATGGTCATGACATAATTCCGAGAAGAACTACAAATTATATTTTAAATATTGTTTAGCCCTACAGGCCTGCATAGTGGTATTGGCAAATTGTGTAGATCCAGATAAGCCGGCTTGTGACGAGCCATCTCATCAGGATCTGCATCTGCAGGATCAGGATCTTGCAAGTAATTATTTTCCAGTCATATCCCTTATAAGAGTACATCAGGGTTCCAGATAAGGAATTAGTAATTGAGTATTTTCACTAAGGAATTAGTAATTGAGTATTTTCACTAAGGAATTAGTAATTGAGTATTTTCACTAAGGAATTAGTAATTGAAGGAATTAGTAATTGAGTATTTTCACTAAGGAATTAGTAATTTAGTATTTTCACTCCATCATATCTGAAGCAATTGGGTATTTCAATATTTTAATTGGGTAAAATAAAATCACACTACTCTTTACACATCAACAGACAGCAATTATTGAATACTTTGCTTCGAAATGGAATCATGTATTGGCATTTCATTAGAATTGTCTCCTTGGAGACAATTCTAATGAAATACCAAGATGTGTTTTCATGGAAAATAAGAAAAATATGCTATATTTGTGGTCTGGTTATTGTTTTCTATATCATGATAAAGGTACCACAAAATTGTTATTGCTTTTTGATACTCGCTACTTCTGATTCAATTGGGTTTTTGGCAAGTTTAATTGGGTATTTAAGCAAATACACAGCTTATCTGGAGCTATTCCTTTCAAGTGTTTCCATACATGTCTCCCATTTTGAACAGATGACTTATTAAGAATCAGATTATACACTGTTTACAACCATCCCATGTTTTATGCGTCTGCGAGATTGGATTTCCGTAACGATTAAGTCAGTCAATCTATGGTAATACCTTCAATAAATTGTGTTCACCATTTAGGCATGCATCATTGAATTTGTGGCAATATTAATTTAAGCTTTCGTGTCATTTTGAATATGTTCATTTCCTATATTATCAGCCTTTTATAGAACAGCTTTTTGCTTATTGTGACGTGTTTAAACGGACGAAAACATTGTTTGCTAGTTATAAAGTGTAAACGATATGTAAATGATAGGCAGTCCGTCCGTTTGTTGAACCTTGAACAAATCCGGACTGCACACTAACATCTAAATCTGGCATCCTGTTGGTTTCCAAATGAAAAGCATCAGAATTACTCTTTCAACACCACAGGCCTGTATAATGGTATTGGCAAAAAGTGTAGATACATATGAGCCAGCTCATGACGAGCCGTCTCCTCAGGATCTACACTTTTTGCAAGTAAGTTTTGAGAACAAAAACATCCTTTTTCATAAATGGACTAGTCTGAAAATGAGTTTACGATCATTGGATTGGTCGGAAAATGAACACATCAAAATCCATTCCAGTTGCTTAGGGGTGAAAGGGTTAAATACACTTAGGTTGTTTTTTTGTTTACCAGTTTTGGAGCAGATTCACTCTCTGTGGTTGTAAAGAAAACCAGAAATGGTGTAGAATCCAATGAAGGATCATAGCTAGTTATCTCCCTTTGCAAATATATTTATAAAGAACTGGTCCTATGCTGTATCTCAGCATTTATTCTTACACAATTGAGTTGTGCAAACAGAGTAGACACAGATCAGACTGCACATATGTGCAGTCTGATCTGTGTCTACACAGATCAGACTGCACATATGTGCAGTCTGATCTGTGTCTACACTGATTGCAATAACATTAATAATTGTGAAAATATGAATATGGCAAACAATGTATTACCAGATCAGATTGCGTAGATATGTAGGATGATTCAAACTCACTACATCTGCTCCGTTCAACAACAAATCCTGCTACATTCGCTCTTTTTACAAGCATTAAGATCCTAAACTACACACTTTGGGCCGTATTTCTATAAATAAATTCAATGGGAGATAACTAGCTACGATCCCTCGTTGCTATGGACTGAATTGCAGTTCTGTGTTCTTATTCTATTCAGTTTCGTTATGTTTTCGTTCTGGTCTATAGTATTTTAAGAATAAGAAAATTATGAACTTGCTGAGTGTCCATGTCATTCCTGTTCACCCATTACATCTCCACTGATAATTTGTGGGGAAAATATTGGCATCCTCTAGTTTGTCCTACTTTCTAAGCCAATCGCTGGCCTGTATCGAGCTACACTTATTTCAAGATCTAACCCCAATAAGTTGTATATTGCCAGATTTAATCATTAATTGTTTGACAGGAAATGTAAAATCAATACTCAGATCAGAGATGCATAGTAAACCATTGCTGAACTATAAATATGTTATTGTTCACATATTGGACTTTTAAAGAACTAAATGCTGCAGTTCAAATGAGTGGTTACAACATATATTTTGAACGAGAAAAGAAAAAAAATGTAGAAAATATTTTAAAATTGTAAAACACCTAGAGGGGTGTTCGACATGTAATGGGTTATCGTAGCAATCAACTGAAACTTCATTTATCATCGGACTGAAATTGCAGTGGTACCTTTACAATTAAACGCAGTCATTGTGGTACATGTACCGTTACAATTACATTGTGTATACCCACTTGTGTTTTCTATATTCAGAGACTACATTGAAGACAAGTTACCTTAATAACCCTAAATATTTGGACACAATTTGCTTTGGGAAACCCCTATTAAATAGGGGTTTCCCAAAACAAATTGTATCCAAATACATTGTTATTGTGATGAAACGACTACTGCCATACTAACCCTAAATATTGGCACGCTCACAGTCGTAGGGAAACCATATATTTGTATGTGTTTTCCCAAATAAATGGTGTCCGAATATATAGGGTTATTATGGTAGTCAGTGTGGTATCTTGAAAATTACACACATAGATGTTTTCTATTTTGAGAGACTGTCATTGGAGACAAATTACAGTCATTGTGGTACCTTGAAAATTACACACCCGGGAAACCATTGCGATTAATTTGGTACCATTGTCATTTAGACAATGGTACCAAATTAATCGCAATGGTTTCCCGATACATGTGTAGATGTTCCTCTGAATGCCTGTTTATTTCTCATATGCCATGATCTATTGTCCTGTGTATGCCTTTCTTGTTTGTCTGTATGAGTATGCCTGTTTTTTACTGTTTGTGTATGGAGATATTTTATATGTGTTGAACATTTTGTGATACGGTTTCGCCATGATCATGAAAAAACGAAAGTACATGTACATGTATTACATTTCCTGGTATTCATAATGCTAGAGTTTCGGTCATCAGGTTATTACCCTGATGTTTTACTTCATTTGCCCCGGCCTAAAGTGATCTTAACTGTTGACATGCCATTAAATGCTATTCAATAAATAAATACATTTACTCACTGTGCAAGAAACTCGCTGTCTATAGGCACATGGCAGATCATGATCAGCATATAGTTGCTATACTTTCCGTCTGTTTATCTTTTCGTCTGTCTGTCCGAGATTTGCATTTTGGCCGCACATTAACCCGGCCTAAAATGACCGTAGCTGTAATGGGCCGTGAAACACCATTTAATTTAATCAAATCAAATCGGCCTCCTATCTCTGTTCGGATTGGCTTGAAACTTCTTATACGTATTTGTCATTATCCATATTTTCATTCTATCGCCCAGCCCCTGTTCACAAGGTCAATTGACTTAGAAATTTGGAGTCCATCCATCAGCATTATTGATTTCTTGTTGCAACATGTAGGCTGAGATTTGGGACCTTATGACACTTGCTTACAGCATAGGCCCAGATCAGCCTGCGCATTTGCGCAGTCTAATCAGGGGCTATGCTGTTCGCCTTTCTGTGACGAAAGTATCGACATCGATGTCAATATAATTATAGGATGCTAAGTTGATTGTATCAATCAAATCAAATGTATTACTGTACAAAAGAACCAGAATCTGTGCTTTTTTAAATTGCCATAAGGTTCATTTATACCCCTCCCAATGACTTGTGAGGGTATACTGGAGTTCCGTTTGTCCATCTGTCCGTCACCATGCAAAACAAAATGTGGACTAAATTGTAAATTTGTTGCATTAAAATCTACTCGTGCAAGCAAAACATTACTCTCCCGGCATTTTTAGTGGGTGGTTGGTCAGGCGAACGTGACCGCGTAAATTAACGGTAGGGATTCCTCCTTATAGGAATCACGATTTACCTGGTTTTGGCCTCAGTTTTGTTTTTTATCTTTGGTTCTTTTGTTACCTGGGAGTTGAATTGGGTTATTGCCCATTATAAAAGTAGTAAGATTATTACTGATCCTAAGGGGCCAAGTGATTCTGGTGTGGCGAGGACCTGGCATCAGATCAGGATTATTCTGATTTCAGGGCTGAATATATTTTGTTTTTTTACACAAACGGTACTTATTATGTTTTACCGATGTGCACCTTGCTGTTTTTAGCCGAAAAAATTATATTTTTAACTTGGCCAGTTTTTTCTACATTTTTAGCCAGGTTTTTTGGAGAAAAAAATCCAGGCTATTGGATTGGCGAAAGCCGGGCGGGCGGCGGCGGGCGGGCGGGCGGCGTCCACAATCAATATTAAGTTTTCGTGTTTGAGTCCATTTCTTTGTTACTGTACCACCTAGGACCACCAAACTTTCACAGCTTCATAATCAAGGGGTGCCCACCACATATCACTATCCAACATGTTACTTTTTTTTTAACTTGACCCATTTTTTCCACGCAGTTGACTTAGCCATTTTCAATGTTAAGTTTTTCCGTTTACAATGTTAAGTTTTTGTGTTTAAGTCCATTTCTTTGGTACTGTACCACCTAGGACCACCAAACTTTCACAGCTTCATAACCTAGGGGTGCCTACCACATACAACTATCCAACATGTGACCATTTTTTTACCTTCACCTATTATTTCTACGTAATTGACTTAGCCATTTTCAACGTTAACTTTTTAACGTACGTCTGGTTAAATTTTTTGGTTAAAACTTTTTTGTTATACTATATCTCTGCAACTGCTTCGCCCATTGCCTTGAAACTTCACATGAGTGTTTATCATCATCCATATTTCCATTCTAACCCCCAACCGTGCGGCCCCTGTGCGCAATGTCAAGGTCAAATTACTTTGAATTTATTTGTTAAAGTTTTTTCGTGTACTATATCTCTGCAACTGCTTCACCCATTACCTTGATACTTCACATGGGTGTTTATCATCATTGTCGCACCCGCTTGCGGAAAGCGATATCGTCGGCATTTTGGCATACGTCCGTCCGTGTGTCCGGTTAAAGTTTTTTTGTTAAAGTTTTTTCCATCTACTATATCTATTTTTTTAGTGTCCTTGCCTCGCCCCAAGGTGCGACATGCAGGCCACGGCCATCTAGTCTACAAAAAGTGGGTATAATTATGTTATCCAAGTGTCCATGCTTGGAAAAAACCTGGCCTTCGTGGCTTTGCCTCTTTTCTTGTTGTATTCTATATAGGGTACACAGTTTGTGTACACAACTCCTCTGAAACCGTTCTGTCAATCGATCTGAAACTATACACAAGTCTTCTACACATATTGAAGATGTGCACCTTGATGTTTTTATGCCGAAAAAATATTTTTTAACTGAGCCATTTTTTCTACATTGTTGTATCCAATTATATATAATTTCTACTTCACTCATCTCTACCTAAATTAGTATACCTGTTTATCACAACAAGAGGAAGAAATAATTATATAGATTTTCAAATTCTCATTAATGTTCCTTGCCCTGGTGCCCCATGCAGGCACCGGGGCGGGATCAACTGATCCTGAGAATAGTGCTGCAGTAGCCATTGCTTGTCGTAAAAGGCGACTAAACTGACTTAACGATTGGGTTCATACTTTCCGGAACCCACTATACCGCATTTGGCCCTCATGTACATTTTTGGCTTTCTTGTATGTGAGAGTTGAGTCAGGGCTATACCCCATGTATAAAAGTAAGATTAGCGCTAATCCTATTACTTTTAGGGGATGGGATAAATGATGCTGGTGTGGCGAGGGCCTGGCACCAGATCAGGTTGTTCTAATTTCAGGACTGAATATAAATTTTGATTGTAAATATTGAGTTCTGAAGTAGGGATTTACCCCCCTCGGACAGGTGGATACGGGACACGACCCTGTTGACCCGTCTGCGTGTAGACTCCCTGAGGCTTGTACCTCTATGTCAGAAAAGCGGACGTTAAACCCTATTCACTCAATCACTCACTCCTTGCCCTGGTGACTGCTTCACATTTCTGCATCTTCGATGGGCGTATTTTGTGACTTACGGCACTCTTGTTTATTGTAAATATTCAGTTCTGATTTTGGGATTTTCCCCCCATTTGTACATGTACTTGAACTTGTACAGGTAATGTATGGGATTTAGTACTAAACCCATTGACCCGGCCTTAAATGACTTTAGCTGTTGATATGTCGTTAAACCCCAACAAACAAACAAACTAACCCGGCATTTTTTATTCAGAAAACTGAATAATGTGTTTAACCAGTCCATGGAATCACTGGTGCTGGCTGCACTCCACATCAGTGTCGAATGTTTCACATCAAAATAGGCACCAGGGGGCCGTTTCACTAAACTTTGTACGACTAAAATGTTTGTAAGTGCAAATTGAGGATTGTCTGGAAATTTCAATTGATGGATTTACATTTGTTGAGCAAAGGCTGCATATGCAGCCTATGCTCAATAAATGTAAATCCAATAATTGTTTACACGAAAATATTGTTGATGTAAAATTTTGCACTCCCAAACATTTTTATCGTACACAGTTTAGTGAAACGGGTGTCAGATTCCTGACGAAGGTAGTGGTTGGGAGGAACTGTGGTATTTCGTAAGACCTTGTCAAACCGTTTCAATATTTGCTAATCTTTCTGCTAATATCTGCACATGACTGTCTATTGCCACATGTCTATGCTTGTATGTCTGTTAGCCCAGTTCATGCTGAAGATCCATCATTTTGCTGATAAAATTGTAAATATTTCCCGTATTTTTGTGTAAAGGTAAATGTTGTGACCACTCGTTTGAACCATCTCATCAAGACGGTTCAAATGAGTGGTCACAACATGTAGTTTTGTGAAGGAATGAAAGAAATCGGGAAATAAAATGTTTGGAAATTTAGTTTTCTGTGAATCTGTCTATTTTCTTTATTTCTTCATGTAGCTATATTGTGTGACCACTCATTTGAACCGTCTCGCCAAGACGGTTCAAATGAATGGTGACAACATACTTCTGCGCAGAAGTAAGCCAAAAATATGTAATATTTCAGCAAAATTGTGTATTCTTAGCTTGAAATGTGTTAACATATCACCCTGTATGAAAGCAATCATGTGTACATCAGTGAAAGGAATTTCATTTTCAAAATTTGTCTTCTTGGCTTGGTAGACGGACGGGACATCAACTTCTTTCAGGTAACTTGATGCACAATAACTGACCACACGCTGACCATTAACAAATCGTTATATTCTGCTCCGTATCTGGGGACCGTTTCACTAAACTTGGTAAACTACTAAACTTGGTAAACTTCACTAAACTTGGTACGACTAAGAAGTTTGTAAGTGCGAAATTGGAAATTAGAATAACACTGATAGGCGATGTTGGTAATGTTTTAGTGGATGTGTACATGTAGGCAGAAAATGGTAGCATGAGTTAGCCACGTTAATCACAGGTTGAAGTAACGGACCGAGGTCTTATAAAATACATTAAATATGCCTAAAAGCATCATTCATTGAAGAAATTTTTTTTATTTTTTTTCTTCATTGCATGAGGCTTTTATGCATATTTAATGTATTTATAGACCTCGGTCCGTTACTTCAACCTGTGACGTTAATGTGTAAAGGAATTTTATAAAACTCTTCGTACAAAGTTTTGTGTGGGTTGTTCGGGCAAACCAAACGGGACGGCATAAATTAACGGTAGTGGTTCCTCTTTACAGGAATCATGATTTCCCTGGTTTGGCCTTCGGGTACGTTTTTATCTTGGCTCTTTTGTTACCTGGGAGTTGAATTGGGATATTGCCCATTATAAAAGTAGTAAGATTATTACTGATCCTACTGCTTTTGGGAGGGGGCCAAGTAATTCTGGTGTGGCGAGGACCTGGCATCAGATCAGGATTATTCTGATTTCAGGGCTGAAGTTATATTTGTTTTTATTGTAAATATTCAGTTCTGATTTTGGGATTTTCACCCCATTTGTACAGGCAATGTATGGGATTTAGTACTAAACCCATTGACCTGGCCTTATATGACCGTAGCTGTTGATATGCCATTAAGCCCAAAGAAAGTTCAGTGAAACGGGCCCCTGATTGTGAGATAAAACCGGGATGACATCTACACTGGCCTATACATAAATCATGCCCATACTTTTGTAGTACGACTGAATTTGAATACATGCTGACACATATTTCCAGAGACTTCCGGATGCATTTCTGTAATGTTTTTTAAAATGTCCTGATAAATGATACGATTAGCTGGAAACAATATGGTTCTGGAATTATCTCCCCTATCACAGCGACATTGTTTGTCGATTGTAGCCATTTTCTAATATGATGGAACTGAAATAAACTCTTTCCATGTTAATTTTCAGGCTATTCCTTTAAACGAAAATTGTTGATTTTGTTAAAAAATAACCTATCCACAAACAGTGTGGATCCCGATGAGACAGCTCGTGTGTCTCATCTGGATCTACACTGTTTGCGAACATTGACATTATTGTCTGTATATAGTGTTCAAAGATTTAACTTTGAACAAAAATGTGCATAAATCACACAGGATAGCATAACTTTCTGAGCACATTCTGCGTGTGATCAGAAACTTTTGTTAACTTCCAACATAATTTTCAGGAAACTTATTTTTTTACAATGCAACATCGGCGAAATCTGTTTATGTGATGAGGGATATATGACCCGAGTTTGGTTCATGTGTAAAATATCATGCCTCTTCGTCATGTGACGTGTGATGAAAAGCCATATGAGTAAATATAATTGAAAAGATCATGTAACGTTGTCATGTGACATAAGAGGAAGTCATGTGACATGTCTGCTAAATGTCATGTGATCATTGCCTAATATGTGGTGAAAATATTTCAAGAAGAAATATGTTTTAACTGTTGAAATGATTGAAATGTTTTTAAGTTGAACGAAAACTGAAAAGAGCATTTCAATCGATAAAAGTGATAAATGCTAAAATTCGACATTAATATGTGAGAAAAGGAGAAGAAAAAAAAAATAAGAGAAAAAATAAAAAAAAATAAACCCTATGTTTTTGTTTGTATTTATTTTTCACCCGTTCACCATCGTTGGCTGCCATCATGCAGTGGGTGTGTAAAGATACGGGTATTATTGTCTATTTGACTGTACATGCTGTAATTTGTTATATGTGGCTGTGACCGGAGACATGGGGAACCGAATTTGCGACCAACGAGTCCCATCAGGTCATACACTGATTGCCAATGAATCGGTGAACAATCTGTCGTGCTCCTAACTTAACAGTATGTATCATTCAACTGCACAAGTGCGATAGAATACCAACAGCCAGGTGGGTGGCAGGTGGGAGCACCATGGGTAATTTAACGATCGGGGCTCATCCTTACTGGAATCCCAACTGGAGACCTGGTTTGGTCTTTGGCATTTTGTATGTGACAGTTGAATCTGGTTATACCCTTTATGTGAGTATTACGATATTCGTAATCCTATTTTAGGGGAAGAGGCCAAGTGACTTGGTGTGGTATGGACCTGTCACCAGGTCCGGTTATTCTAATTTCAGGGCTGAATATATTTGTTCTCGATGTAAATATTCCGTTCTGATTTTGGGATTTCCCCCCACCCCCCCCCCCCCACCAACCTTAGCTGTTGATAGGCCGTTAAACACTAATAAACAAACAAACAAAACCAACAGCCAGACTATACATGACTGCCATATTTTATGTATGTATATACATCGGTTCGTTACTTCAACACCCCCCCCCCCCCCCCCCGGTATGGAAGATGGAAGGTGTTCGAGCCAATTCCCACCCTTAAATATGAGCCGAATTGAATTACTTCAACTTGTGCGGTGAATGACCTGCACATATTCACTTGGCTGCGGGGAACTACACCTGCCAGTTCTATATTTTAATGGTGTTAATAGTTGAATAATGGGCGACTGTAGCATATTAATTAAGTCGACCAAAGTCATCAAATATGCCAAAATAATATATTGCTAACTTGACATTTTGAATTGTTGAGGTGAATTGTGAATCGAATAATGTATTGTATGTGCTTGCACCTGCTCACTTGCATATATAGTATGCATATAATGTTTCCTCGTAATTATTCAATACATTGTTCACGTGTTATTTATGCATACTCACATTTTAATCTTACCGCTTATGGTAGTGCAACATTAAACATTCTACATACATCTGGGCCCCATGAATACAGTATATTTCAATGTTAAACAATGCCATTCTTGGGACCCAGTGTATATTTCAATTTTTTCTGGTGTGGCAAGTACCTGGCATCAGATCGGGATTATTCTGATTTAGGTGGGTGGCATGCAATGGGTAATTTAACGATCGGGGTTCATCCTTACTGGAATCCCGACTGGAGACCTGGTTTGGCCCTCACATACGTCTTTGGCGCCCGGACCCGGCGCCCCCTCTCTCCCCCCCCCCCCCCACCACCACCCCTCCCCCTCCCCCCTAAAATTCGCCGAGTACAGATATTTTACAAGGTACAAGGCACGTTTCTACGTTCGCGTTGGTTGTGAATTTATTGTTTATCTTTGCTTCAAAATGCGCCAGAACGCAGGAAATGCGATGTAGATTTCAAAATATTTCGGGGGGGGGGGGGGGTTGAATGCCCCGGACTCCCCTAGCGCTAACCGAGTGGGAACGGATTAATTAAAAAAAATATTTGTACGTCCCCTGCGGGCTCCGTACCTAAGAATACAGGACCCAGACCATTTCTAACGCCGATGCATGCCCCGTGCAGGCACCGGGGCGGGATCAACTGATCCTGAGAATAGTGCTGCATAGCCATTGCTTGTCGTAAAAGGCGCTAAACTAAACTGGCTTAACGATTGGGTTCATACTTTCCGGAACCCACTATACCGGATTTGGCCCTCATGTACATTTTTGGCTTTCTTGTATGTGAGAGTTGAGTCGGGCTATGCCCATATATAAAAGTAAGATTAGCGCTAATCCAATTACTTTTAGGGGATGGGAATAAAATGATGACTGGTGTGGCGAGGGCCTGGCACCAGATCAGGTTGTTCTAATTCTCAGGACTGAATATAAATTATGATTGTAAATATTGAGTTTCTGAAGTTTTGGTATTTACCCCCTATAGACAGGTGGATATGGGACCGAACCCCGTTGAACCGTCTGCGTTTAGACTCCCTGAGCTTTGTACCTCTATGTCAAGAAAGAGCTGACGTTAAACCCTATTCACTCACTCACTCACTCTAACGCCGATGCATGGTTTGGCCCTCATGTACATGTTTGGCCTTCTGATACTCGAGAGCTAAATCCTGTTATACCCCATTAAAAAGTAATAAGATTAGTGCTGCTCATGGTACGTTTGTTGTTGGAGCTATGTGACTGGTGTGGAATGGACCTGACACCAGGTCAGCATATTCTAATTTCAGGCTGAATACATATATTTTTTTCTGTTAACATGGAGTTGGGATTTCCCTCATTATGGAGAGGTTAAACACAGGATAGTCCAACCCGTTGGCCCTGCCTTAAATGACCTTAGCTGTTGATAGGCCGTTAAACACCAATGATCAAATATAATATCGGTGCTGTCCCGGAAGTAGCTCTAACAGCAGTTATTCATGATGTTCCAAGTTCGGTAACCTATTTTTAAAAGTTGGTCTGTAGCAGCATCACGGTGCATGATCACGTGGTTACAACAACAACACCAATGGCTGAGTGTTGAAAGCTCGCCCACTCCAAAGTAAGTATTATTTGATATTAAGTATTATTGGGTACATGCCCACTCAGTAGGCACAAAATGTTAAATAAGTCTAAAATTGTGTCGTTATTCCACGGGTTTTAAACATTACAGTGCCCGCTATACAGATATACTTATTTGGTAATATTTATTTTACTGATAGTGACGCGCGGTGGTATCAGGCTATTTTCATATGCAAATGAGGAATGCTATTTTTATGCCACCGGGTTTCGAAGAAACGGGTGGCATATAGTATTTGGACCGTCCGTCCGTCTGTCTGTCTGTCCGTCCGTCACACTTTTCGGTTAACCACTTTGTCACAGTTTCTCAAATATGCTGCAGGTGGCATCCGCGTTCGACAGACGCATTTCTTGTTTAATTATTTATACTAATTAAATGCGTCACCTGAAAAAATAGTATTTTCGATAGATTATATTTAGGTATGATCATTGCACATCAAAACACATACAGAGAATAAATTGTAATGTTCGTTAACATTTTAAAGAAACACGGTTATCGCCCCTGATATCAGTGTGGATATTTACGTCTGCTATAAAATGTATAATAATGCCAATCAATACGTGGGGTAATGGTGAATTAATGTTTATTTTGTCAGAAAACGTCTCAGATGATGTCACTGATATAAAGAACAGTTTGTACCTACTGACGTACTGTGTGTGCATGTACCTTTAATATGCAACGGATTTTTGTATGACATATGGCGCAGTAAACGCGTCTTCATGAGCTGCATTTGATTGTCTTGGGACTTCGGCATATACTTATGTCGTTTTTGCGAAGAATCGAGTTCGGTGTCGGTAGACACGGAAATCGATTCTTCGCAAAAACGACAGACGTTTGGGCCAAAGTACAGAGACCACCAAATGCAGCTTAACAAGACGAGTGTGATGCGCCATATTTCATCAAAATCCGTTACATAATAAGGACAACATAAAAGAATACGTACTTTGAATCGGAGGGCTTCTGGAAGTTTCAGTACTTGTTGTTGCTGTAACCACGTGATCATACACCTTGAGCATGTACGAATGTACAGCCATGCATGCCCCTGTCTGTGGTTTGTGACTGTATTGTGCTGACGATGTATTGCCACCAACGCTTGGAAGCATGTTGTTGTAACCCGATGTTGCTGTCACATGGCGACCACATGGGACGAAGGCGTAGCATTGATGGTAAAATGATTAAAATGCCCATAATTATGTTTAGTAACGACACTTTATCTCTCTTATTGTCTGAAAACCACAAACAAAATACAATGCACATACATACTCGAACAGATATATATCGATCTTAGACTAAAAGCAAGTTAGTTAATCTTATATTTAAGGGTGGAAATTGACTAAAAACAACAAATACTCTCTATTCTATATGAAAGGGTCAGTGGAATACTGACCCCTTCATATTTTCTCATGATCGGGACAATGTGATATTTTTTATATTCGCAAGCAAGTCAGTGGGTGTACCTTTCATGTCTGTGATTGACGTGTGTTCGTGTTTAATTGACAGTAGATCACTGGTAATGGACAGGTCGTTACCTGAGCAGAGATCGGAGCCGTACACGTTGATTCATGGTGACTGTAACATGTTTATATAAGTAACTCTCATGCGCACAGCCAGGCATGCACACACAAAATACTTTCGACAATGCGTAGCGGGACATTCAGCTAGAGGGTCTGGGGGCATGCCCCACGGATTGTATTTTAAATGTGTACATTTGTTCCACATTTTATCCGTTTTGTGTTTCCAAAAATAATGTGCAGCCCCGATCTTTGGAAGCTACGCCCCTGACTGTTACATGATCATGCGTGACGACGATATTCGGCCCCTAACTACTAGAGGTAATTTTCACAAATATAGTCTTTTATTCATTGAAGAAATCGTGACCCGTTATCTAATATTATGTTCCATAAAAGTAGTTCTGTTCTGTTCTGTTCAGTTATTTACTGAGCTGAGCTCTTAAATTTGACCACTGGACGCTTGCTAATCTATAGAAGATTTACTAAAGACATTCCCGTTCTAGATAAAACATAGTGATGGGATCGACGAAAGTCGCCAGTACTATTACTGCACAGTTACATCGGGTCAAATGTTATGACCACGTTCTCCGTAATTACGCAGTTAGACTGACGCGACCAATCACACTTCGAACATGAGACTGTATTGTGTCAGAAATATTTATAATCACGAGCCGGGGACATGACAATGTTCAGTATTGTGATGGGGAAATACTCTTCTACGCGTAACTAGGTCAAGTTTTCTACTTCCGCATTCGACTGTACTCCCACGTTGACAGGCGCTGTCAATGATTCAATGAGAATATGTATTCCGCTTGCCATCCTGATTCATCAATTATATAAGTATATACAACGGCTGCTGATATATGAGACACGCCATGTGATTTTGTACATTCGGACATTTGCGTAATTTCATGAAATATACTCAACAAAACTAGAAACGTCCCTGTTTTATAGCCGGTGTAGCTCTGTCTATGTATGTACCACATGTTCAAAGAACATGTATTTTAAACCGTGGCAATGTTCAGAATACGATCGTGTAGAGTTTAGCCGATACACACGGTTTACATAGCGGCCAGTGACCGGAACGTTGATTTCCACTTTTTGCACGTGCACGCTATACTTGTCATCGATAAGGTGATTCAGTTCATGTCGTACCATTCATGCGATAGGGGCTATTCGGAAAATTAAAAAACTTTTTTAATTTTTCACTGTTTTCGATATGCCACGGCTTTCCGAAAACGAGCGAAATCAGGCAATTGGGATGCTTGCGGGTGGGATGGCCGCCAGGGCGGTCGCGCCTCGGTTTGGTTGCTGTCGGAAGACGATTGATCGTCTTGCAGCCCGGTACCAGCAGACTGGGGCTGTTCACGACCGGCAGCGACCTGGTAGGCCTCGTGTAACGACGGCTAGAGCCGATCGTTACATTACGTTGACGCACTTACGTCAACGTCGATTGGCAGCCACAGTCACTGCTAGGCGATACGGTGTCTCAGGGCAGACCATTCGCAACCGGTTACGTCGTAACGCCCAACCAATCCGGGCACGCCGCCCGTACACTGGTCAGATAATGACCCAACGTCACCGTGCTGCCAGACTGTTATGGGCGCGACGTCATCTGAACTGGAGAAGGGCTGACTGGAACCGAGTTTTGTTCACCGATGAATCTCGGTTCACAGTTAGTCATGCTGACGGAAGATTTTTTTACGGTATCAGGCGTAAAATGAAAGATTCACCGATTGTTGCATTGTTGAGAAGAACAGGTTTGGGGGAGGGAGCGTAATAGTCTGGGGTGGGATCATGGGAAACCGGAAGACAGATTTGGTTGTTGTACAGGGCAACATCAATGCACAACGTTATGTTGCAGATGTGCTAAATGCACATGCCTTACCATTTATCCGTCAGCATGGTCCTGGTGTGACATTGATGCACGACAATGCCCGCCCTCACGTAGCCAGGGTCACCACTCAATACGTACAGCAAAACAACGTCGACGTCATGCCATGGCCCGCGGTCTCCCCGGATCTCAATCCCATTGAGCACATATGGGATGAGCTGGGCCGCAAAGCACGAGCTAACCATCAGATTGACAATGTTCGCGATCTTACACGGGCGTTACAACGGGAATGGAGGAATTTGCCCAACGCACTGGTATTGCGTTACGTCACGTCGATGCGGCGTAGGATCATTGCATGCATTCATGCAAATGGTGGCCACACTCGGTACTAATGAGATTTACTGAATTTGTCACATTACTTATTGAAATTCCATCTCTAAACATTAAGTAACACATTTCTGAGTTTTTGTGATTTTTGATTTTGACCCCTACCGCCCTTGGCCGGTTATCTCTCGAATATTTAACAAGATATCCAAATGCAATTTATTGGCTTTGATACAGAAATGAATGAACTTGTTTTTCCATTTTGATTTTTAAAAGTAACCCTTTTGGTTTTTGATGAATCTTTCCTTAAACATGGAGGGACGTTTCTAGTTTTGCTCAGTATACGTTTACAAAATTTACAATATTTTCCGTGAATGGCATCAAAAGTTGACAAAAGTTGCAGAGTACATGCTGCATGTACTGTGAAAATCTTGTCAATTTTTTGCTTTATTTGTGAAAAATATTGTAAATTTTGTAAACCTATTTAATAAAATTACGCAGATGTCTGAAGGTACAAAATCACATGGCGTGTCTCATTTCTCTTTATACACAAGCTTTCCATTGAGTTGCCATCCCTATATGCTCAATATGAAACCCTGACATTTTTTAGAGTGTAAGGTTTCTTTGCAAAATCATGGAGATTATGGGTCCCTGACCTCAAATCCGCGGTATGGCAACGCGCCATCCTTGGACAACTCCCGGTATCCATGGAAATCCAAAATTGCCGCCGTAAATATAGGTCAAATCTAAAAATTGGCAAAACATTGTGCTTCATCATGCTAGCAACGAGATTTTGGTGTCTATACCCCTGTATTGTCATATTGACAAAAATTCAAAATGGCCGCCATTTTTTTCGACAAAAAACGTCTAAATTGACCATAACTTTTAATTGGAATATATTAGAGATATGCAGTTTGTCTCTACTCACATGTATTGGCATATACGACATTCACTTGAACCATTGTTCATGCTGCAAGTCTATCGACGTTTGAGAAAAACGGATCTTACGCAATTTTTGACAGAAGACTGCCAAATCGGGAGCAATACTTCAGCATCACCCACCCGTCTGGACCCGACTGAACTTTGCCATACCACGCCTTGCCATACCACGCCTTGCCATGTCTGTAGCCGATTTCATCAACATTGGAAAGTATACTTAGCTAGCAAAGTATACTTTGAGGGAGAAATTTTCAATTTTAGGATAAATTTATTATTTTTTATTATACTGAATTTATTACATTATCACAGCCAATTTGGCTGTGATAATGTAATAAATTCAGTATAATAATTCTGCATACTTTTAATCATGAAATATATGCATTTGTTAGTTCTATATGAAATAATGCATTTCAGTAAAAATAAATGATTACTCCCTCAAAGTATACTTTGATAGTAAAGTATACTTTGCAATGTTGATGAAATAGGCTACTGAAGTTGTATACATTCGACTTGGCGATAAGTCTGTTGTGATGGAGCGGTACACGGGCCTCTAAAATGTTACCCCCCCCCCCCCCCCCCAGAAGACTGACAGAAGACTGCCAAATCGGGTGAAATATTTCAGCAGCACCCACCCGTCTGGACCCGACCCGACCGACTGAACCTTGCCATACCACGCATTGCTATGTCTGAAGTTGTATACCTCGACTTGGCGTTACGTCTAAAAGTTTACCCCACCCCCACCCCCCCCCCCCACCCTCAAAGATGGTCCCAAAACATTCAATGATATCAGCCAGTATCTTGACACAGCTTACAAACACCAACATGTAGGTAGTGGGTTGATTGTCTCATAGTACTTACGCTAATTGGTCACCAGTTTGAACGTGTTGAGCGTACACTTGATTATATTTTACAGCAGCAGTGCTACCAACAAATGTTACCATACTTCTTTGCTGCTGGTCATTGGCAATATGATAAATACATCACATGGCATGTGATTGAAATTCAGTATCTACTATCAATTGATGCCCAGAGGGCTCTTAGCTGGTGTTCATGTTTATCGACAGAAGCCAGGAACATAAAACTCCATGTCTGCAGACTAGTTTGGAGAGCAGACCTACATACAAATGGCAAGCTGCCATGTGGTTTAAAAGGACTAACCTTGTCCGCAGACAAAGTGGCAATTTGGGCAGATTATATTCCCATTTCTGCCATGTCACACTTGCCATGACGTCCTCGGCTGACAAAGACCGGACGGAGACAAAGCATAAAGCGGAAGAAGATACGAGGTGCCAACTGGATACTGATGACATAAATCGTATCAGAGCAGACCGTGGCCAAGGGGTAACACCGTCGGACTGCGACGCTGGCGACCCGGGTTCGATTCAGGGTTCAGTACCTAGTCGTCAGTATTTAACGGCGGCCCCGTGTATCAGATTTGAAGGAGAGTCTGTGCACGTTAAGGAATAATAAGAGCTAGGCCCCATGGGGCCGGTTTCATTTGTATCCAACTCCTTCCTTTCTCCCCTTCTTGGGAGACGACATGCAAGGTCATCGAGCCAGTGCCGTTGTTAAATCCCAGCATTTACATTTACATAAATCGTGTTTTTGAGGAACTGAACATCCTCTCAAGCCGACAATTACTCTATACCAAGGTCAATGGAAATGTGGCGAGTGCTTCTTTCAACGTCCACGATGCACTTCAGACAGGAGAGAGCATGGTCAGATATTTTAGCTCAGCATTGCCTGGTGGATTTCATGCTCCCCTGAAAAAGAGGTGAGAACCATGGAATCAATCAATACTTTATATGATATGGCATCCCATAGTCAGTCAATTACTTACAGTAGGACGGCACCATCAAATCAAACTTCAAACGCGTTTTGGATTACAAGTTGTGTGCTGTACCTGCATATATCATTGATAAATATGGATATTTGAGGACTGGGACCAAATCCACTCTTGTCAATAAACTGAGAGGTGTACCAATCAACCGAAGTTCTAGTCATCGTTGATCGCTATGATGATTTGTCTACAAAGGACCGTGATAGGATCCATCTGCAGGTGACATCAATGTCACTGTATCCAGCCATTGCCATGTCGCGATGCTATCGTGAAAATCAAGTTAAATAGGAATGCGCTTATATAAACTTTATATTTGGGCAATAGCGTGACCATGGGTGGCGGAGAGGAAGGTGTGTTTAGCCATGATGAAGCAGATATAACTAGCATCAGTTATCTTCCTAAAGCTGTTGCAAATGGTAAGAAAACTGCATGTAATCAGTGATGACAATTATGTCTTCTGGGTGTGAACACAGACGACAGGTACAGCTACATCGATAGAGTGGGCATATCATCAACATCAATGAAACCTCTACTCTTTGGTCACAAATCCCTTCAACTGATTGGTATGCATGGATATTCAGACTGTGACATTGTATATCATCCACTATGGTCATGGGTAGACGATCGCGTTAAGGTAAGGGTACCGTAAGAGTATTAAAGTCTGCCGACCACTCTATACAGTCATTAATGAAGAGGGTGCGGTGCGACTCTCGAACAATTGATGGAGACTGGCCGGACATTTATCTACTCTTTCTATGGTGTTGCTGATGGTACAGACATTTCTTATGTCAGGTATACACTCTACTCCAAAAGGACCAGAGGAAAATCAGTATGTATTAAGACTCTCCCTCCGACAGATACTAATCTGACATACCACATTCTGCGAGCTCATTACCAAGTGATTGTCTGGAAGGCAGCAACTCAGCAGTCTTCACATGTGGTCGACATGACTGATTTTGGATGGGAGTTGGTTGCTGGCTCAGACGGTGTGCGATTTCCACGTGTTGTTAGGCGACAAGCAGCCCCGCCTACTCTTATGAACGTCATCAACTGTCAGTGTAAAGCTATAGGAAACGTTTGTATCAGTCTGGTATGTAGCTGTCATTCTGCATGATTGTCATGTACACCATACTGCTTCTGTGTTGGTGAAAACATGTGCCTCAATCCATATACAAAACATAAATAGAATGTCACTAGCTTTGACAATGATGAAGGTGATAGAGCAGATGAGGTAGTCGATGGTGAGGATGTTGGAAATACCGACTAAAGAATGTGTAAATATAATGCTGTTCTTTATGATTATGTGATTCTCGTGTGTGTGTGTGAATATTCATCGGTATCACTGTTAGGAGTCCTGTGATGGAATATCACAACGCAATGCTAGCAAGACATCATTATCACTAAGCTAATGCACTCACTGACAGTCTTGGTAATACAAACAAACATATGTCCTAAGTGACCCTCGGGCTGTCGGTCTTATGCAAAACAAAGCATCATCCATAGACACGCATTATTGCCAAATATTATAAATATCACGGAAGCGGTTCGTAAGTTAATGAATAAACAAAACAAATGTTAATACATTTGCCTTACAAAAAGGTGAACATATGTCCTCGATGACATTGAATTTGGGCGGTCGGACGTGGGTCATATGCAAAACAAAGCACTGTCCATAGACACAAAAGTGGTACTTGAGTTATTGAAAAATGAAATGTGCTACTCATGCACGCACACACTACGTACATGGGACTAACTCTATATCTCCTCTTGCCTATCAGCGAGGGGATAATTACTAGTGTAATATATATGTAATATGTATGGGCCGCACTCTGTGAAAACGAGCCTAAAATGACAACGTCATGAAAGGCTGAAAATGACGTTGCAAAGTTTCGCATAAATTTACCAACGTCACGTCGGATTTTGACACTTAAAATTGTTGCGTCATTGCAATAAGTTGTCCTATTTATAGCCGTACGCTTTACGGCTCACAAATATTTTAATGTTGGATATGCGTGGCAGAATTGTACGGAAGCCCATTAGTGCCACATAGAGTAACTTTTTTTTCGTTTTTCGTTTTATTTTTTGTTCGTTTTTCGAGAGTAACTTTTTTTTTATCTCGTAATTACGAGATAACATATTCGTTTTTCGTAGAGTAACTTTTTTTTATCTCGTAATTACGAGATAATATATTCGTTTTTCGAGAGTAACTTTTTTTTTATCTCGTAATTACGAGATAACATATTCGTTTTTCGAGAGTAACTTTTTTTTTATCTCGTAATTACGAGATAACATATTCGTTTTTCGTAGAGTAACTTTTTTTTATCTCGTAATTACGAGATAACATATTCGTTTTTCGAGAGTAACTTTTTTTTTATCTCGTAATTACGAGATAACATATTCGTTTTTCGTAGAGTAATTTTTTTTTTACAAATAGAGACGGTAGTTCTGCAAGGGGGATAACTGTGTCTGGTCGTTTCGCTCTAATCCGGTTCGCACTGAGTCGTTTCGCACTGAGTCGTTGCGCACTGGGTCGTTTCGCTCTCATTATTGTCCTGGGCATGCATATACACAGTTTCAAATCAATCCGAGTAAGATGGATATTAATTTCTAATCAACGAACAATGCACTAATGTTCTAGCATGTTTAACTAACATTTGATAATTTGTCATTTCCATAAATCCAATATGGCCGCCAAAAATCACTAATATTGTAATAATCGTTAAAGTTAAACACTAGTTTTCAATTAAACCGCAAGTATATACCTAATTGACCGACTATAATAGCTTAGCCCTACATGTATCTTGATGTGGTATATTGACATTTTGTGGAATGTGTGCAAATACCACTTCATTAACATGATGTGAATCCTGCATTAAACATATCTGGCTATATTGGAGTAGCAGATTGCCATCTACAACACCTAGGTGTCAGGCAATAAAACCAGCAATAAATATCTCATCACCAAACTGCCCACTGACCATTCACTGACCATTGTGCTGTAATTACCTGTAGCCGTTTCTTTTTTGGAACTACTTTCTGGCCTACACATCTCCAGGTCACATGGGAATAGAGCATGTTATGTGTGCACATGTGTGTATTACATCTGTTTCTCTACATGAATTCCTACTAATGCTAGATCAGTTACAAGTCTGACCATTCAAAATAGTGAGATTTGCAAACATACTGTTATGATTAACTTTTATGGTACAACTCTAAACCGGACAGAAAATGTGATATCCATCCTGACTTTCAGTGGTTCAATTTTCAGTGGAAACTCTCTAAACCAGACACATTGTGGATGTTATATGAGCCAGGATCTGAGATAACCACCCTTATCACATCACCGTATTTCGCCGATACTGATTTAAAAAAATCGCCATAGTTTTCGTAAATGTTGCTGCAACTGGAGAAAGGGGTCTTATGGGCTTATTGATTAATCTACATCTTTATCTGCTGCAAGGCTCTTGTTGCTTGATATTGATCTATGTTGTCATCTAGAGGTATGCTTGCTATATCATTGGCTGAATGGTGAACATCGTAGGCCCTGATCA
Organism: Conchocele bisecta; assembly: GCA_029237695.1. Classification (NCBI taxonomy): domain Eukaryota; kingdom Metazoa; phylum Mollusca; class Bivalvia; order Lucinida; family Thyasiridae; genus Conchocele; species Conchocele bisecta. The sequence goes on from CM055277.1 coordinate 75,852,426, forward strand.
GACTGCGCGGATGCGCAGGCTGATCTGGGGCTACGCTGGTTGCATAACCCATAAGACCCCTATCTGCATTCACAGCCACAAATGACATCGAAAATTGACTCAGATTTCAGATCTCATGCAGAATTAAATTCCGCATGAGCTCTGAAATTTGTGTCAATTTTCTATGTTATTTACGGAAAAGTACTTGATTTAGATAAACCAAATTTTATGCTGACACATATTCACATGTCTTTGTCTAATAGAATGTATTAATACGTGTGCCTTCTTCAAGACCATGCTAGCCAGATAGCTATAGGCCAATTTAATAATCGAACTATTCCAGCATGTTTACATATAAAATGTGCATAGTGATAATATGGAATTACATATTAAAAATTCGGTCAATTACTGTGATTCGAGACACTTTCATTATGCAAATTATCTTAAAAACAACATTAACTTTCTGGTTTCAATAATGTTATTAGCATGTTATAAAGTATGATTATTACATAATGAATATCAATTTAGAAAGTAAATAGCGGCGTCCATTAATATATCACGCCGGATTATTAACTGTTGAGAATTATCACACCGGAACTGGAAAGTGAATACATGTATTTATATAATTTAAAATTGCCGATAAATATGTCTGATAGTGGTATATGAATGTTTATTTTGTTGAAAATGTCATCGTTTTGATATGTAGCACACAACAATTATTGCATGCACTTATATTACAACATTGGATGTCAGTAATGCAATTTTAGCAACATTCAGCGTAATTCCAATAACCAACATAAGACTCATTTTGTATTATTTTGATAGTACTCACCCCAATATGCAAAACTAAAACAACATTAAAATAAATTACAACCAAGTTCCCAATTCTGACATAATTAGGTTGAAAATATAATGAATATTTGCATTACTAAGCGCTATTTGTTAACGTAGTTAATGCAGAATATATCATATTTCCTTAATTGGCGGCCATCTTGGATTTTTATGTAACGTAACACTAGTTCAGATAGAACAAATGTCTTTTAAAAGCAACTTGTCAATGTAAAGAACAAATTCCAAGCATGCTAATTGCCAAATATGTTGAAATTGGAACAATATTTAATAATATAATTTGAATTTTAGCGGCCATTTTGCAATTTTGCAATTTGTGGTGGGTCTACGTGTATATTGACAGGACTAAACGCCGTGTATCCAATCGCTATGGTGGTTTGATAGTAAAATATGACTAAGTCCAAAAGTGACCTTGGCCTTGGTTGGCATTGACCGTAGGGATGTATGTCATATGTTGAACAGTGCACAATACCTAGACACACATTGTGACCAAATATTATTTAAATCTGACAAGAACCGACACAAGTTATTAGAGAAACATCGGAGCTAAACGCATTTGCTAAACTCAGAAAAAAAAGACAAATGTTTAAATGACCTTGACCTTGTTGACCTTGACCATAGGGAGGTGGGTCATATGTGGTACAGTGCGCAATACCTAGACACACATTGTGACAAAATATTATTGAAATCTGACAAAGTTATTAGAGAAACATCGGAGCTAAACGCATTTGCTAAACGCAGGTGTGACAGAAGGACAGACGGACGGACAGACGACTTTTGTATCCCTATATCCCATTTTCGCTACGCGATGGCATAAAAACTGATACTACAGCCAACTCTGACATTATGTGTGCTCCAAGGAAATATAGAAACTGTCGACGGAAAACTGTGACATAAATTTTGATGTCGTTACGAAGCTGTCACGACATCGTCCAGAAGCTGTTACATCCAGTAAATGAAAATCCACTGTTTCTTCTATTCGAGGGTCAGTCAACATTAAGTGACTTCTATATAACATTGTTCGAGTAATAAGGCTGCTCTCACTTAATGTTGACTGACCCTCGTATATATTGCTTTTGGTATACTTTTAAGTCCGTATTTCGATTGTAATCACCAAGTGAAGCATATAAAATAGAAAAATAACGGCCAAAAGGTGTTTTATTGAGCATTTGCTTTAATTGCTGTAATTCATCGATTTGTGCGCTGATCTGCATATTTAAAACATGATTTATGACGTGATATACATAAATAATGGGACATGATAAAGGAAAACACAAAAATCTGGCATATGCCTCGTCCTGAAACTGTCACAATCAGTCCAGAAGCTGTCGCATTCCGTCTAGAAGCTGTCGCGCTTTACTCCCGAAGCTGTGACGAGCTGTCGTCCAGAACTACTTGCCGCTGTAACAGAGTTCCCTAACCGTGGAGTAAGGATGGCAGAATTATAAACAATTGTGCAAAAGTTAAGTTTTGATCACGGACGGACGGACGGACATACGGACGGACGGAATGATGGACGGAATGATAAGCTGATTCCAGTATACACAAAAAAAAGTTATACATGCCCAGGACAATAATGAGAGCGAAACGACCCAGTGCGAAACGACTCAGTGCGAACCGGATTAGAGCGAAACGACCAGACACAGTTATCCCCCTTGCAGAACTACCGTCTCCATTTGTAAAAAAAAAGTTACTCTACGAAAAACGAATATGTTATCTCGTAATTACGAGATAAAAAAAAAGTTACTCTACGAAAAACAAATATGTTATCTCGTAATTACGAGATAAAAAAAAAGTTACTCTACGAAAAACGAATATGTTATCTCGTAATTACGAGATAAATAAAAAGTTACTCTACGAAAAACAAATATGTTATCTCGTAATTACGAGATAAAAACAAGTTACGCTACGAAAAACGAATATGTTATCTCGTAATTACGAGATAAAAAAAAGTTAAAAAAATAAAACGAAAAACGAAAAAAAAAGTTACTCTATGTGGCACTAATGGGCTTCCGTAGTTTACAGATGTCGTTCTATGGAAAACGATTTAATTCGAACTGAGCCTAGGTCTTAATTCATTTGATTTACTGGTTCACCGTCGAATGTTTCGAAAATAAACATAAAATAAAATTTGGAAATTGTCAGAAAAATAATCGTATCACAGATAACAACATATGGTAGTGTTAATTACGCGGCTCCTGACATATCGCATCATGTTGACACTGGGCCAAACATGTTTTATTATTTAGTATTTAGTATGTTGGTATTCAGTCACAGGCATATTTAGTGCGAACATAATTGTAGCCACCGGGGACCCGTTTCACTAAACTTCGTACGACTAAAATGTTCGTAAGTGCAAATCTAGGATCGTCTGGAAATTTCAATTGATTGATTTACATTTATTGAGCATAGGCTGCTCAATACGTGTAAATCCAATAATTGTTTACAGGAAAATGTTGTTAATGTGGAATCTTAATGTTGTACTTACGAACATTTTAGTCGTACGAAGTTTAGTGAAACGGGCCCCAGGGACGTAGCCTACTGATTTGTATCTGTATCTGCAACCACTTGCATGTACCTTCTAATGTCACGTAATTTGTAGCGACTTTCAAAAATATCACATTATATCAGCCGTACGATTGCCGTTTGATGACTGTTAAATATTATTTTAATTGACCACTTGTAAATATGGTTATATGAATGTATGGCATATATTTTACTAGTATGTTTGCAATCAGTGCAGACCCTGATCAGGCTGCAGATGCACAGGCACAGGGACTTCTTTATTGAAACAGTTTACTATATTTTCGAGATTCTCGGGAAACTGCTAGGTGGGTCCGGCGGTATGTCCTCCGGAATATTTTAGATATATACACTCCATTTTGCTGCGTTATAGTTCAACATTTTAGAGCAACATATCTTTACTTGCCAAATTTTAGGAGGGCGCGCGCCGGGGTTTCCCCTACGTGATACACAACTTCTATATTTGCAGATTCAACGCGTCTAAATTCAAACGAGACGCTTCAAACAAATGTCGCAATTTTGTGGTCGGTACAAATTTAGAGTGTAAATCAATGACTTCATTATATAGTGTGCAGAAATGAATTCAAAATACATGTACGTATGCCACGGTGCTTTTTAGCATGGCTTGGTTGGCCACTCATTTCTATGTTTACAAAGGCGTTGAACGTACTTTTTCTGAAACGCAACACAATTAAATTGCAAATTTCGTTTTTAAATTCATTATTCCCGCCGAGAGGATACAGTGTATACATATACTTGCACCAGTACTATTATGCTTACTGCCCGTATTTTTATCAGAACATTTTATAACAATTATACAATCATGTATGTCACATCGACACATTTTCCCGACATTAACAGGTTTATGTATATATATTTGTTTTCAAATGGTAAACCCATTATCAAAAATTCAAACCGACACACATTTAAAAATACACAGTAATGGATAATTTTGCCCTAAATGTTCTGTTTTGATTTTAACAACTATACATTCCACTTACTAAATAAATACGCATGCTGTCGCGCGGGCATCAGTCACGCAAATAACAAACATATGAAGGAATCTACAAAGTACGGTTGATAAATGCGTACATTTATACAATTTGAAGAAACTTATATAAACAAATCTGTACCGGCAGTAAATTCATAGACAGGATCGAGACGGGTAGCCCACACAATAACTTTTTTAAGCGGACACACCTAACAATATCTGCCCTCTCGGTGTGGGGGCAGGGCGCGGCGGTGGGCAGCCGAGGGAGTGGTGGTCAGCGCAGCATTTCCCCCATAGACCTCCTACCTGCTGCACACATGACCGCCCGTCAGTCATATTGGCTACACAGGAAAATTTTAATTTGTTTAAAACTCCCCGGGGTGTCCAACTACCCTATAGACACCATCGGGCGCTGAAGTCATTGATATGTGCAGCCATAGGCCTATCCAAATTCAGGTCATTCATTTCTACAGAAAATAGTGCATTTGTTTCAATCATAGATTGTTTCAATTTCAAACACCAAGAATGTCGTTTAGTTGTTTGTGTTTGTCTACATCAATAAATGACGTCACAATTAACTGTTATGTAAATAACGTCAATTAGATTCTGAACTAAATTCTCAAATAATTACAATGTATCTTTCTAACGGTACATGTATATGCATAATCTGTGATAGTGGGCGATAGTAGCAAATTACGAAGTCACATGTCGGCTAATTATAGATTTAACATTGATAGTCGTGCGTTTGGTTTGTTCACTACATGTACATATCATACTTTTATTCTGTTCAATGTTTGATAGTATACATACTAACACTTGTAGATACATTTAGTGTAACTTATCAGCAAATACAGTTTACAGCAAGCACAGTCAATGAGTCTATGAACACGCATTTCTACTGTAGGCTGTTGTGCTGCATTGTACAAACGTCAGCGTTTCAATAACGTCATTTTCTCGATGACGTTACTTTTTTTCCTTGCGTGATTGACATGGTGCTACAAAAAGTGAGATAAGACAAAAACTGTGAAACGTATTTGAATTTTCTTTTCAAAACATTGTTTTTGAAAGGTGTCCGCATCACAAAATGTAAAAAAGTGCAAATTTAAAATGTTGTCATTAAGGCTGGTTTTCACAGAGCGCGGCCCATATATATACATGTATACACATAAGGACTGTGCTAAATCCATTAAACATGCAGAGGATGGTTCATTCTACTATCTACAACATTGTTACCAGACATTCATACTCGCCAATATACACCAATTCATTATAGAATGAATGGCCTTTTTGTGGAATTTATCGGGGTATAAACTTGGAACAGTCGCGGTAATACTGGACGAAGCGATAAAAAATTACAATTTTCGAAAATTGCAATTTTTTAAGGCCTCGTCCAGTATTCCCGCGACTTTTCCAAGTTTATATCCCCGATAAATTCAACAAAAAGGCCATTCATTATTATAATTCCAGCATTTGAAATAAATTCATCAAGAAAATGTGTTTATTTTCCGTTTTCTTAAGAATTATTTTAACTGTGCCTGACGGTTACGGAAAGTAGTTCGGCATGGGAGTTTACTGGGATGTACATTTTGGACAGAGACTTGCTACGGACCAATCAAATGTTAGGGAATTGTGTAAATATTGTGTATTGTGTAAATATGAGATTATATTGATGTATATTCTGTCGATAATAGTTTGAAAATTAACTCAAATTATATTTTACTATTACTGTGTATATATAAATGTGGCCAGCCTGACTCCTGATCTAATACCACTATCAGCATTTCCGATAAGGATATGTAGTCTGTAAGGTACAGCACACATATAAAAGTTGATCATATTATTATAAGGTTTGATCATGTCCAGTCGTGTGCAAACGTTTGCTGTGGCCCGAGGGAACTGTTTGAACCCAAGGCAGCATGTCCAGCCGTGTGCAAACGTTTGCTGTGGCCCTCGAGAACTGTTTGAACCCAAGGCCGCAGGTATTCGGTATTCATATTCCGGGGCCGCGTCATGAACGTCATGAACGTCATGAAGTAGTGACGTCATGAAGGCACTTCCGCGTAGTGACGTCATGAAGGCACTTCCATTACGCGCGGCCCCGGAATGAGCATTGCCTAAAGCCATATGCAAACAGCACGCGCTATATGTGCAAACAACGGAAACCATGAAACAATAACTAGTCACATATGCAATAAGGATCCTTACCTCAGTCACCAGTGCAGGTATATGTAACCAGTAGCATGCTTGTAGCTGACTAGTCTACTCTCTTGACAATTACAAATTATTGAATTGTATTAAATAGTATCTTGCAAATAAAATTCCACTTTTATTGGATATGCTGCACCAATACAAAAACATTGAAAACTAGTGCAATGAAAACGATATTTAACTAAATGTTTTTTACGGTCATCAACTCAAATATTTACGGTCATCAACGCAATATATTTTGGCTATTGTCTATTTAAATGGCGTCCATGTTGTTCTTTTACTCAATTGTTTATAGCTTAGTAGCATTATGAATTATTCCATTCAATTTGTGGTATAAGAAGTAATGGTAATCAACCAAAAAAATCATATCTGTAGCTTGATCCAATCAAAAGTTTTAGCCAATTTAGACGTTTTTTGTCAAACAATGGCGTCCATTTTCAATTTTGGTCATGTTATCATGGTCGGATATTGTTGAAACGTATTTCATTGGTTCTTCACATGCCAATACAGGGGTATATACATCAAAATCGTGTTTCTAGCATGATGAAGTACAATGAAGCAAATTTTTAGATTTGACCTAATATATTCACGGCGGCCATCTTGGATTTCCATGGATACTGGGAGTTGCCCAAGGGTGGCGCGTTGCCATCCCGCGGATTTGAGATCAGGAACCCATACTCTCAAGGAATTTGCAAAGAAACCTTATACATGTACACTCGAAAATGTCCAGGGTTCCGAAAATTTCCACTCGACTACAGTGTAACCAGGAAATCCGGGTCACAAGTCACAGGTGCAAGACTCGGACCCCACCAATCACATTTGCAAGACTCAGACCCCACCAGTCGCAGGTGCAGGACTCGGACCCCACCAGTCACAGGTGCAAGACTCGGACCCCACCAGTCACAGGTGCAAGACTCCGACCCCACCAGTCACAGGTGCAGGACTCGGACCCCACCAGTCACAGGTGCAAGACTCGGACCCCACCAGTCACAGGTGCAAGACTCGGACCCCACCAGTCACAGGTGCAAGACTCGGTCCCCACCAGTCACAGGTGCAAGACTCGGTCCCCACCAGTCACAGGTGCAAGACTCAGACCCCACCAGTCACAGGTGCAAGACTCGGTCCCCACCAGTCACAGGTGCAAGACTCGGTCCCCACCAGTCACAGGTGCAAGACTCGGACCCCATCAGTCACAGGTGCAAGATTCGGACCCCACCAGTCACAGGTGCAAGACTCGGTCCCCACCAGTCACAGGTGCAAGACTCAGACCCCACCAGTCACAGGTGCAAGACTCGGTCCCCACCAGTCACAGGTGCAAGATTCGGTCCCCACCAGTCACAGGTGCAAGACTCGGACCCCATCAGTCACAGGTGCAAGATTCGGACCCACCAGTCACAGGTGCTAGACTCGACCCCCACCAGTCACAGGTGCAAGACTCGGACCCCACCAGTCACAGGTGCAAGACTCGGACCCCACCAGTCACAGGTGCAAGACTCGGACCCACCAGTCACAGGTGCAAGACTCGGACCCCACCAGTCACAGGTGCAAGACTCGGACTCCACCAGTCACAGGTGCAAGACTCGGAGCACACAGTCACCCAGGTGCAGACTCGGACCCCAACAGTCACAGGTGCAAGACTCAGACCCCACCAGTCACAGGCGCAAGACTCGGTCCCCACCAGTCACAGGTGCAAGACTCGGACCCCAACAGTCACAGGTGCAAGACTCAGACCCCACCAGTCACAGGTGCAAGAATCGGTCCCCACCAGTCACAGGTGCAAGACTCCTCAGACCCCACCAGTCACAGGTGCAAGACTCGGTCCCCACCAGTCACAGGTGCAAGACTCGGACCCCACCAGTCACAGGTGCAAGACTCGGTCCCCACCAGTCACAGGTGCAAGACTCGGACCCCACCAGTCACAGGTGCAAGACTCGGACCCCATCAGTCACAGGTGCAAGACTCGTCCCCACCATCACAGGTGCAAGACTGGACCCCACCAGTCACAGGTGCAAGACTCGGACCCCACCAGTCACAGGTGCAAGACTCGGTCCCCACCAGTCACAGGTGCAAGACTCGGACCCCACCAGTCACAGGTGCAAGACTCGGACCCCACCAGTCACAGGTGCAAGTCGCCCCACCAGTCACTCAAGTCGGACCCACCAGTCACAGGTGCAAGTCGGAACCCCACCAGTACATGCAGACTCGGACCACCAGTCACAGGTGCAAGACTCGGACCCCACCAGTCACAGGTGCAACTGGACCCCACCAGTCAGGTGCAAGACTCGGTCCCCACCAGTCACAGGTGAGACTCGGACAGTCGGACCCCAGGTGCAAGATCACAGTCACATGTACAAGTCTCGGACCCCACCAGTCACAGGTGCAAGATTCGGACCCCACCAGTCACAGGTGCAAGACTCGGACCCCACCAGTTACAGGTGCAAGACTCAGACCCCACCAGTCACAGGTGCAAGACACGGACCCCACCAGTCACAGGTGCAAGACTCGGACCCCACCAATCACATTTGCAAGACTCAGACCCCACCAGTCACAGGTCCAAGACTCGGACCCCACCAAGTCACAGGTCCAAGACTCGGACCCCACCAAGTCACAGGTCCAAGACTCGGACCCACCGGTCACAGGTCCAAGATTCGAACCCCACCAGTCACATGTGCAAGACTCGGACCCCACCAAGTCACATGTCCAAGACTCGGACCCCACCAAGTCACAGGTCCAAGACTCGGACCACACCAGTCACATGTCCAAGACTCGGACCCCACTAAGTCACAGGTCCAAGACTCGGAGCACACAAGTCACAGGTCCAAGACTCGGACCCCACCAGTCACATGTCCAAGACTCGGACCCCACCAGTCACAGGTCCAAGACTCGCACCCCACAAAGTCACAGGTCCAATACTCGGACCTCACCAGTCACAGGTGCAAGACTCAGACCCCACCAGTCACAGGTGCAAGACTGGACCCAACAGTCACAGGTGCAAGACCTCGGACCCCACCAGTCACAGGTGCAAGACTCGGACACCAGTCACAGGTGCAAGCTCGGAGCCAGTACAGTGCAAGCTCGGACCCCCCAGTCACAGGTGCAGGACTCGGACCCCACCAGTCACAGGTGCAAGACTCGGACCCCACCAGTCACAGGTGCAAGACTCGGACCCACCAGTCACAGGTGCAAGACTCGGACCCCACCAGTCACAGGTGCAAGACTCGGACCCCACCAGTCACAGGTGCAAGACTCGGACCCCACCAGTCACAGGTGCAAGACTGGCACCAGTCACAGGTGCAAGACTCGGACCCCACCAGTCACAGGTGCAAGACTCGGACCCCACCAGTCACAGGTGCAAGACTCGGACCCCACCAGTCTCAGGTGCAAGACTACGGACCCCCCCATCAGGTGCATGTGGCAAGACTCGGAACTCGGACCCAACCAGTCACAGGTGCAAGACTCAAGACCCCACCACCGTCACAGTGCAAGACTCGGTTGGACACCAGGTCACAGGTGCAGACTCGGAGCCCCACCAGTCACAGTGCAAGACTCGGACCCCCCACCAGTCACAGGTGCAAGACTCAGACCAGGTCAACAGGTCAAGACTGGACCCCACCATCAGTCAGTCACATGTTCAAGACTCTGACCCCACCAGTCACAGGTGCAAGACTCGGACGCCACCAGTCACAGGTTCAAGACTCGGACCCCACCAGTCACAGGTGCAAGACTCGGACTCCATCAGTCACAGGTGAAAGACTCATTCCCCACCAGTCACAGGTGCAATACTCGGACCCTACCAGTCACAGGTGCAGGACTCGGACCTATGACAGAAACATGTAACTTATAACAATTTTCTTTACGACATCCACCTGTTGTCGTACTGTACTCTACATTTGTATACACGGTGGAACCTCTCTAAACCGAACACAAATTAACACGTGTGATCATGTTTTGATGAGCTTCCTGGTCATTTATCTCGGTTGATAATGTCTGTTCGTGATCGCATAGCACACAACTCAGAATGATCAAATGCCTGACACCCTGCCGGTTGTCCGGTTTAGAGATGTTTCACTGTATGTCTGTACGGCAACATGTACTGCTTTTTTTCAATGTGCATTTTTATATCACAGTTCCGAGTCTTCCACCTGTGTTCTGTGCATGTCTCTGGCATTTTTCTCGTATCAATGTCAGAAACTGGTAAGTAGACCCTCTCTAAACAGGACATACAGGAATCATATGTATGCATCACTATGGTGTGTTTAATTGCAAACGACAAATCAGCAAGTGATTGAAATCAGTTTATTCCAATTGGCAAATAGTTTTCAACAGCCTACCTATCATGATATTGCATGCTAAATGTTCGACCGAATTATTTTTACCATCGATATGTCGATCAATTTCACCTGCAATGTGACTAGTATGCAAACGTGCAACTATTTTAGTGCCCCAAGTCCATGGGCGGCGGAAGTGGGGGGCCTAATAATTTTGTTGGGGAGGCCTGGCCCCCTCAATAATTCTGTAATAAAGAACATATTCTCATCCTCAAACTTTCTGAGAATGCAAGAAATGGCGTTTCACGCCTCCTACATTTCAAAAGTTTCCGGGGGAGCATGCCCCCGGATACCCCTAGCAACACCGGGCCTTTGGGCCCTCAAGACTGCGTTCCCCAATAATTTTCCTTTTGGTTCCGCCGCTTATGGAGTCGTGTGAGCACTGACGTAGAATATCACTGGAACTCCCCGCTTTAAAGACACAGTTTCTCATATATCGCGCCCTCCGAGGCTTTGATAGTATACCGAAAACCAAAAACTTTAACCAAACACTTAAACCGGACGCACGTACGTACGGGCGGACGTACGTATGGGTATACGCCAATGTGCCGACGATATCGCGCTGTTCGCAAGCTGGCGCGACAAAATGAGCCGTATTTGGGTATTCTAACATTGCTAAGATGTGGCTGTGACTGAACAAATGGGGCTTATGGGATTTGTGACCGGTGTAGTTTCTGGTAAAATACCACACTCCAGCAGCCTGATAGAGATATATATTGATTGTTAGAAGCACGACAGGTGTTTTATTTATGGAATGGCGAACAGTGCAGATCCTGGTCAGACTGTGCGGATGCACGGGCTGATCTGGATCTACACTGGTCGCAAAACTGATAAGCCCATTTCGTCAGTCACAGCCTCATATAACGAGTGTGTGTTGTATTAGGTAGGTAGGTAGGTAGGGTAGGTAGCTACATGCCCGTATGCAGGAATTAATTTAGGGGGGTGCGTTATCGACGACGCGAAGGGCCAAACATCGGGAGACCTCGGCAGATTAAGCATTTCACCCCTAAGTAACTGGAATGGATTTTGATATGTTAATTTTGCAACCACTCCAATGATCATAAAATGATTTTCAGACCAGTCTATTTATGAACATGGGGTGTTTTTGTTCTCAAAATTATGACAATTACTTGCAAAATGTGCAGATCCTGATGAGACGGCTCGTCACGAGCCGGCTCATCTGGATCTACACGTTTTGCCAATACCACTATACAGGCATGTGGTGTTGAAATGGGGGTGCACCCGTCGCCCCCCTCTGCGTACGGGCCTGAGCTAGGTAGGTATTTTTTTCTATCTGCGTGTTCGCGATACATGTAATTAATTCGTCCCATCTTAGTTGTGTATTATGACAAGAATCGAGTCAGTAATAGCTTTCTTAGTTATGAAGATAACAACTATTTTTTTCTTTTGCAACACGGTATGTCCTAGCATGCAGTCAATGTCCGTTTTTGACGTATTTTCCCAAACCGACGTCACATAGCATTATGGCTGAATCTCCGAGTACATAGAGAGCTCTATAACCAGTACGTTGGACCAGGGTGGCACAATTTACCCAAATCTACCCAAATCTTACCCAAATCTACCAAAATCTTCATGTAATTACTATATTTGTTAATAAATCAAGCTATACACATCATAATAACGATGTTTGGACTGTTTTTACATACTATCTGTCATTAATTTGCTCATACCAGTGACCATTTATTGTCAGTGGCGACACTATATGTTAAATCTCACTAGCTTACCATCAATATAGTGCAATAGCCAATATACAGTGGAACCTCTCTAAACCGGACATCCTGGGAGATCCCCAGGGTGTCCGGTTTAGAGAGGTTCAACTGTAAATCAAGTTTGTGATCACTCTGTGACACAGTTTAGTGTTTTGCAATCACGAACACACTTTATAAGTGAAAGCCATTCAAATTGAATACTCAGATTTGTCTAAATGTCCGGTTTAGAGAGGTTTCACTATATCGACAGATCTTGCCTCATAAAGCATGTACAGTCGAACCTCCCCGAACGGCCACCTCTCTACAACAACACCCTCTCTATAACAGCCGCTATTTCATATCCCAAATGGATGATTTCCTCTGTATCGAACCCATAGACTGCTGAGCACGAAAACTGTCGTCTGTTGTTGCTTTTGCCTTCTTTCTCAATAAAAACATGTTTTGACAGCATTTTAGAATCATTTCCATTGGAAAAGCATTAAACATTAATTCAGCATTACCCCACGTAATGATTGGCATTACTATTTTATTTTATATTAGACATAAATTTCCACACTGATATCAGGGGCGATAACCGTGTTTCCTTAAAATGTTAACGGACATTACTATTTATTCTCTGTATTTAGTTTTGGATGTGCAATGATCATACTTTTTAATCTGTCAAAACTATTATTTTTTTCTGGTGACGCATGTAATTAATATAAATAATTAAAAAATACCATGCCTCATTTGCATATGAAAATATACCATCGCGCGTCACTATCAGTAAACTACTAAATGATTATATATGTACAGCGGGCACCCGTAATTTTTAAAACTGATGGAATAGTGACACAATTATACACTTATTTAATTCATATACAGAACACTTGTTGCCAACTTTAATGATTTTCGAGCAAATTTTACGAAATAAAAAGCAGACTCATTCTTAAATGTTGATAACATTTAAATTTATCGAAGAAAACTATTGTGTTTGCATTCTGTTTATAGCCGTAACATTTCGGCAGGTTTAGTAAACAGACAGTAACATGATCAACTTTCTGGCTACTAGAAACGGGGCCTGCGCAACTCGTATATCGTCTCGCATTATTATGTCGTCCAAAACGCCAAATGTTGACGTCTGCGTTATATACGCATCCTAGTTATGAAAGATGATATTTATTCCCCGTTGGGTCATAAAACGTGTCATAATTTGACAAGACGACAGGATTGGAGCATACGACATGAACTGTGATCACTGTTTTAACGCAATAATGTAAATCACACGAAATAGGACTTAACCATCTGGTTATATTCCACAATCGGTGTATGTTTGTCTTGACACTGCATGCGTGCCTGTCTGCTAATGTTTTTGTTTGAGTCTGAACCGCAAAACCGCCTTGTCCACCATTACACTGTGCGTTTCACAATATGTGTGACACCTGTCTGTTTACACTTTACGGGAGAATTGTCGCACTTTTTTAGGTAGAATGTCCAGCAGACAGTGTGTATCCAGAATGGCTTGATTCCTTGCATAGACGCTCAATGGTAATGGACCTAATCACGTTTGCAGCCCGTGTAGATCCTGACTGATCATTCTCTGTATTCATACGCTCGGATATTGCGCAATCATGTTGTTAGATAGAGAAACAATGTTCGAGTGATGGTATTGAGACCAGTGCAGACCCAGATCAGAATGCGCGGACGCGCAGGCTGATCTGGGTCTACGCTGGCCGCACATATTGTAAGTTGCCCTTTTCAACCAGGGATCCATTTGCATGATGCATGCATTCTACGTGCGCAAGTCAAAATGACGAAATATACATCTGTGCACAAGTAATACATGTTTTCACAGAACACGCCCCTGACATAACGTCATTTTCTTCTGTTACGGTGGTTTCGCCTAAGGCGCCATTTTCGGAGACTGAAGCTCGCTTCACGCATGCGCAATTAAGGAATACACGAATCTTGACTTTTTGGCTTTTCAGCGGCAAGGTAGTGTGGTACGTGGCATTGGCTTGGGACTATTATTTTTATCGTACTATTCAGGTAAGTATTTTTATTGATTACTTTTAATTATTGAAAAGATGCATTTGAATGCTGCTGTTCATATACATTTTATTCATATCATTAGAGCATATTTATGTGGCAACATTAGTTTAAATATATTAAGACTAAGAGAACATGGCAAGATAACATTTGGAAACAATTAATTATGAATACAACTTAAGTTGTGTATTTGATGTAGACATGGTTTAAGTAACGTAATTAAACAGGCCACGTGTATTAATGAAAGAGATTTTTCTGTGTTTATGATAATTCGTTACTTTGTGAATATTGATTCATTCACATCATTGCAGCTAAGAACTACTGTCTGTTTCACGAAACCTGCCCACATGTTAGGGCTATATAAACAATTCAAAAACAATATTTGTTCTCGATGATATTAAATTAAAGGAAAATTTAAGAATGAGCCTTCTTTTTATTTCGTGAAATTTGGTCAAATATTGATTTTATTGCGAAAAAACAATTTCCCCATGTTAAATCCCCATAGACATCTTCATTCCATCTTCACAGAGTTAATATGTCTATGAGGATTTAACATGGGGACATTTTTAGAATTTCAGAAATACAGGACCGATTTTCAAAATTTAACTTTTGTTTTATTAGTTAGATTATTTCCAAGGTATCTAGCCAGGTTTCGGAGTCAATTATCAAAATGTGTTTTCTGACTCCTCCCACAACTCATCCACCTTCCCCCCCCCCCCCCCCCCATGTTAAATTCCCATAGACAAATAAATGTTTCGTAATAAAATCAATATTTGACCAAATTTCACGAAATGAAAAAAGGGTCAGTCTTAAATTTTGCTTTAATTGAATATTATCGAAGACATTTTGTTTTTGAATTGTTTATATAGCCGTAAAACTTGGGCAGCTTTCGTGAAACAGACGGTAGTAAAATCATGTTTTTGGGATGGGGTGGAACGAGAGCTACAGTGGAACCAACCAGTCGTGTTCGTTCGTGTGTGCACTTACTCGCTGATCCCACTGTAAGGCTGAAAGATGAGAGTAACCATTTTGCTGAACTGCATCGCCGAATAATTCCAGCACAAACATATTTACACAATTCCCTAACATTTGATTGGTCCGTAGCAAGTCTCTGTCCAAAATTTACATCCCAGTAAACTCCCATGCCGAACTACTTTCCGTAACCGTGAGGCGCAGTTAAAATAATTCTTAAGAAAACGGAAAATAAACACATTTCATTGATGAATTTATTTCAAATGCTGGAATTATAAGGAATGAATGGCCTTTTTGTGGAATTTATCGGGGTATAAACTTGGAAAAGTCGCGGGAATACTGGACGAAGGCCGGAAGGCCTCGTCCAGTATTCCCGCAACTTTTCCAAGTTTATACCCCGATAAATTCCACAAAAAGGCCATTCATTCCTATAGTATTTATTTGTGTCTGCCGTTTATCGTCTAAGTCTATAAACAATAATGCCCATATATACTAAATAATACATGTACACATTTTTATTTTTTTTAAATAATAAATCAGTTTCTTTAATGCCTATTAATATCTTTCGCGCGTGGGTGGGCGGTGGGAATTCACGTGAAATTAGACTGCATACGTGGGAAGTGGACAGACAAACGAATACTCGTTACGGGATCTTAGATGTCCACATGTGTACTCTTACTGGCATCTATATGCTTCAACTTCAGAGAATTAGACACGGGCCCGCATGCATTTGTGAGCAATGTATCCTATTTGGCGGCCATCTTTCTTAATGGATTTCATACATTAGTTTCATTTCATTTATAATCCGCTCTGTCGTTGTGGGATACATATACGGACAAAACTCAGTTACAATGGGATCAGCGTGTAAGTGCACACACGAACGAACACGACAGGTTGGTTCAACATTAAATTACATTACAACTAGAGCACAGTCGATGGCGCGCCATCGCAATATACCCACGTTTCCCAAATGCGAAGTTGAAAAGGGGGAGATAATTCATGACCGGGGTTCGAATCAAAAATCAAAATTCACTGCGCATCTACACATCATAAGGAAGGCACACACCAAGTTTCAAGACCCTACCTATTACGGTTAAACAGTTTTACTTCTTACACGACGGACGGACAGACGGACGGGCACCCGTGACGAAAACAATATACCCATTTAATTAGTTTTTAAAAAAAGTGGGTATACAAAACTGTTTGCTCTGAAAGGCAGTGTTCATGTCTGATGACAGGCACCCTTAATGTTATGTGTTACTCACTATGTACACAATCACAATCACTGGAATAGCGTGAGAGCAAAAGCCTGCATCGCTTACGTGTTATTTCTACTGCATCGCAGTCTCTCATTCGCCTAATAGGAGACCACCTTCAAGGGTAGCGCGTGGAAGTCTGCCACATGGACAAAATGGCTATGGTAACATATTTGAGACAGTTGTTACCTCAGCTTGTGATCAGCTTGTCCTACCACCCACTTGTGTTTGTTTTGGGAGTGTTACGGTAGCAGTTTGTCTTTTGAAGACTCAACTCAAAATACGGGGGTCCCAAAGTACGAAGAAATGAGAGGGGAGGAGAGATAAAATAATAACAATACCCCCAAGTCAAGAGATCCTTGATAATCGTCGAACAATACTAGAAGAACCATATCAATTGCTAGTGCGCACAGTCTTATTGTATTTGTGTCACGACTTGACAATCTTTGAAATATCATCCCACAGTTACTGTATGTAGTTCTTGACTTTTTGTATTATTGTAGTTGGTTTAAACAGTATTTACGTTGCCTTGAAATATCATCCCACCGTATTTCTTATATTAACATGACACACATGTTAGCATGCATTCAGATTGAAGCTTTTCATATTCAGACAACAGAAACGTCGAATGTTCGCGACATCGTCCCGCTTACAGCTGTACTTTGGCCACATTGTGAAACATTTCGGCAGGTTTCGTAAAACAGACAGTAGCATGATCAACTTTCTGGCTACTAGAAACGGGGCCTGCGCAACTCGTATATCGTCTCGCATTATTATGTCGTCCAAAACGCCAAATGTTGACGTCTGCGTTATATACGCATCCTAGTTATGAAAGATGATATTTATTCCCCGTGGGGTCATAAAACGTGTCATAATTTGACAAGACGACAGTATTGGAGCATACGACACGAACTGTGATCACTGTTTTAACGCAATAATGCAAATCACACGAAATAGGACTTAACCATCTGGTTATATTCCACAATCGGTATATGTTTGTCTTGACACTGCATGCGTGCCTGTCTGCTAATGTTTTTGTTTGAGACTGAACCGCAAAACCGCCTTGTCCACCATTACACTGTGCGTTTCACAATATTTGTGACACCTGTCTGTTTACACTTTACGGAAGAATTGTCGGATTTGTTTAGGTAGAATGTACAGCAGACAGTGTGTATCCATGGCAGAATGGCTTGATTCCTTGCATAGACGCTCAATGGTAATGGACCTAATCACGTTTGCAGCCCGTGTATATCCTGATTGATCATTCTCTGTATTCATACGCTCGGATATTGCGCAATCATGTTGTTACATGGAGAAACAATGTTCGAGTGATGGTATTGCGACCAGTGTAGACCCAGATCAGACTGCGCGGACGCGCAGGCTGATCTGGGTCTACGCTGGCCGCACATGCTGTAAGTTGCCATTTTCAACCAGGGATCCATTTGTGTGATGCATGCATTCTACGTGCGCAAGTCAAGATGACGAAATATACATCTGTGCACAAGTAATACATGTTTTCACAGAACACGCCCCTGACATAACGTCATTTTCTTCTGTTACGGTGGTTTCGCCTAAGGCGCCATTTTCAGAGACTGAAGCTCGCTTCACGCATGCGCAATTAACGAATACGCGAATCTTGACTTTTTGGCTTTTCAGCGGCAAGGTAGATACGTGGCATTGGCTTGGGACTATTATTTTTGTCGTACTATTCAGGTAAGTATTTTTATTGATTATTTAGAATTTTTAATTATTGAAAAGATGCATTTGAATGCTGCTGTTCATATATATTTTATTTATATCATTAGAGCATATTTATGTGGCAACATTAGTTTAAATATATTAAGAGAACATGGCAAGATAACATTTGGAAACAATTAATTATGAATACAACTTAAGTTGTGTATTTGATGTAGACATGGTTTAAGTAACGGAATTAAACAAGCCACATTTATTAATGAAAATGATTTTTCTGTGTTTATGATACTTCGTTGCTTTTGAATATTGGTTCATTTACATCACTGCAGCTAAGAACTACTGTCTGTTTCACGAAACATGCCCAAATGTTACGGCTACATAAACAATTAAAAAACAATATCTATTTCGATCATATTAAATTAAAGGAAGATTTAAGAATGAACCTTCTTTTTATTTCGTGAAATTTCGTCAAATATTGATTTTATTGCGAAAAAACAATTTCCCCATGTTAAATCCCCATAAATGTCTATGGGGATTTAACATGGGGACATTTTTAGAATTTCAGAAATACAGGACCGATTTTCAAAATTTAACTTTTCTTTTCTTAATTAGATCATTTCCAAACTATTTAGCCAGGTTTCGGAGTCAATTTCCAAAATATTTCGTTTTCTTACTCCTCCCACAGCTCATCCACCTCCTCCCCCCACCCCCATGTTAAATTTCCATAGATAAATCATTTTTTCGTAATAGAATCAATATTTGACCAAATTTCACGAATAAAAATAAGGCTCAGTCTTAAATTTTCCTTTAATTTAATATTATCGAAAAAAATATTGTTTTTGTATTGTTTATATAGCCGTAACATTTGGGCAGCTTTCGTGAAACAGACAGTAGTAAAATTATGTTTTTGGGATGGGGTGGAAAGAGAGCTAAGACTGAAAGATGAGAGTAACCATTTTGCTAAACTGCATCGCCGAGTATTTATTTGTGACTACCGTTTATCGTCTAAGTCTACAAACAATAATGTCCATATATACTAAATAATACATGTACACATTTCTACTTTTTTACATAATCAATCAGTTTCTTTAATGCCTATTAATATCTTTCGCGCCCGGGTGGGCGGTGGGAATTCAAATGAAATTAGACTGCATACGTGGAAATTGGACAGACAAACAAACAATCATTACGGGATCTTAGATGTCCATATGTATACTCTTACTGGCATCTATATGCTTCAACTTCAGAGAATTAGACACGGGCCCGCATGCATTTGTGAGCAATTTATCCTATTTGGCGGTGTTTATGACGAAAGTTAACAACGGATAGCTTGAAACACAAGCTAGTATTACTTAGATCCATGTGGATTTCATACATTAGTTTCATTTCATTTATACTCCGCTCTGTCGTTGTGGGATACATATACGGACACAACTCAGTTACAATGGGGTCAGCGTGTAAGTGCACACACGAACGAACACGACAAGTTGGTTCCAATATGTCGTGTTCGTTCGTGTGTGCACTTACACGCTGACCGCACTGTACAGTGATTATCACATCTTTGATACATTTACGAGTTTTGTTTCTGTATTTACACAGCACATGTGCAATGTATGGACATGAGGATGTGATAACACAGTTAGATCACGTTCGTCCGCATGTACGATCGATAATCCACTCGCTAAAACTCGCGGATTATCTCCTCGTACATGCGGACGAACCGCGATCTAACTGGCATATTGTTGACCTGGAATTTAGTGGAACCACTTAAACCGATCATTATGCGGATCTCTGGAAATCTACCAATGTTACAGTAACACAATACAGTAGAACCTCTCTAAACCGGACGCCCATACGATATGTGTCTGCTTAAGTATACGTGTTTATTGTCATCTCTCACCGTTGATAACGTATGTTCATGATCGAAAAGCACATATACCTGTTTTGCGGTGCACATATGCCTGATTTACAGTGGAGCCTCTACAAACTGGACACCCTGGTACCTCCCAGGGTGTCCGGTTTAGAGACGTTCCGTTGTAGTGACTGACGAATACGTAAACCACGTGGTTTTTCAATCCTCTTCAAAAGACAGATCACGGAATCGTTCGAATGACGGTGGTCAAGACTTAATGGTTAGTCGTTGCATATTAATGTAATACAATACGGCAACAACAAAGAAATTATCATTCCGTAAAGTCTTAAATCATCAGCGTGCTCGTGCATCTAAAGGTCAATTAAGGTCAGCGGACGAGTCAAATATCATTGACCTTATATTGTATATGTTAATGGAAGATCAGAGTTTTGTTTCACTTCGCCGGGGCTGATCACACGGTCATGTACTGTCCACACTTGATGACTGTAAACAATCACAGAACTGTTGTAAACAACATTTGCATAATTGAGATATGGTTCAGATGATTAATTCACTGTTGTATGTGGTTTATCAGGCAACTTACCATTATTTGGCCAAACACATGCTGACTGAGAACACATACTCGTGTTCCGCATTGACTAGATACGCATATACGAGTCCCAACTACTTTCGTTAACTGTCTGTTGGTTGATAGTGTAATGGTATTATCGTAACAAGTTCTTTGCCATTTCTATATCATAAGACGTTACCTGATAAATGGAATACCATGCTAGTGTATTTTGATATCACGTTTATGAGGTTCGACTCGGGAACGGTAGGACTGCCACAGCGAGCCTCGGAATGCCTAGCAATTTTATAGCCGAGCCTGATAACCAAGCTTGGTATTCTCTATATAACTTTGTCCCTGTCATAGAGAATAGTAGGTTAGTGCCGTGAATGGGAAAACATATCATCTGGCAAGGCTTAGGAAACGGGATGGGCGAGGCTCTGCCGAGCACATCCCGTTTCCGTGCCGCGCCAGATATTTTTCCCATTCATGGCACTAACCTATAATTCTATTTATCCCGTCAACACCACCAACAAATGGCTTTAAAATGCAAAAAAAAGATAACCCCTACCACCGCACATAATCATACGCTGTGACAGGATAGCACAAATGTTTCACGGCACCGTGTTTCACGGCACATACGCACTGTGTTGACGGGATGAAGTATGCTTTCCGGCCCGTGTTTTTGGCAGGAAGAGGCGGAGATTGTAACTTAAAGGAAACAATAACACACACACGAATGAAAGCCACGACTTATTCAGAGGAACGTTTCCTTGACAAGAGCTATTGTTTCCCCATGTCAATATCACTACAGAAAACTATGTATGCGGACTATCTCTTTCTTTTGTTATCGGCGCTATTTCGTTCTCATATAGCTACTGAGCCGTACACATTCGTATATCTTACATATTCGTTACGCCGCTCTGTGCTTCTTTCTTTTATTTCACACCGCGTGTCACGTCTGTGCTGGTGGTATATCATGTCAAAGTTTTTTTTTGCGAATTCATGTCATGCTAGGTTTATGCGCCCAATCCACTCGTTACAAGGTTTATGCGCCGTTCGTGTTGACGTTGATTGTAATTGTTATAGCGTACACAAGCTTTATCGGTATGGTTGCAGAATGTGGCCCTCATAGTTGCAGGTGTGACACGTGGTTGTATGTGGGCCACACCCCGAGAAATGGGACCTTACACCGTTTGAAATAAGTGTACGTTCTTTTTTTTTGCATATTTACAAAGGATGGTGTTATGATCTAATCGTTTAGCTGACGACAGTCAAATAGGCATAGTATACCGAAAGTGGACCGACAAGCCCAGACAAGCTAACACTATAGGTTCTCACCCTTTTGCCCGGTGGCACAGTCTGGTATTATGATCTGATCGTTTAGCTGTCGATAAAAACTAGGCATACTATGTCCAAGGGAGACTGCAAAGCCCCGGCAGATTAAACTGTAACAATTTAAGCAGGGGCGGATCTGGAGGAGGGGGGGGGGGGGGTCCGGTGGGGTTGCAAGCCCCCCCCCCCCCGTTCAGCCACGGAGTTTACATAGATCACAGTTTACCACCAGTTGGAATCTGAATTTAAATGCAGTAAAACACAGGAAAGTGCATTTCGAAAAGCTCGAAAATAGGAAAACCCCCTAGTTGCGAACGGTAACTCTTGCAATTACCTGTTAATTGCGAAGGTAACTCTTGCCGGTGATCGAGAAAGGATCCCCCAGTGACTGAATGGCGAACATCGTATGTTCTGATCAGACGGCGCATATGCACATATGAGACTGATCTGTGGCTATACTAGTCGTAACATCCATGGCATTGTTGGTTGTTTTTGCAGGAGATATTTATTTCTTAAAATCGGTAAAGGTTGAGCTAATTTTTAATTTTAAACATTCTATTTGAAAGAAAGAATTGATCAATAGACTGAAAATTTGCTACGATTTAACCAGATCTGAAACATATAGTTGTGCCGGAAACCGGGCCCAGGCTACATAGGTTTACAAATATGATGCCGATTATTTGTATGTATATGTAAATAAAAAATGTAGCTTACACAGAGTTTTCACCTGTAAATGGTGGTCGATAACAGTTAACGTGGACAGTTATCTGTAAACTGTGTCAAAGAAAATATTATGTGAAAATAAAAGAACATAAAAAACACACGTCAACAGACAAACATTTTTATATGATACCAATAGCAAAATAATAAAAGAAAATTATCCTTACGCCATTATTGTTAATAAAAACATATATAAGATATGCCCGTTTCGAATAAAAATCGAGGTACGTTGTTGTTCTGTTCGTTAGATAACTTTGAACACCACGGAACAAACCGGTCTGACAAACGTCGATAATTGAAAATCTCGGCGGAAATTACGTCAGCTAAGTTCACGACGTCATATCTTGTGACGTCGTCAGATTCCCGAAGACAGGTTTTCTCGCGACGCGGCTCATGGTGTCGTGACAAAATATTATAGATTGGATACTTGCACGAGTTCCTCGCAGCATCAATGACTTACAAATGCTTGAGGCGCTGTACATTGTCGCATAACTGTCGTTCTTTGACATTGTCACTCTTTTTCGTCGGTTGTCCTCATGAATTCAAAATGGTGAACGCATAATTTAACTGGCTACATATTCACTTACACTGCACTTTGATTCCTAAATAACAATAAATATGAACCTAGTGTATGCCAACGATATTACCATCTATTATCTTGGTAAATTGAGACTTTTGAACAATTCTAGCCAGTACTTAGCGAATGATATGCCATTTAATACCACACATTTGATCATAAACGGAGGTAGACACGCAGCTATATAATGACATAATTATCCGAGGTTTGTATTGAATTTGGCAAAACAAATGCATCAAAGTCTCTCTAATAGATTCAGAATCAGTGATTTCAATGCAGCTTCTTGATTGTTTGTGTATATTATAAGCAATACATAATGCACAAACCACACAGTGAGGTCGGTGGAATTTTCGAAAAGTCTTGAAATTAATTGGAAATTTGATGGTCATTAACTGGCTTTTCGCACGATTTGTAGTATAAAATCATCAGCTTATCACTTGACTGCATAATAAAGGATATCAGGCGATGGTAATACGATCCTCAAGAAAGACACACGGCGACAATTATAAGGTATCACGCTACCAAATCTGCCCGACGTCGTGTTTTGTCACAAAGTTAATGTTATAAGCGGCCTACTGCAGATGTACACGTGCAATGTCTACAAACAAATACTCCATTTGCAGCAATTCCGTACACATCCTTATGATATAATATTGGAATAGAAAACAATTATCGTGAAAATTACGTGTGGGCACAATCATATGATCTGGCGACGAAGGGTGGGGATTCGGGGACAAGCGCCCCATGGGAATATAGTTCATCCCTGAATGTCAATCGGTGTGTCTGAAATGTATTTCATATTGAAATGAAAAGACAAAGAAATTGAAAGTTTTTTGGGAAACTGAAGGGATCAGTGGGAAAAGGAGGCTTTTTTTTCCGCTGACCCCTTTTGTTAGTTTGAATCGCTTTGGTATGTATTTTCATTTCGAACTACTGTCTGTTCCACGATTTGCTGCCGACTAACATTTGGCCATTAAACACATTAAATCTTAAAAGTATTTAAAAGTAAGTACGTTTTCATCAATAACAAAAGTCACCCTCCCCAAATAAAAAATTATTTGATGAAATTCCATCAAATATTGATTTTATTGCGAAAAAACGATTTTCCTATGGGAATTTAACGTGGGGGCTAAAAATAGAATTTATTAAAATATTTTTTTTATTTGTAGACCGATTTTCAAAATCTAACTTGTTTTCTTAGTTACATAATTTTCAAGCTATCTCGCCAGATTTCGGAGTCAATTTCCAAACTTTTTCGTTTTTTAAAAACGAAAAAAAATGGAAATTGACTCCCCATGTTCAATTCCCATAGGAATAAAATCAATATTTGATGTAATTTCATCAAATATTTTTTTGTTTGGGGAGGGTGACTTTTTTTGTTATTGATGAAAAAGTACTTACTTTTAAATATTGTTTACATTTAATGTGTTTAAAAGTAGCCAAAAGTTCGTCGGCAGCAAAACGTGGAACATACAGTAAACTTGGATAAGGTCGGTTTTATCACCGTTGTTTTGATGTCGTCATCAAGCTGTCACGACGTCAGTGCGAACACTAAAACTACACTATAACAATGCAGGCATTCTTTCCCAGCTGATAGATTCAGCGACAACAGCTACATTAAGACGTTTGCCACCAGTGTAGTCATGTGTTCTGTTCTGTTCTGCGTAGTTTGATCAGAGACACCCATTACACTATTCACATATAGCGAGTAATTTTCGCCAACATTCAAAGTATTTATTATATGTATACATGTATATGGTTTGACATGATGTAATTAATAGCATCATTCATGCTATCAGGCTCGTATGTGATGCGTAGAATATGCTGTAACGTGATGTCGTAACCATATGTGAACAATGCGTGTTCGTGACCAAACTAACGAGTATGAATCTTGGAATTAATGAGTCTATAACCGCAGCGACCGCTCGTGACACTGATTAGGTCAAACACAATCGTGTGGTGCATGCATCTGTCCACATACTATATATGTGGGGATATAGCCGATTTTACATAATTTGCGATTTAATACTAAATGTATATTTAATAAACGTGTTTACTGATTTCATAAGCCATGAGGCTATTATTTGCTACACCCTGTACTATTCATTTGCATCTTTATTATAGCAGCTCTAACGTATTATGATTTTAATGTGTTGTTATTCCATGGTGAAAGCTAATGCAATATATCTATTATTTTATTTTCTTACTACTAGACAATCTTACATGACAATATATGTCACAGGGCGAGACAGATGCGCATCGGCCCGGACTCGATCCGGGAACATCTGGGCCCGGTTGCTCAAAACATCAGTTAGCTTAACGGACTGTTAAATCCTTAACTGAATGGTTAAAATCTCTGTCACGAATACACACTTACTCCCTCCCCACAGTGAGTTACGTATCGTGACATACTCCCCAGCCAAATTGGAATTCGCTCCCAAATTCTATATTTAATTCGTCTTTTAAATCCATATTTGTTGGTACATTTTGTGAAGCATTTATCAGTCACGGTCCCTCATTGGGCGCCAAATGTCACAGGGCGAGAAAGATGCATATCCGACCCGAGGCTCGAACCGTGATGTGCTTGGTGTTTGTTTCTGGCATATACATCCGCTAATGAGTGGGCACTGTTATGTGCAGTAGATTTGCATGAATATTCTGGTGGCACATGTGACATTACACATATTTTCAGCAACTCAGTTTTTATCAGTTTTAGCGAATGCACGCACGATAGCCAACTGTTCTGTACCTAATATAGGAAACTTTGATTTGTAGGAAAATGTCGTCTTATTTCAGTCTTTCACACCGTTATTGTATCTACATACATGAATCGTAACACAGAGACACCTCAAATGAACACCGCTGCATATAACAGCATGTTTCGTCCACCTCCCTCTGAAACGCTCAACGACGTTGACCTAATTGATATTTTTTGGGGATTTCATGCTTTTAATAATAAGACGACTGTTGGCAGATACTGCATACACTTAACCCTTACACTGCCGAATTAAATGTTGTCATCTGCTGTTTATTTTTTATTTTCGATTTTTCTCATCAAAAACATGGTTTGACAGCATTTTAGAATCATTTCCAGTGGTAATGATTCTAAAGTGCTGTCAAACCATGTCTTTATTGAGAAAGAAGGCAAAATATAAAGCATCAGCAGACGACAATTTTCGTGCTCAGCAGTCTATGGGTTAATTAATGAATCCATTACCATGGTTACTGGATAAACATCTGCCAGAAAATGGGCGAAACCACATTTTAATGTAATTTACTTGCACTTTACACACGTTGTAATAAACGAGATTAGATTGTGCCAGGTTACATCAAGTGTTGATGACGTGTCTGTTAACGCCCAATGGTATATTTACCGTATGACATGAGGACCACCTAACCTATGGCAGTTTGTAAATAATAAGTACATGCGGATTGATATGCAATACCACATATTACGTAGAATCGAATAATGATATACGCGCTTAATTATGTCCATACTATATGACGAAATCTGTGTCATGAGCAGACACTGATCTTTGTATCATGTCAGTTTGTCTAGGCAATACCTGTAAATTGCACATTAACAATGTTTTCTTGTAATTTATTATTGGATTTACATTTATTGAGGCTGCATATGCAGCCTATGCTCAATAAATGTAAATCCATCAATTTTAGTTTCCAGACTTTTCGAAATTTGCACTTAGGATCATTTTAGTCGTACGACGTTTAGTGAAACGGGCCCCAGCAAGACTAAAACTAGTTTTACAAACAATGACGTAACCGTGACACACTAATCTAGTACATAATTTCATGTTTAATGCTGCCTCTTGTCATTTATGGCGACATTGTGTCATTTAAAACGCCAAGGTTTGTCCGAGGTGCTGACATACGACCTAGTCCATTATATGGAGCTGGTGATAAATTTCAACGTTTAAATTTATGGCTCAGCTACCGGAATAACCCTATATATTGGCGTTGTCGTGGCAAGCGTGTAATATATATTGGACTGGCTTATAAATTACACCTTGTATAGCATTGTAGTTGTGTCGCTGCTGATTTCGTAAATCCGTCATCGTTTCCGTATATAACGTTGAAGTGACACACACTTTAAACATAACTCATTTGAAATTAAATTGACGATGCTACTAATAAGGAATGTAATACCATGTGTTAGAGCTAGGCTCACAGTATGGATGGCAGTACAGGGGCGGATCCAGCATTTGTGGAACGGGGGTGTCTAGTTGCGAAGGTAACTCTTGCAATCTACTCCCGTACCGTCCGTAGCTAGCTTCGGACGGTACGGGAGTAATTTCAAGAGTTGCCGTTCGAATCTAGGGTTTTTTCCTATTTTTGAGCTCCTCGAAATTTTTTCTGTGTTTTACGGCATTTAATTTCAGACTCCAACTGGTGGTCAACTGTGATCTATGTAAACTCCGTGGCTGAACGGGGGGGGGGGGAGGGGTTGCAACCCCGGACCCCATCTAGATCCGCCCCTGCCGTAAATAAAGGGATTCCTACTACTAACTAACTAACCATTATTGAAATAGCCATGATAGCGTGGTGATGGTATTGATTAATTGGAGGTTCATTGTTTTGGAACAATCAGGATGAGGTTTCCACGAGCATTAAAATTAAACTGTGTCCAAACCCATATGCTCAATACGGTAGTGGATGCTGCAAACGGAATAGCAGACCAGTAAATTACACACCCACTCCACATGTGGTGACCCAGATGGCATGAACTGAGATAACTTATAAGGACAATACAACCAGTGGGATACATGTGGTTTCCGAAATACATATTAAAAATATGACAGGGGTGTGACAGAGAGAGAGAGAGAGAGAGAGAGAGAGAGAGAGAGAAGAGAGAGAGTAAAGTACTACAGATTACAGCGGAAGATCCACAATATATGATTCCACAAGACATTGTGATCCTGGACTGAGCTTTGGGTGGAACTAAAATAAATAAATTACCGAACCACCTACCAGTCAACAAAAACAATTACGATGCAATAAACACAATATTAATGTCTGTTTCACGAAGCATGACCACGTTGTATGTATATATAAACAATGAAACAACCAATATATTTTTCGAAAAATGTTATCAAAAAAATAATTCCCCATGTTAAATCCTCATAGACATCTTCACAGAGTGAAGGTTTCGTGAAACAGCCAGTAGTGATGTATGATAGTCTACAACAACCAAATTTCATTCAGAAGAACACGTCTCAAAAACTGTAAAACGCTAACTAGACCATAAGTCAAAATTGATATGACACATTATGTGACTGCATATGACAATAACTGCTATTTGTATACACACGTGTAGTGATTTGATGATTCCACAGCATGTGATTGTCACTGGACTGATTTATCTGTCGCTTACAGACGCCAGGTGGTGAAACAATGATTGACAAACTGGACGCTTCAAAACGCACGTATGTTACATCGTCAGCTGACATGGAAGCCGTGTGGAATATTTAACAACCGTAAGAGGTTATCGAATAATATACATTTCGCCTCAATTCGAACACAATCTAAAGTGGACGCCATTTTGTCACACGATATCGCAGCCCAGTGTGGAGTGTACCCTAGGTTATTTTGAAATATAGCTTATTCCAGTAGCCTATTTCACCAACATAGCAAAGTATACTTTACTAGCAAAGTATACTTTGAGGGAGAAATTTTCAATTTTATGATGAATTTATTAATTTCTATTATACTGAATTTATTACCTTATAATTTTGGTGAAGAAGGCTACCGGGGAGTGTGCCGGAACATTGCTAGACAGACAACTAATTGATTACAGAATATCGAAATGGGACTTGGCAACTTCATGTCTCTACTATTGACTTTGTCGTGTCAATATTCGTTAAACAGTAATTAAAACTCATCTAGATACGAAAGCCCGTTTGCTCAAATTCATTGAGAACGAACAGACAGCTTACCAAGAATTCCGACGTGAGAGTATGTAGAAAAGTCAAAGACATTGAGCTAGATAATCCAAAAGCTGAACCTCCGGAAGAGTGCACGTAACACCCGTTTCTACGGAAGACAACAGGTATCGGTTCAGCTCAATTTGACAGTGAAGTCGTAAAAGAGCTGGTTCTTTTGGATTTTGAAATTTATTGTCATGATCTTCTCTCATGGTTTGGTGATGATTTATCTATTAAACCAACAAAATGTAGGATATTGTCTGAATTGTACGGAGCCCCGCAGGGAACATGAGTTCCGTTTTTATTAATTCGTTCCCACGCCAATTCGTTCCCCCAATTTAACAATTGATTTCTCTCGACTTAACAATTACGTAGAATTGGAACTATGCCTTATATACATGGACTACGATTTCCAAAGGCAATCGATGGTAAAGACAATCACAGTGGACTTCATTCAAAAGTCGGCAGCCTCATAATTTATTTTGGAGAAGTCATAAAACAAAGAGCAGTAGCCTATTTCATCAACATTGCAAAGTATACTTTAGTAGCAAAGTATACTTTGAGGGAGAAATTTTCATTTTTTTTTAAAAATTTATTAATTTTTATTATACTGACTTTATTACATTATCACAGCCATTTAATGGCTGTGATAATGTAATAAATTCAGTATAATAATTCTGCATATTTTTAATCACGAAATATATGCATTTGTTAGTTCTATATGAAATAATGCATTTCAGGAAAAATAAATGATTACTCCCTCAAAGTATACTTTGCTAGTAAAGTATACTTTGCAATGTTGATGAAATAGGCTACAGGTATTCGGAGAAGTCATAAATCAGAGAGCATGCGCATGTGACTTCTTAAATCAATATCATCTAGTTGTCATGAGGGAGTTAGCAACGCTAATCCACTGTCCCCTTACATTGGATGTGTAAATGCCATATATTGAGCATACTGTTTGTCGGTGGGAGTGCACCGGTTGTGGCACGCTGTTAGCGCAATCACGGTACCATGTTCCTTTGTTCCGGCGGCTCATCGATCATGTTCTACTGTTTAGGGTTCATTGATCTCCATATTGCGTACCACTGAGGAGAAATATACTACTTTCATGTAATACATGATCACTCGCCAATGTTAACCCAAATAGTATTGGACACGAACGTTGTAGTATGCTGTTGCTTATATTTGCCTTCACGGTTTGACAACACTTTAGTATCATTTCCAATGGAAATGATTATAAAGTGCTGTCAAATCATGAAGGCAAACTAGTGATGTCAAAATATGTTTTTTGATGAGAAAAATGTAAAATAAACAAAGATGACAAAACTTAATTCAGCAGTGTAGGGGTTAATGTTACACATTAATTCCTTCGCATAAACGATATTCCATATTTAAATTAGAATAAATTAAACACTGTATACATAAATTATACCACAGTCGATGGTGTATTTCCTTGTTATTTGAATATACAATGACAGCTCCTGTTACATAGTGTGTTACTAGGTCAGTTCAGTTAAATATTACTTTATGTAATGCTGATTACATTGTTATTGATGTATGTATGATAGAGAATAGTAGGTTAGTGCCGTGAATGGGAAAAAATATCCGGCAAGGCTCAAGAATTTCTTTATTTCTCATCAGAAGTATATGTTGTGACCACTCATTTGAACCGTCTCGCCGAGACGGTTCGGTTCAAATGAGTGGTCACAACATATACTTTGGTTCAGAAATAAGGAAAATAGATATCGAGAATAGTAGGTTAGTGCCGTGAATGGGAAAACATATCTGGCAAGGCTCAGGAAACGGGATGGGCGAGGCTCTTCTATTTATCCCGTCAACATTACAAATAGCTTTTAAATGCAGAAAATAACCCCAGCCGCATCTCCAAATTGTATTGACAGGATATCAAAAATGTTTCACGGCACCGTGTTTCACGGCACATACGCACTGTGTTGACGGGGTAAATAACTATCGTGTATGCTGCTGTGGCTGCGAAATAATATGATTTGCTTAAGGGATGGCCGGTGTTTCACTGAGGTGACTGACATACAGTGCAGCCACACACCAGAGTGCGCTGATGTGCATGCTGGTGTGGGCATACATTGGCCGAAACTGCCATAAACCTCTTCAATCAGAGCCACATTTTCGTTATTATATAGTAATGTAAAAGAACAATTGCATTGTAAGTGCGATTTCAATTGCACATGATCATGTGTGTAATAGAACGTGACAGTAGAGGAAGAAGCTAATTGATACAATCAAAAAGTTACAAAAGGTATCAGTCTTTTTACCATGGCATGAACATGTACTTATTACTACATTCAATAATACATACCATAGTTTGTAAGGTTATGTAGGCATCGATGTGAGCATTTAGTGGAATCGGTGCCATATACTACTGTCTGTTTCACGAAACCTGCCCAAATTGTACAGCTATATAAACAATGCAAAAACAATATTTTGTTCGATAATATTAAATTTTATCAACATTTAAGAATGAGCCTTCTTTTTATTTCGTGACATTTAGTCAAATATTGATTTTATTACGAAAAATGAGTTCTCTATGGGAATTGAACATGGGGAAGAAAGAGAACATGGAGAAGTTGAAAAACTAAAAAAAAAGGAAATTGATTCTGAAACCTAACTAGACAGCTTGGAAATGATATAACTAAAAAACAAAAGTTACATTTTGAAAATCGTTCCACCATTTCTGAAATTAGAATAAAATCCCCATGTTAAATCCCCATAGACATCTTGAAGATGTCTATGGGGATTTAACATGTGGAAATAGTTTTTTCGCAATAAAATCAATATTGGACCAAATTTCACGAAATAAAAAGAAGGCTCATTCTTAAATGTTGCTATAATTTAATATTATCGACAAAATATATTGTTTTTGCATTATTTATATAGCCGTGGGCAGTATACATGTATAATGAAGTTAGTAATTTAAGTTAGCGTGATTTTGGTTGCATTTCCGAGAGTTAAACATAATATTACGAAATTAGCTGATGACAAACGCATCCTGTATTTGCTGTCATGTAATTCTCGTGCGATAGGTGTCACCTATTTGAACGCAGTCAGACATTTTCTTTTGCCGTTATATATGCACGTACACGAAGTAAATCATAACGATAACATTATAATTGTATTCATATGATACGTGTACTTGTGGTTAGCATATTACAGAAACGGACATGAGTAATGTGCTTCAAGTGTCTAATTTGACATCACAGATTGTTTAACACTGGTATCAGAAACGGTTTCTTAGTGCTCACTGTTCTCTGATTATTAAACAAATGCATACAAAATAAAATATGATAGTATACCTTATATTGCGTGTGATTGTGAATAAATATGACAATACATAAGTTGGGCGGGGTGTTCTGGTTTCTATTGCTGTGACCAAGGAGGCAATACATTAAATATGAAAGTATATGTAGTCGTAATATTTAGCATTCACATCTTGGTCAACATGCCTGGGTGATGGAAGAGACGTGAGACTGACACAAGCATGTCTCACCATGAGCAGGGGCGGATCCGGATGTATGTCGGGGCGTGGATTTGTAATGAGACACATATGATTGTCAACTTTCATAAAATTCAGATTATTTTCTGCATTTATTTCTTATTTCTCTCCCAATACAGTGAAATCTCTCAAATCTCTCGAGAGTCTCCATTGTAATTTATATAAAAGCAGCACGCATGGAACACATCGGCTTAAACACTGTATTATATTGCATGACGTGAAACACCTATATTAATAATGTACCATTTACATTGAGCTTTGCTTAAACCGGTGCTGACATGCGTATGTGTTGTGGACTTTGACAATCTTGACACAGTCCTTGACAGTCATGAACAGGTGCACCAATAATTACCATATATGTATATAGCATTTTCTGATAGTCGTATTATATGCAATTATCATGGGCTGAATATATTTTTTCTCGATGTAAATATTCCATTCTGATTTTGGGATTTTCTCCCCCAATGCAGCAGGTTAAAACGGGATCGAACCCGCTTGCCCGGCGTTAAATGACCTTACCTGTTGATAGGCAGTTAAACACCAATAAACAAACAAACAAACAAACAAACTGACATTGTCTTGTATTGTTTTTGGTGGTTCGGAAGGAGAAATAACAGAAGTACGACACAATTGTACATGACATAATTAGCAAATTGACAACGGAATTACGTGGCCTGGCTGTTGAGTCACATTCACTTAATATCATACTAATACAATTCACATAGGCACACTTTCCTACATGAATGATAGGACATGCTGAAGTTATTTGCGATCGGGTCAGCTTTTTATTTAATTATATATATTGGTTATGGGTCAGGGTTAGGCTCATACAATATGAGAAAAACTTACAGGTAACTGAATGTAAATTTAAGTAAGGTGTGTAATAAACAATGTTTCTAGAATGGTATATGCACAAAATGTAGAGCAAAATGTAGAAACAAGATATGGCACCAATAAGCACGGACGACAATTCGAAAGCATAAACCAAGCCGGGCATATACTATATTAGATGTATATTAATGTTATGTTCGCATATTGTTAATATTTACTTTAACTGATCATTAACTGATCATTTTGTTTCTGTCGCGAAGCTAATGGGAACCACATATGCTGGCCAATGCCATATCTGTACCATTTCTGCGTGTGATGTATCACTGTTATAGGTACATGCCCACTCAGTAGGCACATACTGTCCTTTATAGGAATTAAATAAGTGTATAATTGTGTTATTCCACCAGAGTTAAATATTGCGAGTGGCCGCTATACAGGTATAATCGGTTAGTAATATTTATTTTACTGATAGTGACGCGCGTTGGTATCAGGCTATTTTCATATGCAAATGAGGCATGGTATTTTTTAATTATTTATGCTAATTAAATTCGTCACCTGAAACAATCATATTTTAGACAGATTATAAAGTATGATCAGTGTACATCGAAAAATAAATACAGACAATAAATAGTAATGTCTTTAACATTTTAAGGAAACACGATTATCGCCCCCAATATCAGTGTGGAAAGTTACGTCTGATATCAAATGTATAATAATGCCAATCAATACGCTTGGTACTGGTGATTGAATGTTTATTTTGCAAGAAAATGTATCAGATGATGTCTCTGATATAAAGAACATGTAGTGCCTACTGAGTGGGCATGTACATTTAAGCCAGCACAGCCTTAATATAGGTACCCGCTGTAGATGTCATTTGTTTTATTGTTATTACATGCATTGCTTGTTCTAAAGCTGTAAATACGTTTCTATGCTCTCCGACTTGGAGAAAATAAAATATTTTTGTTCATGTCTTGTACTTTCTCTCTGCAGGTTTCCAGTATGATTTGGTTGATCTCCGTCGTCGCTTTATTCACATACACGTCCGCACAGCAGGGCAGTGGTAAGTGATGCTGCTGCAGCATGTGTGCACCATCGACTGCGCTAACCTTGCCAATATGTTTCCATTGTTTTAGTTAAAAAATACTTGAATATTGTGCTACAGCGCAGGCTCACACAATCAAGCTGCTTGATTGCGAGTTGCGATTGCCAATAGATGATACGAACGTTGACATCTGGTCAAGATTTACGCAGGCGGTTGTGGTCCTCGTACTTCTCAAACACAGGTTTGGTGTATCGATCTACATAATAACACACTACTTTCTCAATTTGAATATTGAGGAACAAACCATGGTTTAACTCTTTCGCCTCTAAATACACTATATTGCTTTCTTTCAGTGCCAATGAAATATTTAGTATGGTAACGTCTTCAACTAGATGACATCACTAATAACTGCATTGACAGATGATACTATAGTATATTTGCGTCATGAAAGTATTTGTATTGAACAGGTTAATACTTGATATTTACTTTCTCCTATTGTATAATGACTATATTTGTAACAGATATGTTATTTGCTTATTTTACTATAATTGTGTTGTTCATCTTTCTCGCTGCATATCAGTCACGTGTTGCTTATCAATGTTTTTTTTATTTTTGACGTATTGTATAGTGGTATGTGTTTAACTTGCCGGCTACGCAATGTTTCATGGACGTACATGTTTGCTTTGTTAATAAGCAAAGAATTGCGATTTCGATGTACGTTGCGAAATTAAATGTGTATTTATTATTCGATGTTGGATGACGAAAGAAAATGCAAGATAATACGACAACACAGGCAGTCGATCTCGTGGTCGAATAACAATTCCTACTAAATTTTCATACGAAGCATAATTGTATTGTTTGTGTTTGTAACAGTACACTATAATTGTACTATTTAATTTGTGTATGTATTTTTATGTCTAAGACGACATACTATACCATTTTATCGGATAGTCACTGTGGTGAGATCAAGAAGAAGAGTTAGTTTTAAACGTCATCACAGTAAATAGGCATTAGTTTGGTTACTGTATCCATCATATATTAAAACACTTCTTTCTCCGTCATCTCCGTATGTGCACGAGCCACTGTCTTGTGACGTTGCACTTTCAGACCCGAGCTTTTTGTAGCTAGCTGTATGTCCATATACAATGGATACGTTACATGGTACATTTAATGAATACAACCATGGGTTGTTGTTTTTACTGTAGCATGAAAAACAGTTGGTATGCTTAAAGTGTGTCGAGTCCGAAGGACTCCTCGCAAATTTAAACAGACCAACTACATACTACAGTAAACGCAACTGCCCATGGTTTTATTATTTATATTTACACTGCATTTTCGGATAGTTTCAAAGATGTAAATAACCAAATACGGCGTTAAAATTAGGAATATTATTGTTTAACATTTTGTCGCAATTCATGGAACAGGGACGTTGCCGGTCAATATCGTGAAGTTATTGACAATAACGATGAACGTCATTTATTTTCATGTCGTCAAACAAACATTTAACGAATCAACAACGTCGCGCGACGTCACATGGGGATAATATAATCTACTGGGATATAAACGCAATACGTTGAATGGGCGTTTCCATTATGAATGTAAGGCCAGTGTACATATTGTATTATGTTCTTAATATCTCAGTCACACGTTCTGCTAATGCATTCCATCGAGCCAAAACAGCAATTTTTAGTTTCCTATCATCCCTTGGGGCACAAATGCTATCTGTGAAGCATACCGTCCTCTATCAACTGTTTACAGACTGCCTCAATTCACATGAACTTTTGTAGTTGTATCCTTAGCATTGATGGCTGACGTGCGTTGTGTTAGACAGTATCCATCTGGAAAACTGTATTCATTTCTTATTTATACAACGGCGATTTATGTACTTGTTACCAAGTACTGTTGCGCATGGCGTCGGTAGATCGTTGAATATATAGTGTTCTGTGAAATGAATATGTCACTTGCCATTAATGTAGCAGGAGCATGTATGCCTTGTCATATTCTGCTTAAGCTGTGTGCTTGTATGTGTTGTTTTTCTTGTGTGCGACATCGTAAACTGTCACTCACCGGTTTGTGCACTGTTGTGTTCGTCTTGTCTTAGTGATCCATGCTTGGACATGATTTTGAGGTAAACTTTCTTCGCGTTTGACCTGAATGTTCCTCGGTGTTTGTCATCGTCCGCCTAGCACGCATCATGTATGTACGAACGATCACATGTGATATATACTCTGAGTATATAACATTGCGTCATTCGATGCAGTTGGTTGTGTACTGAAGGAAGTACGAGGGAACCCTCGGATGTTCCAAGTAGACATTCCCATAGTGGGGATCAAACAGTTCCCTTGTCCCACGAACACGATCTTCGACGCCAAACAGTGCGGCTGTGGCTGGGTGGACAACCCAATCAACCGTGAGTAGTTATATGTGCTGCTACCATGTAGCCTCCCAGGGTGTCCGGTTTAGAGAGGTTTCACTGTATATTTAGCCAAAAGTTCAAGTATCGCCAGTAGGCATTGGTGTCATGTGCATGTGAGAATATAGACAGTACCCCGCTATATATATATCCGGCTTTTCTATATCATTATTAAAGGTACATGCCCACTCATTGGTAGGAACAATATGTTCTTTATAGGAATTAAATAAGTGTATAATTGTGTCACTATTCCACCAGTTCTAAAACTTCGTGCGCCCGCTATGCATATATAGTCATTTAGTAATATTTATTTTACTGATAGTGTGTTATCAGGCTATTGTCATATTCCAATGAGGCATGCTATCTTTTTATTATTTATACTAATTAAATGCGTTACCTGAGCGGGCATGCACCTTTAATAGTTGCAGTATTAACCCAAATACTGCTTGCTTCTTTATATCCAGATTTTCTGTATACTTACTAGTGACTGTGTCGTATTTGTAGATAGAAATTACATCCACCGTGAGATGGCACTGTATGGTCAATGCCAATGGAAGTCATTTCAGAGCATTTGCTCATATGACATACATGTACATCAGAAAGTTTGATTCACTGTCGAATCTGAATTAAATCAGCGTCAGCCAATCAAACTGTTTGAGTTTCAATACTAATACAGATGCATTGTACTCCTTCGCTGTACATATCTAGTTTTATATATAATTAGCAGTAATAGTACAGGTAGTAGTAGAAATGCACGAATGTATTCATTCCAAGTTCTATGCGGTATACACTACTGCTTGAACTTTTATTTATCTCTATGTCTGTACTGCATTAATTTTGCTCTTAAATATCAGGACGTTTATCTTATAACGTTAAGTCATGATGCATTCGTCAGCATCAGCAGTCGTCTGATATACTACGTCTAAATGTTCCAGCACTCTCCGTTTTTCTTCCAAATTGGAATGATGTCAGTCATTTATTCTTATTGCCATGATTAAATTTTAAATTTTGATAAAATACAACAGTTTAGTATTGTAGACTATCTACTGACTGCTGTAATTATATTCATAGTCATATTATTTGTTAGACAATAGGTTACTATAGGAATGAATGGCCTTTTTGTGGAATTTATCGGGGTATTTACTTGGAAAAGTCGCGGGAATACTGGACGAAGGCCGGAAGGCCTCGTCCAGTATTCCCGCGACTTTTCCAAGTTTATATCCCCGATAAATTCCACAAAAAGGCCATTCATTCCTTATAATTCCAGCATTTGAAACAAATTCATCAAGAAAATGTGTTTATTTTCCGTTTTCTTAAGAATTATTTTAACGTGCGCCTCACAAGCTGTTCGGCGTGGGAGTTTACTGGGATATACATTTTGGACAGAGACTTCCTACGGGCCAATCAAATGTTAGGGAATTGTGTAAATATTTTTGTGCTGGAATTATATACATGTGCACTCATACTTATAACCTAGCGTAGTATTACTACTATTACTTATAACATCGTATATTACTATTATAACATGTATGTTACTATTATAACTATTATAACATGCGTATTATACTATTATTAACATGTAATATTACTATTATAACATGTGATATTACTATTATAACATGCGTATATTACTATTATAACATGCGTAATATACTATTATAACATACTATAAGCATGCGATATACTATACATGTGTATATTTAACATTATAACATGCGTATATTACTATTATAACATGCGTATATTACTATTATAACATGTGTATATTACTATTATAACATGCGTATATTACTATTATAACATGCGTATTACTATTATAATGCGTATTACTATTACAACATGCGTATATTACTATTATAACATGTGTAAATTACGATATAACATCGTATATAACATTATAACTGCGTATGATTACTATTACAGCTAGTATTACTATTATAACATGCGTATTACTATTATAACATGCTATATTACTATTATAACATGCTATATTATATTATAACATGCTATACTTACTATTATAACATGCGTAGTATTACTATTATAACATGCGTATATTACTATTATAACATGCGTATATTACTATTATAACCTAGCGTAGTATTACTATTATAACATGCGTATAATTAATGTTATATCTGATTACTATTTGCTATAATTGGCATCAGTATGTAACTATAAAAGAGACAAGTACGGATGAAGTGTCTTTTTTCCAGTTGTTTTTTTGTTCGCAATATACATGAACAAAATAAGCTATGCATTACTTACTAGTAGTCCACAAAATAAATACGCATTCCACCATTGTAACGTGTAATAAGTTGCAGTGGTGGAATGCTATTCGTTTTGCATGCCCGCACATTTTCGTGACTTGAAAATTATACAAATGTACACCTTATTATCCGCGGTACACGGTCTCAAAGGGAAAGCAATATTGTATATATAAATGTAATTTTCGAATAATTAAATGTCCACTATGGATATAGCGATTTACGCCATATCAAGGTAAGTATGCTGTATATTAACTGACATTTCATTTAATTGAAATCATAATAGTACCAACTAAATCCAAAACACTTGCTTCATATTTGGAAATGTTTTCAAATATTTGAATTCGTTTCCATGTTTGGAAAAGTTCTATATATGTATTTATCCCGTCAACAAAGTGCGTATGTGCCGTGAAACACGGTGCCGTGAAACATTTTTGATATCCAGTCAATACAATTTTTGCATTTTACAGCCATTTGAAGGTGTTGACGGGATAAATAGAATAGTAGGTTAGTGCCGTGCAGAGCCTAGCCCATCCCGTTTTCTAAGCCTTGCCAGATATTTTTTCCCATTCACGGCACTAACCTACTATTCTCTATCTATTTTCCTTATTTCTGAACCAAAGTATATGTTGTGACCACTCATTTGAACCGTCTCGGCGAGACGGTTCAAATGAGTGGTCACAACATATACTTCTGATGAGAAATAAAGAAATTCTTGAGCCTTGCCGGATAGTTTTCCCATTCACGGCACTAACCTACTATTCTCTATATAGTATGTACCTATTGATGTACAATTCTCGGTCTCAACGTTACTGTAGCATTTAATTACAAGTTCAGTAACGAATACGTAATAGTACTCAATAACCACTCGACTACGTCACAATATTTTGTCTGAAATTGTTATCGGTTATCTTTATGAGTTAGTTGTTTACCAAAAAAACATTGAAGACGATCCTAGTGTACTGTCAGAACATGATTTCTTGAGAAATATTGAACATAAAAAAGAGACGATGAAAATAGATGATAAGTGTATATCTAATGAATGTTTTGTTTGGTTCCACTTTGCAGCGTCGCCATTCGATAGGAAGCACGGAACTGCCTTCGGTGGTGCCGAGGTTAGCACTCTACCTCCTGTACTTACAACACGTCCGCGTAAGTATATTATTTTAGCCGGATTATTGATGGATCAAAACAGTATAACACAAATTCACCGATTCACAGCAATATAGTAATACGAATATAAAAAAAGTATTAGAAATGCGGTTCTAACGACATTTCGACAGACGGTAGATGTTACAGTGATTCCCATCTTGAGCTCAGTGGTTCGGCGTACGAAGGGTGCCTGTCACCAGATCAGGAAACATTAGATACATTCCTGTTTATATATGATCTCCTTTGCTGTTTAGCGGATGGATGTAAACCTCCAACCAATAAATGAATTCAATCTGACGCAATGTTGGGTTTTATTGCAATCGTTCATTTGTACCATTGGTTCTGCCGTTATTGTTATAGCTCGCAGGAAAAACGCCTCCTTCATCAGGCGTAATGTAACAGGTAGACATTGCACATACATATACAAATGTAGTATCTTAACTGTGCTCAACTATCACCAAGGATGACAAAATATTCCAAGGAGACTTAGGAACCCATGTGCACAAACGCCTAGTGCGATACTACGGGGCGCCATGCAGGACAGGTTAATTATGTGTACAAAATTGAGTTTTGTAACACTAAAAATCACAAAATTCAATTCTGTGTCACAAAATTCAATTCTGTGTCACAAAATTCAATTCTGTCAATTCTGTGTCACAAAATTCAATTTTGTGTTTTTGTCCACAAAAATTAGTTGCGTATGTCATCTCTACGTTGATTGGTTGAGATCGGTCTTAGTCCATTTTACTAGATGGTGGAGTACACTTGCAGGTTTAAATATTTCAATGCGACAATATAACTCAATATATCAATATTATACTTCTTTATGGACAGTTATTTTGGTTATATTATGATTACAAATGAGTGGTCACACCATATAAGCATATATACTTTGAAGGAGAAATAAGAAAAATATTCAGAATTTTCCCTCAATTATGTAAACAGGGTCAAACATAAAGTAGCCGGGACATAGCTAGACCTGAGAGCATGCCCATATATAGAGAATACCAGGCTAGTGTATTTTGATATCAAGTTTATCAGGCAAGGCTAGGAAACGCGTAGGAATTCCGAGGCTTGCCGAAGAATTCCTACCGTTTCCGAGCCGAGCCTGATAAACTTGATATTAAAATACACTAGCCTGGTATTCTATTTATCAGGTAACGTTTTATGCTCGAAAATGACATTAGATGACGTCGTATTCTAACAGTAGATCTAACCTTGTGAAACAAATGGTATTGGATCTGTGTCTACTAGTTGCGAAGTTACGTGTTCGCAACTATGTGTCTACATGCATTATTTACAGTATACACCATCTTAGTACATGTATCCATGGTATCTACACAAATACTACAAATGGTTTCCTCAAATGGCCCAATACACACATTCTGTTTATAAACACAGACAGCAGTCAGAACACAGGCCACAGCGCGTGTATTATTGATTTAACTGGGGCAAATGTAACTTGCGATACACACTAAATGACGTCAGTACTCGCGGGAGATCTACATGTACATGAATTATGTGTACAATTATAACGCAAATGAGTTTAAATACGAATGGGTTTGTCAACGTTTGACTGTTTGGAGATAGTTGGAGCAAAATGGCAGAATGAGAAATGAATCATCGGCAGAATGAGAAATAAATCATCGACATTGAATGTGTAGATCGGCGACCGTGACCCATTTCTCCAGTGCAGTTTCTGACCAATGGTAGTCCTTCTTACATGCGTGTGCAGAATTGACAGAATTGAATTTTGTGACACAGAATTGAATTTTGTGACACAGAATTGAATTCTGTGGCACAGAATTGAATTTTGTGACACAGAATTGAATTTTGTGGACAGAATTGAATTTTGTGACACAGAATTGAATTCTGTGACACAAAAGTGAATTTGTGACACAGAATTGAATTTTGTGGCACAAAAATGAATTTTGTTGACAAAATTGAGCCATGTCCCACTTGGCGCCCCGTAGATACAGCATGATACCCAAATGACACGTGTACGGTAATGAACTATGAGATTTCTGCAAAGCACACACATGCATTCTACAACCACTGGTGTACAGTTCCCAAACTGCAAATAAGAGTGTTGTATAATATGTAAATACAACAAATGCAACAAAGGCACACCCAATTAATCCCAAACGAACGTGAGAATAGAATTTTCACGGCAATAACCAAATATGTAACAGTTTAAGAAGACCAGTTACAACAGGCAATTAAACAACATAAGCACAATCTTCATCAGCCACCGTCTACTAAGATTAGAGGTGCACAGATCCTCAATAGCATTGACCCATAATAAATAGGTACATTAGCATAATGTTATCAAATGAATACAAAGAGAAATGCAATGCGTCATAAGATACAAACGCCAATGAAGCCAGCAACCAACACATGTCCTGCATGTACAAATGGAATATATTATATTATGATACGGGTAAACGTGATGGCAATGGTGCCGATTTGGAATGGTCCCGAGAAACAAATGAAAGACATACCTGTCTCATACTCTTCACTTTCCACTTTCAGCATGTCGTCTGCGAACGCACACCGACCGCCATTATTACGACGAGTTCGTCACCGGACTTGATTGGATGACGCGGCGTTGTCCAATGGGAACGCTGTTTAACCAAGAGGCATGTGCATGTCACGATCTCGATCCTGACCAGATATACAGTAAGTGTCAGACGTGGCAGTACGGGTCACTGAGTTTATAATTGTAGTGGTCAGTGGGAAAAAGGGGTTCCATGCTGGAGAGTCAGCCCCCCTTTTCATTGACCCTTCAATTGTTAAGTACACTACCTGTTTCTTAAGCAATGTATTAGTCCTACGTATTGTACGTTTGTCGTTGATACTGAGC
Source organism: Conchocele bisecta (assembly GCA_029237695.1). Classification (NCBI taxonomy): domain Eukaryota; kingdom Metazoa; phylum Mollusca; class Bivalvia; order Lucinida; family Thyasiridae; genus Conchocele; species Conchocele bisecta. The sequence continues at coordinate 75,896,076 of CM055277.1, forward strand.
TGGCAGTTTTCTGCCTTGCATTGTCTTATGCTGATGCTTCAGTATACACGGCACACAATATGATTGCGAGATGTTCGCAGTGCTGACGTTTAAATATGCAGTTAGTTTGTACATGTATAACACGCAATCAGGACAAATATATACAATACAGAACTATTTTCCAATTACCGTTTACTTTACAATCACACATTTTTAACTATTTACTATTGCCTCAGTTACTTGCGCATTAATATCCTCACTTCATCGTATAACATATACGGTATACGTACACTGCACTGTATACTGCCGGACACTATGTTATTCTGATGAATGCAATCAATATTTATGATCTACGACGCTATGTTTTGAAATGACAATTCCTACAGCAACTACAGCTACAGTTACTGTATGGTGCATATTTAATGTATAACGGATGTTCCAGAATAAAATTCCTATAGTGACTGTCACTAACCACTGTAGGAAGTATCCTTCTACATGTATGTTTCTAATTTCAGCTTGTCACCCACAGTTATGGATGAACTTTAACGGGCAGGAAGTCAAAGACTCAGCCGGTTACCAAATCTCTATTGGCAACAACAGTAACGTGGACATCGTCAGTAACGCGGGTCGGTTTGACGGCACGGGAACGCTGACCGTTTGGCAATACGCCAACCAAGACCTTGGTACCGAACTGACCGTCAACCTCCGGTTTTATGAATTCCCTGGTGGAGTCTCGGAGGAGCAGGTTTGTTAACCGTTTCAACGTGGTACGCACCCAGTGGCGCTGATTCTTCCAATATCGGTTAAAGCTTGATAGTCATACGGTATCCGAGGCAGCATTAAAACGCATAACTATCCGAACCTGGCAGTATACAAATTATGTAAGGCATTATGTTATGTAGATGATGTTGCTTTCATTTAAACAAACTCGCACTTTTTACATAACATCATTACAGTACTGCCTGCCATAGACGGCATATGTTGTGACGTCAATCAATGTAATGTTCATTAACAGTAGGTTTTTAATCTGGAATGACCGTGAAACCTTGTTCCAATGCCAACCGCTGTTACCACGGTTTGTTTCCGGTCGTATTTGAACGATGCACAGAGCTCTCTTGCGAGATGTCACGTTGTTCAACTAATGAAATGTGATATTTAATTTCAGTTGACCGTGTTCCTCAGTTTCAGCTATACAATATTTGATACAACATTCGTTTATCAGTCACATTGTATTTGGGGACATTATATAATACGTATCTGGTTACCTAATATAAACATTTATCTGATAAATAACTATCTGAATACAAGCTAAACAAATGGATATTAAGGCCATCAAATTCGGCTCGGACATGGGAGGAAATCACAGGCGTGTCTCAGAATGCATTTATTTTAACCTGGTTTGGTGCAATTCATGTCAACGAAAATGGCCTTGTATGCACTATAAGTATTATTTCAGGTACTCATATCAAACTGATATCATGTGTACCTCTAAATTATCCTCGGAATTGCTACATGTTTCATAACCTCACGTGATCAAACTATTGAACTGATATTATACATACTCAGGTGCTGATGTCCAACTGTTACGGCCGTCGTCTCGGGTCAGTGGAGATCGCCATTAACCAGAACACAAAGGAGGTCATATTCCGAGCCGACGCCATGTTGTCAGAGGGCGTGGAAATCAGACTGCCTTACCGGGTATGTACACGCGTGTAGCAATGATGGTAACACGTCTTTAAGTACGTTTGGAACCAAAGAAAAGTCAGAGATACAAAAAGTGCCATGAACAGCAAATATCGCACTGCCACTTCAGGTTTCTAACAACAGGCCCTTAGTGGTTGTTGTTGTTGCTATCATGCCGTATACCATTGAAGTGTGTACACGTGTTTGTCTGCTGGCTTTGTTTCCGTTTGTATCACGAATCTTAAAACTTCATTGCTGTAGGGCACATTATGAGAAATGAATTTAGATTTATATACTTTAAAATATCGTTTCAGGAGAAGGCGTGGAAGAATACGACGTTGATTTACAACGGTCAGGAGCTGACAGGCATCGTGGACGAGGAAATTAAATCTGCACCATTAAAAGGTACGTCGCATAGCACATTGTAAACACAGATCATATATTATTTAATATTATCATACATTATTTAATATATTCGAAAAGAAAATTGTGTTTACATTGTTCATATGGCCGTAAAAGTTGTGCAGGTTTTGTGAAACATACGGTACTGTGTTCTAATATTCATCCGTGTTGTCGTTGCATCCAGATTCTGTTTATATTCTTAGTTGTAGTATTCTGATTACTTTGCGCAATTATTATCTCTTTATCATTGGTTCGGCCCTAGAATTACTTCCCTTGTCATATCGCCGTAGTTTCCCGATATATATTTAGAATATCAGTAATATTTACCACAAATGGCATCAACCATTAACACAAGTATTCAGAGCTCATGTGGAATCCATTAGCTCTGAATACTTTCGAATATTTTCTCAAATGCTCGACGTATTTTGCGGAAATATAACACTTTTTCGAAATCAATATCGGCGTAAAACGGCGATGTGGTAAGGAAGGTAGTACCGGAGCCGGTATCATAAAGTATTATATTATGTTTTTTCAGGCCATCTTGCCAGCCGCTACAACGGGCTTTTGATAGGAAGCTGCAATGGGCGGGGCTATGTGGGTTACATTGACGATGTAAGTATGACAGGCGGTTAGATGAATTACACTGAAGTACCTCCCGGAGTGTCCGGTTTCGAGAGGTTCCACTGCAATAGTGTTGCTGTTATGATATAATATAAAGTCACCGACTAACGTGATTGGCCCATATAGTGTACGAAGGGCCTTCAAATGTTTTCATACGGAAGCTGTAACTTTTGAATGTTCATACTACAACGTTCATATTTCGACACGTATATCGGCAATATATTCGACGTTAAATGTGTAAATGTAACATTGTCACTTGTCTAATGTTTGTGTACATATCACATTGTATGTGTGTGTGTTATTTCGTGAACTTCCATGTTAATGACATGTTAGTGCCTTATGATATAAAGTTTATCAGATCAGGCGCGGAAACCCGTAGACATTCCGATGTTCACCGATAAATCCTGCTGTTTCCTAGTCTAGCTTGATATACGTGATAGCAAAGTTTAACGTCACTAGCCTGGGCCCGGTTGTTCAAAACATCCGTTAGCTTAACGGACTGTTAAATCCTTAACTGAATGGTTAAAATCTCTGTTTTAACAGAGATTTTAACCATTCAGTTAAGGATTTAACAGAGATTTTAACCATTCAGTTAAGGATTTAACAGTCCGTTAAGGATTTAACAGTCCGTAAAGCTAACTGGTGCTTTGAACAACCGGGCCCTGCTGTTCTACACACAGGTGGAAGACTCGGACATAGGATCCACTACTTGTTCATTTGGAAAACGTTACCACACCCACCCATTTCCATACACTATACCTTACAGCTGTTTCCAAGGTAGACAAGAGTTTTTGAAAATGCCCTAGACAGGCTTAATTTTTCTGCTGATTTACGTATCTGGCAATAGATTAATTCATTAGGCCCCCAAATATATTCACTTTAAACATCTGTGTTTAGTATATTGTTAGTTACACGCATTTTAGCTACCAACGTCACAGAGGAATTTGTCCGAAACAATCACACACAATCCGCTTCACGCATCGCCACCTGATTGGTTGAACACATATAGGAGTATTTATGAAAGTCCAGTTCGGGTTTTCCCGTGACGTCATTATTGATCATTCTGCGAATATAACAAAGGAATCCGAAAGTAAAGTTCACGGAAGGCTATGTCGAAAATGTTGGGACGCAAATCAAAATAAAAGGACGTTTTAGATAATTCCAGGTTAGTGGATGATACTTATTAGTCACAAATTGTAATATTTGAGGTATTGATGTTTATTGCAGTGATCCACGTCAATATGTTGAAACTGTAATGGGATTTCGGCCCGATTTAACACGTAATTTATGCTTCCACAAAAATGTGTGACATTTATTCGGACATACAATTATCGCCTTCTCTGTGGTAGCTAATTTTCCCGTAACTAACGAAATGCAATACGCAGATGCTTGAAGTGAATATATTTGAAGACCTAAGACATTTATCGATTACCAGAGACAGTCAGTAGAAACATCGAATTGTGTGGTGTTTGGGCGAGCACGAAAATACTGCATTTTTGCGAAGCTGTTTCTTACCTTGGCAAACGATGTAAGGTATAGTGTATGGAAATGGGATAACGTTTTCCAAATGAGCCAAGTATTGGGTCCTAGGTCCAAATCTTCCACATGTGGTTCTACATATCTGCTTGTGTCTTCATGACCTTAGCTGTTGCTAGTACGTTAAACTCATTCACTTTCACTTTTCATTTTCTACATATCCGATAAATGTGTATGCTCTTTAACGATCAAGTGTAATACTCTGCCTTGTAAGGAACGGAGACAATTTACTTTGGGACACTACACTAACGTTATTAGGTAACGCCATTTAGTGTCGTCAACCCATGAATCTTCAGCGAATATAACGTTCGACAATTATACTGAATGTATTACATTATCACAGCCATTTTGGCTGTGATAATGTAATAAATTCAGTATAATAAAAATTAATAAATTTATGCTTAAATTGAAAATTTCTCCCTCAAAGTATGCTTTGCTGGATATTAAAGTATACTTTGCAATTTTGATGAAATAGGCTCCAGATACGAATATCCGGCTTAAACATTGCAGAGTATACCTTTCTAGCAAAGTATACTTTGAGGGAGAAATTTTCAATTTAAGGATAAATTTATTAATTTTTATTATACCGAATTTATTACATTATCACAGTCATTTTGGCTGTGATAATGTAATACATTCAGTATAATGTCCAGCCGTGGGTAAACGTTTGCTGTGGCACGAGGGAACTGTTTGAACACCAACGCCATAGGCGGCGGGTTCAAACAGTTCCCGAGGAGCACGGTAAACTTGTACCCATGGCTGGACATAGTCGAACGTTATTGTTACATTTCCGTCGGAAATATCATGCAATTTGTACATATGTATGCAGTACGTTCGGTACTTGATACGCATGCACATTCTCGGGCCGGAATACACGTCGCGTGATGCAGGTGCCCCATCCTCCGCATCAAATTCCAAAATTTCATTGCGAACTTGTCTGGTGGCGTAATTGCGCGTTCTAGTAAAGTCATGAGACACGTGCATTACGTATAGTAGGTGTTGGCTTGGCCCCGCAATGAGCATTGTCTATAGCCATGGCCAAACAACACGCGCTATACGTTTGAACACGATTGTGAGCGGTGTCAAACAACGGGAGTCACGTAACAAAGTATTTTTCGAATACGGACGTACGTTGATACATTGTTATCGGACGGTTACCGTGTATTCTATCAATATGCAGCTACATGTATCGACCATATAATACATACGTATCATACATAACAATAGTTACCGAATACACGGACGATCACCTATTTGTCACATATTGGTATATTTAACATGATCGACATACATTGATGTATACATTCAAGCTCATTATCAAGGTGTATGGTCACGTGGTACTAACAACAACAACAACAAGTTCCAGAAACTTCCAGAATCCATCTGATTCAAAGTACGTATTATTTTATATTGTCCTTATTACGTAACGGATTTTGATAAGCTGCATTTGGTGGTCTTTGTATTTTCGCCCAAACTTCTGTCGTTTTTGCGAAGAATCGATTTCCGTGTCTACCGACACGGAAATCGATTCTTCGCAAAAACGACATAAATATGTGCCGAACTCACTGGACGACCAAATGCAGGTCATGAAGACGCGTTTGCTGCTCCATATTTCTTAAAAATTCGTTGCATATTAAGGAAAATATCAAATAATACTGACTTTGAAGTGGGCGACGTTGTTGTTGTTGTAACCACGTGACCATGCACCTTGATTATACTGCATACACATACTTTGTCAGCGTGAGTTCTACCAATGTGCATCTATTTACCCGATATATATCCTTGCAGTTTCGCGTGTATCGATGCGTGGCCGATATTGTCCAGTCTACAAACAGCGGTCCGACCGTCCAGCCCTCTGGCCTTAACTTGCCCTGATGACATATGACTACTGATACTACTAACAACCAGCCCGCTGTTGTTGTTGTGATGTGATTCCGACTTCGTTTCGTTTTGTTTACCGTGTTGTATTAACCCTTAAACACTATACACATGTGTTGTCTTGTTTTCGTTTGCCATTATATATTAACGTTCATGTGGTTGTTTTATTTTTTCGTTGATAATTACGTTAACGTCATCACTGCATACTCGTATAATGTGTAGCGTTATTTGTAAGTGTTTGTTGTTTCGTAACTCTTGTTTATTTTGGTCTGTAGACAATTTCACCAAACTTGCTAAGCATACTTATCTAGCTAAGTATACTTTGAGGGGGTAATAATTTATTTTTCCCGAAATGCATTGTCATATAGAACCAAAGACTGCATAATTTGATGATTACAAGTATGCAGAATTATTATACCGAAGTTATTACATTAGCACAGCCAAAATATCTGTGATAATGTAATACATTTAGTATCATAACTTGGTCAGAATATACTTTATTTCATTAAATAAAAATTAAGAAATATATCGTTAAATTGAAAATTTCTCCCTCAAAGTTTTCTTAGCAAGATAAGCATATTTTTCAATTTTGGTGAACTCGGTGACTGGTTAGAACGAATATGAACCCATAGATATTGTGATGATGTGTCATTTTGGTAAGGGAAATTCAACATCTTCAATATCTTATAATACATTATGCTATGACCACCATGTACCCTGCCATTTTTAAGACGATTGAAAAAAACAACAGTATATTAAAATATTAAAAACTATTAATTTTTCTAAAAGCGTAATCCATTTAAATTCAATGGGTTAATATTCGTAAATGTCAGTTCGATCGACTACAGAATTTGAATAACTGTACATGTTCACGTACCGATGGTTGGTCATCACTTATGTACATAAACCAGTAGCATACCTTTGGTTATCATTCAAACCATGTAATAGTATTATCCGAACTAGCAAGCGACTATGTATGCATGCGAATCATGTCTACGTGTATGAATATAATTATATACCGGTGAATGCGTTGATTCCAACACCCAAGCATCCTGATTGTCAATGGATCTACAGTTTGGCGAATTTTAGAACTATGGAATGTGTGTCACAAGTGCAGAGGCAAACGAAGAAGGAAAGACAACCCCTTTCAACTCTCGAAATCTCATTATTTCACAGCTGGCATGATCCGTAGTGTCAATAGCCTTATAATATACGTACATTCACTTTCCATTGAAGCACAATTGAACGCAAGCCGTCAATATATGTCTACATTGACGTCCGGAAGTTCATATTGGTTACTGCTGGAACTACGTTTCACCTCATAAAACATTTCCTAATCAGCACTAATTTGTTTGTATTATTTATATTTTGTATATTTTCGAGGCGCATATAAATTCCGAATTACGTAGGTATATAATAAAACGGTCGATTTGAATGTGAATATATGCCACTCGTTCCAAAGCGCAATGATATTGCGCTCCTAAAGTCGCGCAATATCGCACGCTGAGGAACTCGTGCATATATCCACATGCACATCAAATAACCTACGTCTACAAATATGTACAATGTTTGAGCTAATATATTAATGAATATTGAGATACGAGTTCCTGACATATTCCTATTTCTGCAGCTACGGATATACCGGTGCCTGTTGGATGGCTTGTTGGACCACACGGGTAACGTCAACAACGATATGGCGGCAACGGCCATGCAACCGATGCCATAGATACAACCAGGATGTCACGTGGACTACACTTGCCATTTAAACTTCGAATCAGTTATACGTACGTGATGGCCATTGCTGCTAGAATGAGCATGTTTTTCATAGATTGTCAATAACGTACGTTGTGAGAACTTGTAGCCCGAACACTGTATTATACAGTGGGGTCAGCGTGTAAGTGCACACACGAACGAACACTACAGGTTGGAACCAACCTACACGAACGAACACGACATGTTGGAACCAACCTGTCGTGTTCGTTCGTGTGTGCACTTACACGCTGACCCTACTGTATATGCAATAAAATATGTTGAAACTAAACTGGGAATATATGACATTATATGTGGAAGATGTTCTGACAACCTATATATCCTGATTACATTGGTACAACTACATGCACACTTATTCTATGTATTATGAACCTAGTTCGTATTCATTCATCTGGTAAAATAACAGGAATATTCACCATATTTGCAGCAAGTTAGCGAACTTACAATGTGTGTTGTTAATACAATAGTTAATTACAACGGCTACAAGTATCATCAAACATACCGTGTGAAATGTTTGGGTTTACATGTAATGTTTTCACGACCGTGTTGATTACGTCACGTGTAGGCAATATCACCATCATTTGTGTATTTTGAAAATTTGGAGAAATGAACTATTATCTTTATCGGTATGCATACATGTACATGTATAGTATCATTGTTTGTGTACGTTACATTATACTTGTTTTCATAGTATACACTGCTGATGCAAACCTACATATAAATGTATAATCACAAGTGTTATTTTATCTAGAATTGCATGCATATTGCATCAATATAGCCCACTTACATTTCAAGTTTACATAAAAGTTGCAATATCGATGGTCTAGTAACAGAAGGTCGTAACTGCTATGCTAAAGCATAGCAGTTACGACCTAATGTTACTAGACCATCGATATGTTATACTATGTTGCGAATATTGTGAATACTGAATTGTTTGAAGATTGATCAGAGGCTTGATCTTTAAACTGCAACAGCAATGGTCGACAAGTGACTACCATCTCTTAACCCTTTCAACACCACATGCCTTCAATCTTCAAATCCTGTATGCTGGTATTGGCAAACAGTGTAGATCCAGATGAGCCGGCTCGTGACGAGCCGTCTCATCAGGATCTGCACTTTTGCAAGTTTCATATTTTTTTAGATTAAAAACACCACTTTTCTATAAATGGACAAGTCTGAAAATCATTGTGTGACATTGGATTGGTTGAAAAATTAACATATCAAATTACTTTCCAGTTATTTATGTGTCAAAGTGTTAAACAGTATTTCTGTTAATGAAAATACCATTTCAACCATATCATTTACAAATTCACTCAATTTCGGCCTCAGTTGAGCACAAATACTTATTAAAATCATTTAAGTTTCAACCTGACTTATCTGCAGCTCACGTACATGTAAAATGTATAGCCCTTTTTCACTACTATCTGCCAAGTGTGTATACAGTTGAACCTCTCTAAACCGGACACCATGTGAAGTACCCAGGGTGTCCGGTTTAGAGATGCTCCACTGGAAATCAGGCATGTTGGTACCGCACAGGTATATGTGGTTTGCGATCATAAACAGATGTTATCAACGCATACAATTCAGCAGACATATATTGTATGGGTGTCCGGTTTAGAGAGGTAGCTAGTTTTCGAAATGTTTCTCTTAACTGGGGACCCGTGCATCCCGGTAACGGTGTTTTTATAAAGCCTAACACATCTACATTCATCCTGCTATTGATTAGCATAAAGTAGAATTGATTAACTAAACTCATTAGCGATGACAACAGCCTTCACACTATTGTTTCAAATCAGTTTACTTGTAAAGTATGCTTTTATCTGGTCAAGTTGAGCAGCATGTGTCATAATTGTTTCATCGAATCATGTTTAGTACAAAGCAGTGTTACAGCATCTGGGTGCCATACATACAAAGCAGTATTACTACATCTGGGTGTCATACGTACAAAGCAGTATTACTACATCTGGGTGTCATACGTACAAAGCAGTATTATTACATCTGGGTGTCATACGTACAAAGCTGGGGTATACTTAGTATTACTACAAATCATGGGTGTCATAGTACAAAGCAGTATTCTAAACATGGGTGTCTACGTACGCAGTATTACTACTTCTGGGTGCCTACGTACGAGCGTATTACTACATCTGGGTGTCATTAGTTATTCTACATCTGGGAGTGCCATACGTACAGCCAGTATACTACATCTGGGTGTCGTCATACATCTGGGTTTCCATACGTACAAGCAGTATTATACTGGGTGCCATACGTACAAAGCAGTATTACTACTTGTCTACGACAAAGCAGTATTACTACATGTGGGTGCATACGTACAAAAGCAGTATTACTATCTGGGTGTCATACGTTACAAATACATCTGGGTGCATAGTACAAAGAGTATTACTACATTGGGTGTCATACGTACAAAGCAGTATTACTAAATCTGGGTGTCATACGTACAAAGCAGTATTTTTCTACATCTGGGTGCCTACGTACAAAAGCAGTATTTACTACATCTGGGGGGTGCATAACGTATAAAGCAGTATTACTACCATCTGGGTGTCATACGTACAAAAGCAGTATTACTATACTGGGTGCCTACGTTACAAAAGCAGTATTACTACATCTGGGTGCCATACGTTACAAAGCAGTTATTACCCCCCCCCCCCCCCCCCCCCCCCCCCCCCCCCCCCCTAAACATCTGAATACGTACAAAGCAGTATTGCTACATTGGGTGGGTGTACATAGTACAAAGCAGTATTACTACATCTGGGTGCCATACGTTACAAACAGTATTACTACATCGGGTGTCATACGTACAAAGCAGTATTACTACATCTGGGTGTCATACGTACAAAGCAGTATTACTGGGACATGGGCTGACATCGTCATACAGTATTGCTTACCATGGGTGGGTCATACGTACAAAGCAGTATTACTACATCTGGGTAGCCTTGGGTACAAATACGCAGCAGGTTATTACTACATCTGGGTGTCATACGTACAAAAAGCAGTATTACTACATCTGGGTGTCATACGTACAAAGCCGTTTTAACTACATTCTGGGTGTCATAAGTAGCTGGTTATTACTACATCTGGGAGACATTACGTACAAAGCAGTATTTTTACGACATCTGGGTGTCATAGTACAAAGCAGTATTACTACATCTGGGTGCCATACGTACAAAGCTGTTATTTTATTCTGGGTGTCATACGTACCAAAAACAGTATTACTACATCTGGGTGCCATTACGTACAAAAGCAGTATTACTACATCTGGGTGAACAAATAAGTACGCCAGTACTACATCGTGGTGTTACGTACAAAAGCGTATTATTACTCTGGGTGCCTACGTCCGAGCAGTATTATTACATGGGTGTCATACGTTACAAAAAGCAGTATTACTACATCTGGGTGTATACGTACAAAAGGCCAGTATTACTACATTGGGTGTCATACAAATTACAAAGCAGTATTATCTCACATAGTACAAAGCTGTATTACTACTGGGTGTCATAGTACAAAGCAGTATTACTACATGGGTGCCATAGTAAAAACAAAGCCAGTATTACTACATCTGGGTGACATACGTACAAAGCAGTATTACTACATCTGGGTGTCATACGTACAAAGCAGTATTACTACATCTGGGTGCCATACGTACAAAGCAGTATTACTACATCTGGGTGCCATACGTATAAAGCAGTATTACTACATCTGGGTGTCATACGTACACAGCAGTATTACTACATCTGGGTGCCATACGTACGAAGCAGTATTACTACATCTGGGTGACATACGTACAAAGCAGTATTACTACATCTGGGTGTCATACGTACAAAGCAGTATTACTACATCTGGGTGTCATACGTACAAAGCAGTATTACTACATCTGGGTGACATACGTACAAAGCAGTATTACTACATCTGGGTGTCATACGTACAAAGCAGTATTACTACATCTGGGTGCCATACGTACAAAGCAGTAGTATTACTACATCTGGGTGTCATACGTACAAAGCAGTATTACTACATCTGGGTGTCATACATACAAAGCAGTATTACTACATCTGGGTGACATACGTACAAAGCAGTATTACTACATCTGGGTTTCATACGTACAAAGCAGTATTACTACATCTGGGTGCCATACGTACAAAGCAGTATTGCTACATCTGGGTGACATACGTACAAAGCAGTATTATTAAGCAGTATTACTACATCTGGGTGCCATACGTATAAAGCAGTATTACTACATCTGGGTGACATATGTACAAAGCAGTATTACTAAGCAGTATTACTACATCTGGGTGCCATACGTATAAAGCAGTATTACTACATCTGGGTGCCATACGTATGGCACCCAGATGTAGTAATACTGCTTTATACTAAACATGATTCGATGAAACATTCATGAGAAAAGCTGCTCCACTAGACCAGATAAAAGCACATATACACAGTTAGTATCCACATCAGTGAAATACATTGAACCATGATTGTGATTAGACAGATGTGACTGAAAAACAACAACTGTTCATATGTGATGTAAGTTTTATTTTGACATCAAACTAACTCGTCCACACATAAGGATATACATGTCATTAAACATGACGCTCCGTGATACATCACTGATTAAATGTGCTAAACGTCACGACCAGTGTAAATACAAAACACACAGCAAATCCCGGCTTCGCGTGGCTATATACTAGTATTTCACCCGAAAACAGACAATTCCATAGACTGACAAGTACGTGACGATTGTTGTACCCTTCTTGTGGCCACATTTAAAGTATATGGAAATCTAATACAAAGCCCTACTCATAAACCAGTAGCTACTTACAGTAAATCAAATATATGTGTTCAATAAGTCGTTATGCAGATGATACCACCAAGGAAATCACACTATATGCTCTCATTAAAACATAATAACACATTTTGGTTTTGGTTTTACATGTATAATTTGGATTTTACACACCTGTGTATAGACATACATATACATGTGCTACATCACAATTTGTCTATTATTTGCATATTGCATGTGTGTGCGCATTTGTATTGGTATGAATATATGTATAAAGACTTATATATCACGTTCATGTGGTTTATTTATGTAAGTAGCTATTGTTTTATTAATAGTTTATTATTATATTTCCATATACTTTACATGGGGTTACACGAAGGGTACAGCTACCTTAAGCAAGACAATACAATGTAATTTAGTATAAACGTTACTCAGCTATCCACATATGATATCAACGTAGTTTTATTATATTCTGGACTTGATTTATGTTAGATGTCGATAGAAATGGCTACTTTCAACATATTGTTTTCTTCTTCAAAATAACTTCCCATTGACGTCACTGGTGATGCCACCAAAACGTGTCGTAAATATTGACGTTCAGTAAAATTGTCTATATCTCGAAAATGAATGCAGTTTTTACCATCTTAAAACTTTATTAGTATGCACCAATCAATTATTTTCGCCAGGGACTAAGCCTCAATATAATAGGTGAATCATTGACTGAATAGCAATTCAAACGAAAAGGGAGACAATACATGCAAGTCTATGGAATTTTAAATTTTGTTGAATTACATATATATCCACCGAGCGTACATACTTATTGGCGATATCATTACGTCATGGTGAGTCACACATAGCCCAGGGCCCGGTTGCTCAAAACCTCTGTTAGCTTAACAGACTGTTAAATCCTGAGCAATGCTAAGGATTTAACAGTATGTTAAGCTAACAGAAGATTTGAGCAACCGGGCCCTGACTGTTGCAGGAATGTAATGTATGTATTCTCCACAGCCAATATTCCATTACATGTATTTACATTGATTTCACTGTACATTCTGGTACATGTAGCAAGACCCACAGTTGATAGACTCAGACCTACCTACTGTCTGTTTCACGAAAGCTGTCCAAATTTTACGGCTATATAAACAATTCAAAAACAAGATTTCTTTTGATAATATTAAATTAAAGGAAAAATTAAGAATGAGCCTTCTTTTTATTTCGTGAAATTTGGTCAAATATTGATTTTATTGCGAAAAAACAATTTCCCCATGTTAAATCCCCATAGACATCTCCACACTTCCTTACCACTTTTTCCCCCATGTTAAATTCCCATAGACAAATCAATTTTTCGTAATAAAATCAATATTTTACCGAATTTCACGAAATAAAAAGAAGGCTCATTCTTAAATTTTCCTTTAATTTAATATTATCGAAAATAATATTGTTTTTGAATTGTCTATATGGCCGTAAAATTTGGGCAGCTTTCGTGAAACAGACAGTAGGACTCAAAATAATACTCAATCAAACGATTACAAGGATGGGTTGTGGCCTACACATGACTTCCAATCTGAGGGTCGTGGGTTCAAGCCTCTCGCCTTAGGCATCGACACTATTTTCATAGTATTTCCATCCCACTGGTCTGTCGGATGAGACTTTACACCGTGGTCCCGTCTCTATATGACCTTAGCTGTTGCTGGGACGCTAAACCCATTCAGTTTCACTTGCAAACGTTTACCCCAACCAACCACTTTGAATGATACAACTGTGGGGTAATATTTGAAATGAAACAAAATCTAGAAACAAATATTACCCCACCAACCTATGTTTAGTAAAACGTTTTCTGAATCCCTGTACGGTGATTATAAAACCTTCTGAGCACATAGACAACCTTCTAAAATATTAAAACTTATAATTCGTCCTAATGTCTAAGCCAATCGCGGACATGTATCGCGCTCCTCTTGTTTCACATCTTCCAACATTTAACCCCAATATGTTACATATTACCATATTCTAATGCACTCTCAATATGTATTCCTACGCCAGTAGTGAAGAAGTGCATTAGAAATAGGTTAACAGCATTTTATTTTTGAAATTGCGGCGTATATCAGAAAATGATAGGTCGGAAAACATGTGTAATGGCCCCGCTAGCGCGTCGCCATTAAACATGTTTTCCGACCTATCATTTTCTGATATAAGCCGCAAATTTTAAAATTACAATACAGTTAACCCTATATTTAATGATTACAAGAAATGCAAAATCTATACTCGGATGGGAGACTGCATTGTGATTTGGGCTAATTGTAAGCATATCGGACGTTTAAGTAACTAAATGACACGGTCGCTAACGTTCCCTTGCATTTAATCCCTTAAAAATCCAATATGTGAACAATAACTGACACATGAAAATTGCCTTGTTGGTTTCTACAATTGTGGAAGCTCTTCAATATGTGATACAAGCATAATTTAATGGAACCTACCTTATTATATACACGATACAGCTTTACAATATACACCATTGTGATACATGCACTGGAATGAGTGTAAGCTAAATAACATTCAACTGATCTAATATTTGGGCTTCTCATTAGTTATTCTAAACTAGTATGTATGTCCACATTAATCCCTCCAAAATAGAAAACAAGATACTCATAGGAGACACATTATAAGTTATTGTGATTCTACACAGGCTATATGGTGTAATATTGCCCGTCTGGAGGTATGTTCACCCGAGGCGATAGCCGAGGGTGAACATACCTTCAGAAGGGCAATATTACACCATATAGCCTGTGTAGAATCACAATAACGTATTTGTCATACCGCAGATCCTGTATTTGGCCGTATAAACATATCTCTTCTTTTGAACTTTGCGTTTTTTCAGGAAGAAAAATAATCCGAGATTCGATTTTCTGCCGTCAGTCAGTCTTAATATAAAGGCGTAAATGAACATTTTGTTTTTTTATTAAACGAAAACAAACTAAATTTGGAGTAAGAAATCCATCGAAAACGACTTTATGACAGTTTTTTTATATCGTGTAATTTAATTTATATTCCACTGCTCTATCGATCTGCTCTTTTTTGGCGCCTCTAGAATAATGCGACTGGTTCCCAAACATTCGCTGTCATTGCTACGCCGCGGTTTCGTGCGTGGAACCCATAGTTTGTGACCTAAATATAGCCGTGTCACGAAGCCAAGCGTGTTATATTTGAAAAGCAATTTTCGTTATTTTGGCTAATTTTTGGCTCATATTTTGATGAGCGAAGAATATTTATTGAAAAATAAACAATAAAGACTGGTTTTGAGTGTACAATGTGTTACTTGTATTGATCAATTCGGGGTTTTATTGTGTTTAGTGAGGAATACAATTCGCAATCGCTAGACGCTTTCTTCATTGGACGCGAGAATCGCAATTTCTCTATGTTCGACGGCCTTGGCAGGTCATATAATATATATGACCAGGCAAGATAGCCAATCTCAAAAGCCGATAAACTTATCTGCGGTATGACAAGAAGCCATGTAAAGAAAAAGCTAACGCAACCCATCTTGACTAACACGTCCAATACACTTAATGACCTTCTTCTGCACTTTCGTGTTTTTGTGTTATCACTAAATTCATATAAATAAAGATACTGTGAAAAACAAAAGAAAATTTCAGAAAATTCAGTCTCTTTATCGTAAAGGAAAATCATATTTTAGGAGCATTAGTTACTACGTTGTATCACTTTCAAGGTAGACTGACAAACCTTTCATCAGTTATAATTATAACATTCAACAATTGTTGGTGTCCATGTACGCATACACTAGTACACTAACTTTTTTATGATTATGTATATACTTGGTAAATATGTGATACTCAGTATGTCAGAGCTCCAGATAAGTTTTGTATCTGAAGAGTATTATACCCCCAGATTTCAAATTATTTTACTTTTACAACTGTATTATATTGATTTCTTTCCTTATTAAGTAAGGAACAAATGATAACACTTTTGCAGCTCAACTAAGTAAATTTTCAACTTTATT
The DNA here is from genome assembly GCA_029237695.1 of Conchocele bisecta. Classification (NCBI taxonomy): domain Eukaryota; kingdom Metazoa; phylum Mollusca; class Bivalvia; order Lucinida; family Thyasiridae; genus Conchocele; species Conchocele bisecta. Next base: position 75,912,758 of record CM055277.1, read on the forward strand.
ACAGTATTTTCACTACTCAATTTGAAAATCAATGCGTATTTTCACATTGTTGTGAGTTGTTTGTACTCCAAATTTTGATAATGAATGCATATTCTGCCAACATAAGTGCGTAAAATACGCCAATACGCACCTTATCTGGTGCTCTGGTATGTGTTATGACGTTATTTGATATATGTCCTCCTATCAGCCATAGACTTCAATATTTTCCGAAGTGCACGGGGAAATGTTAGTCAGAACTGATATTTGAGCAAATATGAAAAAACGTCATCTAATACTCTAACATAATTTCATATTCGTTAGGATACATATGCAGATGTACGCATTATTTATTTGCATACATCTCCACTCTATATACACATTCCATTATTTACACAAATGCAAATATATACATGAAACACTAGACACACTCGCGTGTTAAACGATAAACCACGGTAGTATTAATTGTATCAACCAATATACCAGGAGGATCATTGGAAAAAGTACAAATACCTTCGATCAGATAACATCATGCAGGCCCGTACGCAGAGGGGGTGTGACGGGTGCGTACGCAACACCCCCCTTAACCATTTTACTCTTAACCCGCAGGCCTGTATAGTGGTATTGGCAAACAATGTAGATCCATATGAGCCGGCTCGTAACGAGCCATCCCATCAGGATCTGCACTTTTTGCAATTAATTTTCATAATTTTGAGAACAAAAACACTCCATGTTCATAAATGGACTAGTCTGAAAATCATTTTGTGATGATTGGATTGGTTGCAAAATGAACATATCAAAATCAATTCCAGTTACTTAGGGGTGAGAGGGTTAATCTGCAGAGGCCCTTTGCACCGTCGATAACGCACCCCTTAAAGTAATTCCTGCGTACGGGCCTGTCATGTGCGCACGCATTATCTAAGCTCAAGGAATGTGGCACTTTTACACAAAACACGTCACATATATGGCTGAAACTGGAGATTTGGGCTTATGGATGCCGATCGATGCACAGGCTGTTCATGATCTACACTAGTCGCAACGACTAGTGTAGATCATGAACAGCCTGTGCATCGGCACAGTCTTATCAGGATCGGCACTGTTTGCCATTCCGTCAATGAAACAGCCGCCATGCTTCTAACAAGCAATTTCGATGGTTATCAGGCGACATAAATTATATTTGATCGGACGTTACACTGGTCACAAATCACATAAGTCCCATTTCTCCTGCCATATCCACATATCTCGAATACATATTATATATATATGACGGTGACAATGAAAGAGCTGAGGTGTTAAGCTGCCAGTTACATGTTATATACAATGGAAATGCCGTGCAATATTGGTCCCGTCTGTATACACCATTACAAGACATGGTAAGAGTAAGTGCACACCTGTCAAACGACAATAGTGCCCAGCAACCACCAAGGATCTGGAAAAGTCCATCTGTGAAAATATGCACAAAATTATTTGTACAGCCGAAATACAGAACTGGACTTTGCTGAAGTGATATTATGACAACATTATACAAGAAAGTTAATAATTACTATTCAATGTAGGCATATAATTGCGCTAGCTCATTGAGGTAGGCTATACACTTTAAACTCCGAATGAACCCCTTTTGTCGTAGCGTAATGTATTACCGCAAAGACACAGTACGTGTGCCAGTAATACTATTTGCACTATTCGTAACTAGCGCTGAAGCTGACACTGGCATGGACAGAAACGAACATTAGAACACTTTCCTATAAATGGTGCCAACTTACAAAATGCCTGATGCCAGGCATATAGGATAGGAAATGGGATGTACTACTGTTGAAGACCACCACATAAGTAAACATTGGCCCTATTAATAGGATAGGGCTGACTCTATTATAAACAAATACTTTACAATGGTGATAGCAGTAATCGTACATGTAGTATTCAAAATGCCACCCACCGAAGTACAATTCACGATTTGTCGCCTATGTTCTCACGAAATTGACGACGCATATGAGACCTGGCCAGTGAGAATTGACATTATGGAAAGTAATAAAATGAAAGTAAAACTGTAGCCGTTTTACTATAATAGCCCTTTTCAGGGATTCCGCTGGGGAAAATAAAAAAATCGCCACTTCAAAAAAAACCATTTTTTTTTTTTTTTCGAAAATTGTAATTTTGTATCGCCAATTGTTTATTTTTATCGCCAATTGCGAAAGTGGTGATCGCCAGCGGAATCCCTGCCTTTTCCTCACGACGCGTCTCATGTAATGAATGCAACGTGTCATGTCAATAAAACCCAAACAATGTAAAGTCCCGGCAAATTGAATGGATTGAGCGCCTATACAAGCAGACATGAAAACAATGAATATGACTTTGGCCGACCAATCGGTAAGCCACCCAAATGGTGGGTTACAATAGTTTGAAACCAGCGAATTTCGAAGTGGTTTACCGTTCGAGCAACATCTAAGATATATATTGGTTCTCGGATTCAAGTGTTATCCGAAGAGGATGGAGATACTATGAACTCATCCGATCATACTCATGGCTAACCAGAATGTTCTGTCTGTAACGCAGGGATAGAACAGACAGAACATTCAGGTCACCCCATAGCGGGGACTGAACCAACGACCCCTGATATTAAAATTTGACCTCCTACCACTAGGCGCTAGGCCCATTGCTCGTGCGAACCAGTGACCGGCCGCAATACCAATGACACCTATGGCACCTATTTAGTTGTACACAACAATATAACAGTTGACTTGGTCGGAACATTGTATCGTATTGTCCAGGATCTGACATTATTTACGTTATAACTTCAACGCATCTTTATAGAAATACCAATCTAGCCATATCAAGTACACGAGACTAGAACATCTTCTGATTCGTCGAAACAGTCGATCAATTAATTAAACGTCAACGACATTGTGGCTGTAACTGTCGAACTGCGGCTGATGGCATCGGTGTCCAGGCTAGACACGGATAAGCATGCGTATCCGCGCAATCGCTCAGTATGAACAGGGTCTGTATTGTTCGTCAGTCATTCCGTGAAGCACATGTCATGTTTTTAACAAACTGTATACATGTAGACCCATTAGGCGACTAGGAAACTAGACTGGCCGCAAATGCTATAAGCCTCAATTCACCAGGCACAAGCACAATTGGTTATTTAATACGAACGAATTGACCTGAGGAGATCTGTCTGCGGTTGCGTTTGACAAAATAGTTATTGTCGGTCGTTGCGTATTCGGTAAATGCGCAGCTCTTTACGCGATACCTGTACATTTCCACGATTTGCACCATGGGGATACCAGTAAATATGTCAGACCTGGGCATACAATCATGTTTGAGCAATATGAATTATCTACGTCACACGGCCAGGTCACGTGGCCCCTGTCACGTTGCCCAGCACGACCTGCGTGATGTTCGTCTTGAAGATGTCCGGGAACGTGTCCAGATCGAATACTGGGATCATGAATGTGTTCAGACAAATACACAGAACTAGCACGGACACGAAGTTGAGGACCGAACCCGCTTTCATCTGAAACAGAAATTGGCACGGATCTTATAAATAGAAAGCAATTCATCAAAACGAAATCAAAGGGATCTACCTGATCCCTTTGATTTCGTTTTGATGAATTATTTTCTATTTATACTATGCTAAATGCTAAAATGCAACTATTTAAGACCATGTACTTATAAATCAGACAGGCGTACAGAAGAACCATAGTCTTCAACATGAGGTGTACTTTCCATCGCTACGTATGTATGATCCTCTAAGACTTTCTCGAAATACATCCACTATTATGGGACTGCATAGCCAATCGTGGTGTACATATTTGTGTTTTATTGATACGTATCCGATTGCAAATGTACGTTGACATGGTTATGCATGTATGTCACGGTACGGGTCTAGTAACTCATGAGAGAAGATATGTATATGTGCCCTCTTAGCTCAGTCGACCATATTTTCTCTTCCTGTTAATTTAAACATATTTTATTTGCATATTGTTTACAAGACTGAAGTTCATTGTCAATGTCAATGCTATATACAGTACTTTGTCATACCTCAGATAAGTTTCTCGGCTTTTGATTGGCTAGCTTGCCTGGTGATAGATATTATGTGACCTGCCAAGGCCGTCAGACATACAGGAATTGCGATTCCCCTCCGGCGCCTCGCGTCCAATGAAGACAAATTTTGCAAGCGTCTACCGATTGCGAATTGTATTCCTCACTAAACACAATAAAACCCCGAATTTATCAATAAAAGTAACAAATTGTACACTCAAAACCAGTCTTTATTGTTTATTTTTCCATAAATATTCTTCGCTCATCAAAATATGAGCGAAAAATCCCACAAACTATCCCGTTTAGTGTTTTCAAATCTCAACACGCTTGGCTTGCTTCGTGACACGGCTATATTTGGGTCATAAACTATGGGTTCCACGCGCGAATCGCGGCGTAGCAATGACAGCGAATATTTGGGAACCAGTCGCATTCTTCTAGAGGCGCCAAAGGGAGAGCAGATCGATAGAGCAGTGGAATACAAATTAAATTACACGATATAAAAAAACTGTCACAAAGTCGTTTTCGATGGATTTCTTACTCCATATTTAGTTTGTTTTCGTTTAATAAAAAAATGAAATGTTCATTTACGCCTTTATATTAAGACTGACGGTAGAACATCGAATCCCGCATTATTTTTCTTCCTGAAAAAAACGCAAAGATCAAAAGAAGAGATATGTTTATACGGCGAAATAACGGATTTGCGGTATGACAAATACGTTATTGTGATTCTACACAGGTTATATGGTGTAATATTGCCCGTCTGAAGGTATGTTCACCCTCGGCTATCGCCTCGGGTGAACATACCTCCAGACGGTCAATATTACACCATATAGCCTGTGTAGAATCACAATAACTTATACTACAAATGGGATTGGATTGAAAGCAAGCTTATTTAAATCCTCTCTCTCTTCCTGTTACATGTATATGATATGAAGGGTATACATTATATGTATGATACAGATTAGTTCTTCCGTGTATGTCTACATAATGCTTTATAGTGATATAGTATCGATTCCATCATATACGTGCGCAGTCTGACTATCCTCTATGACGTAAACCATCCAATGACTGAAGTAGGGTTCCTGTCATCTACCAACACAAGATTATAATAATACTGAGTAAATCAGCAAGAGTACCAATGCCATTCACTAATGCACATGTCGTAAGCACCATTACCCAGCCGGTGGCATATATATGTGATAAGTCATGTGAATAACGGCCGGGCAAATGTGAAGATAAAATCTGGCCTTTGTACATTAATGACCCTGCGAATAAAGACCACCTGTGAGGTGGTCTTTATTCGCAGGGTCATTAATGTAGTAATTGGATAATTGGGGAAGTAAATGGCTTAGCGAGGCTCCAATATACAGGGAATTGCTATTCCTGTGAGGTGGTATTTATTCGCAGGGTCATTAATGTAGTAATTGGGTAATTGGGAAAGTAAAAGGCTTAGCGTGGCTCCAATATACAGGGAATTGCTATTCCGAAGTGGTCTGTACTTGGTGCACGGTTCGTCCGCATATGCGAAGAGATAATCCGCGAGCTTCAGCTGTGCTCTGAGCAATTTATCCCACTACCATACCAGTACCATGTCTGGTTTTCGTAATAATCTCGGAAATATGGCAAAAATGGGTGAAGTGGGATAATTTAAACATGAACATGCCTACACTCACCATATCAGAAATGTTTAGGTAGCCCGTGGAAAACACGATTGCATTAGGCGGCGTTCCTACAGGCAGCAAAAACGCAAACGAGGCAGCCACAGCGCACGGAATCATGAAATATAGCGGGTGCACCATCAGCCGGATCGCCTGGAAAATGAATGTATTGTCACCCGTATGTCGCTGTGACTTGGGACTTATGGCATTTGTAATAGAAACAATAACAGTCAGTCGAAAGTGTAGGTTTAAAACTTTCTGTAACTGAGACCAATTAATAAATAGTATCTCCGTTCTACACATATTGATTGGGATCACTATGGTATACTGTTACACCAAAGCCGTTTTCATCAATTTCAACATGTATTATTTAACCGAATAGGAGCTATACTGAACACAATAGAGAGATCACACGCGTTTGACCAGCTTCAGCTGGAAGATTGTTTATAGCATGTCACCATACACAGCCATATTATAAATGTAAATAAAATTCTCATAATTTAACGTTACATGTATGTACTAACCAGGCCACCGACGATCGGAAGGAAGAGGGTGGCGGTGGCGGCGTTACTGGTGATGTTGGTGACCAAGGCCGTCAGGTACGCCAGGATCATGGAGCTCATCCACACAGGCAGGCCCCCAAACATCATCAGTTGGTCACTCACCCACGCCGACAGCCCCGATTTCTGTAACGAATGGTATGGTGTATATTGATTTAATTCTCCTGAGAATTAGGGGAGAATAATATTTGTACATGGAAATCAAAAGACCAAAAGTAGACAAAGGACAAGAGTGACAACTCAAATGATATGCGGATGTATGCCAATACAGTGGAACTCTATACACTCAGAAGATACAGAAGATACAGAAGATACAGAAGATACAAAAGATACAGAGGAGCTCATGTAAACTACTGTCTGTTGCACGAAAGCTGCATTTTACGGCTATAAAACAATTCAAAAACAATATTTTTATGATAATATTAACTTAAAGCAAAATTTAAGAATGAGCCTTCGTTTTATTTCGTGAAATTTGGTCAAATATTGATTTTATTGCGAAAAAACAATTTCCCCATGTTAAATTCCCATAGACATCTTCACAGAGTGAAGATGTCTATGGGAATTTAACATGGGAATTTTTTAGAATTTCAGAAATACTGGACCGATTTTCAAAATTGAACTTGTGTTTTCTTAGTTAGATCATTTCCAAGCTGTCAAACCAGGTTTCGGAGTCAATTTCCAAAATGTTTCTTTTTTACTCCTATCCCATCTCCTCCACCTCCTTTTCCCCAATAGTGTGATAGATATGTGCAGAAAAATGTCGATCTGTGCACTTTGGAAGAATCTGCCAAATTTTGTATATCTGTTCAGTGATGAATTTCTAAAAAAATCAGACGGGTAGCCACGAAAAAAATCCACCGGAATGACCTAATTTGCATAAATCCAAGATGGCCGCTGGCAAAAATCACTTAAATTCGAATATATATGCATATATTTGGTAATTTATACCTACATTTGAGTATAAAACGATAGTATTATAAATGCACAAATGAATTACATTGTTTACGCGACATTTATAGCTCAATGTCATGATTGAAGGTCAAGGTCAAGTAGGAAAAACTTCAAATTTCAGCCAGGATGTTCTATTTGGTAGCGCATCGCTGCATCTAATTTCCAAAATACTGTAATATTGGAATCTATTGTGACTACATATTGAGTGAAGAGTCAAATGAAATTAATTTTTACCATCATTGTTAACAATTCAAGGTCGATGTCAAGGTCAAAACCTGATATATCAAGTTCAGTAATTTTCTTTAGCCATCGATTTCTTTTGTTTTTATCAGTTGTAATTGGTTCGTTGATATTCTGACACGTTTAAGTTCAAAGTGTCAATGACTAGGTTGAACAATTCTTACGTTTTGTAAATTTTGGTAGCAATATATTGATCACTCGTGACGTCATGTTGAATTCCAAATATGCTCAAGAGAAGTTTTGAAGAATATTGTACAGTGCGGAAGATTTTGGGGCAATAATTGTGCCATTAAGAAATGAGAGAAGTATAATACCATAAAGAACACAAAGGTGCCGAGAAAAGTTAGTGCGGGTTTTACAGAATCAACAACAACAACCGTCAAGTTTATGTGGCATTAGTGTTTAATTTAACAAGAGCTGTAGGAGAACAGCATAGCTCGACTACGAGGGTTGTCGATGTACACATAGCTTGACAAACAAGGTGGCCGCGGCCTGCATAAAAACCTTAACCAAGGTTGACTAAAAACATTAACCAAGGGAAATTAAGTAAGTAATTCAAGGTTAAATGTAGGTCAATGTCAGATATAGGTCAGGGGTTATTGATGTACATCACTAGGAGATGAAGTTTTCCAAGTATGGTTGCTGTATGCCCAGGAATATTCCATATACAAGCTTGACTAAAAACCTTAACCAAGGGGAAATAAGAAAGTAATCCAAGGATAAAAGTAGATCCAGGTCAAATATAGGTCAGGGATTATTGATGTACATCACTAGGAGATGAAGTTGTCCAAGTATGGTTGGTGTAGGGCCAGGAGTATTCCATCTACAAGCTTGACTAAAAACCTTAACCAAGGAGAATTAAGTAAGTAATTCAAGAGGAAATGTAGGTCAAGGTCAAATATAGATCAGGGGTTATTGATGTACATCGCTATGAGAAAAGGTTGTCCAAGTATGGTGTTAGTATGCACAAGAGTATTCCATGTACAAGCTTGACTAAAAACCTTAACCAAGGGGAATTAACTAAGTAATTCAAAGTTAAATGTAGGTCAAGGTCAAATATAGGTCAGTGTTTGTTGATGTACATCACTAGGAGATGAAGTTTTCCAAGTATGGTTGCTGTAGACCCAGCAGTATTCCATATACAAGCTTGACTAAAAACCTTAGCCAAGGGGAAATAACTAAGTAATCCAATTATAAAAGTAGGTCAAGGTCAAATATAGGTCAGGGATTATTTATGTACATCACTAGGAGATGAAGATGTCCAAGTATGGTTGGTGTAGGGCCAGTAGTATTTCATATACAAGCTTGACTAAAAACCTTAACCAAGGGGAATTAAGTAAGTAATTCAAGAGGAAATGTAGGTCAAGGTCAAATATAGATCAGGGGTTATTGATGTACATCCCTATGAGAAAAGGTTGTCCAAGTATGGTGTCTGTATGCACAATAGTATTACATGTACAGGCTTGACTAAAAACCTTAACCAAGGTTGACTAAAAACTAAAAAACCTTAACCAAGGGGAATTAACTAAGTAATTCAAGAGGAAATGTAGGTCAAGGTCAAATATAGATCAGGGGTTATTGATGTACATCACTAGGAGATGAAGTCGTGCAAGTATGGTGGGTGTAGGGCCAGTGGTATTCCATATACAAGCTTGACTAAAAACCTTAACAAAGGGGAATTAAGTAAGTAATTCAAAAGAAAATGTAGGTCAAGGTCAAATATAGATCAGGGGTTGTTGATGTACATCACTAGGAGATGAAGTTGTCTAAGTATGGTGGGTGTAGGGCCAGTAGTATTTCATATACAAGCTTGACTAAAAACCTTAACCAAGGGGAATTAACTAAGTAATTCAAGAGGAAATATAGGTCAAGGTCAACTATAGATCAGGGGTTATTGATGTACATCCCTATGAGAAAGGGTTGTCCAAGTATGGTGTCTGCATGCACAATAATATTGCATGTACAAGCTTGACTAAAAACCTTAACAAATGTTGACTAAAAACCTTAACCAAGGGGAATTAAGTAAGTAATTCAAGAGGAAATGTAAGTCAATGTCAACTATAGAACAGGGGTTATTGATGTACATCACTAGGAGATGAAGTTGTGCAAGTATGGTGGGTGTAGGGCCAGTAGTATTCCATATACAAGCTTGACTAAAAACCTTAACCAAGGGGAATTAAATAAGTAATTGAAGAGGAAATGTAGGTCAAGGTCAAATATAGATCAGGGGTTATTGATGTATATCCCTATGAGAAAAGGTTGTCCAAGTATGGTGTCTGTATGCACAATAGTATTCCATGTACAAGCTTGACTAAAAACCTTAACCAAGGTTGACTAAAAACCTTAACCAAGGTGAATTAACTAAGTAATTGAAGAGGAAATGTAGGTCAAGGTCAAATATTGATCAGGGGTTATTGATGTACATCACTAGGAGATGAAGTTGTGCAAGTATGGTGGGTGTAGGGCCAGTAGTATTCCATACACAAGCTTGACTAACAACCTTAACCAAGGGGAATTAACTAAGTAATTCAAGAGGAAATGTAGGTGAAGGTCAAATATAGATCAGGGGTTGTTGATGTACATCACTAGGAGATGAAGTTGTCCAAGTATGGTGGGTGTAGGGCCAGTAGCATTTCATATACAAGGTTGACTAAAAACCTTAACCAAGGGGAATTAACTAAGTAATTCAAGAGGAAATGTAGGTCAAGGTCAACTATAGAACAGGGGTTATTGATGTACATCCCTATGAGAAAAGGTTGTCCAAGTATGGTGTCTGTACGCACAATAATATTGCATGTACAAGCTTGACTAAAAACCTTAACCAAGGTTGACTAAAAACCTTAACCAAGGGGAATTAACTAAGTAATTCAAGAGGAAATGTAGGTCAAGGTCAAATATAGATCAGGGGTTATTGATGTACATCCCTATGAGAAAAGGTTGTCCAAGTATGGTGTCTGTATGCACAATAGTATTACATGTACAGGCTTGACTAAAAACCTTAACCAAGGTTGACTAAAAACCTTAACCAAGGGGAATTAACTAAGTAATTCAAGAGGAAATGTAGGTCAAGGTCAAATATAGATCAGGGGTTATTGATGTACATCACTAGGAGATGAAGTCGTGCAAGTATGGTGGGTGTAGGGCCAGTGGTATTCCATATACAAGCTTGACTAAAAACCTTAACCAAGGGGAATTAAGTAAGTAATTCAAAAGAAAATGTAGGTCAAGGTCAAATATAGATCAGGGGTTGTTGATGTACATCACTAGGAGATGAAGTTGTCTAAGTATGGTGGGTGTAGGGCCAGTAGTATTTCATATACAAGCTTGACTAAAAACCTTAACCAAGGGGAATTAACTAAGTAATTCAAGAGGAAATATAGGTCAAGGTCAACTATAGATCAGGGGTTATTGATGTACATCCCTATGAGAAAGGGTTGTCCAAGTATGGTGTCTGCATGCACAATAAAATATTGCATGTACAAGCTTGACTAAAAACCTTAACAAATGTTGACTAAAAACCTTAACCAAGGGGAATTAAGTAAGTAATTCAAGAGGAAATGTAAGTCAATGTCAACTATAGAACAGGGGTTATTGATGTACATCACTAGGAGATGAAGTTGTGCAAGTGGTGGGTGTAGGGCCAGTAGTATTCCATATACAAGCTTGACTAAAACCTAACCAAGGAATTAAATAAGTAATTGAAGAGGAAATGTAGGTCAAGGTCAAATATAGTTCAGGGGTGGTTATTGATGTATCCCTATGAGAAAAGGTTGTCCCAAGTGGGTGGTGTCTATGCACAATAGTATTCCAGTACAAGCTTGACTAAAAACCTTTAACCAAGGTTGACTAAACAAAAACCTTAACCAAGGTGAATTAACTAAGTAATTGAAGAAAATGTTAGGTCAAGGTCAAATATTGATCAGGGGTTATTGATGTACATCACTAGGAAGATGAAGTTGTGCAAGTATGGTGGGTGTAGGGCCAGTAGTATCCATTACACAAGCTTGACTAACAACCTTAACCAAGGGGAATTACTAAGTAATTCAAGAGGAAATGTAGGTGAAGGTCAAATATAGATCAGGGGTTGTTGATGTACATCACTAGGAGATGAAGTTGTCCCAAAGTATGGTGGGTGTAGGGCCAGTAGCATTTCATTATACAAGGTTGACTAAAAACTTAACCAAGGTAGGGAATTAAATAAGTAATTTCAAGAGGAAATGTAGGTCAGGTCAACTATAGAACAGGGGGTTATTGATGTACATCCCTATGAGAAAAGGTTGTCCAAGTATGGTCTGTACGCACATAATATTGCATGTACAAGCTTGACTAAAAAACCTTAACCAAGGTTGACTAAAAACCTTAACCAAGGGGAATTAACTAAGTAATTCAAGAGGAAATGTAGGTCAAGTCAAATATAGATCAGGGTTATTGATGTACATCCCAATGAGAAAAAGGTTGTCCAAGTATGGTGTCTGTAGCACAATAGTATACATGTACAGGCTTGACTAAAAACCTTAACCAAGGTTGACTAAAACCTAACCAAGGGGAATTAACTAAGTAATTCAAGAGGAAATGTAGGTCAAGGTCAATAGATCAGGGGTTATTGATGTACATCACTAGGAGATGAAGGTCTGCAAGTATGGTGGGTGTAGGGCCAGTGGTATTCCATATACAAGCTTGACTTAAAACTAACCAAGGGGAATTAAGTAAGTAATTCAAAAAGAAAATGTAGGTCAAGGTCAAATATAGATCAGGGGTTGTTGATGTACATCACTAGGAGATGAAGTTGTCTAAGTATGGTGGGTGTAGGGCCAGTAGTATTTCATATACAAGCTTGACTAAAACCTTAAAACCAAGGGGAATAACTAAGTAATTCAAGAGAAATATAGGTCAAGGTCAACTATAGATCAGGGGTTATTGATGTACATCCCTATGAGAAAGGGTTGTCCAAGTATGGTGTCTGCATGCACAATAATATTCATGTACAAGCTTGACTAAAAACCAAAAAATTAACAAATGTTGACTAAAAACCTTAAACCAAGGGGAATTAAGTAAGTAATTCAAGATGTAAGTCAATGTCAACTATAGAAACAGGGGTTATTGATGTACATCACTAGGAGATGAAGTTGTGCAATATGGTGGGTGTAGGGCCAGTAGTATTCCATATACAAGCTTGACTAAAAACCTTAACCAAGGGGAATTAAATAAGTAATTGAAGAGGAAAATGTAGGTCAAGGTCAAATATAGATCAGGGGTTATTGATGTATCCCTATGAGAAAAGGTTGTCCAAGTATGGTGTCTGTATGCACAATAGTATTCCATGTACAAGCTTGACTAAAAACCTTAACCAAGGTTGACTAAAAACCTTAACCAAGGTGGAATTAACTAAGTAATTGAAGAGGAAATGTAGGTCAAGGTCAAATATTGATCAGGGGTTATTGATGTACATCACTAGGAGATGAAGTTGTGCAAGTATGGTGGGTGTAGGGCCAGTAGTATTCCATACACAAGCTTGACTAACAACCTTAACCAAGGGGAATTAACTAAGTAATTCAAGAGGAAATGTAGGTGAAGGTCAAATATAGATCAGGGGTTGTTGATGTACATCACTGGAGATGAAGTTGTCCAAGTATGGTGGGTGTAGGGCCTTGCATTTTTCATATACAAGTGACTAAAAACCTTAACCAAGGGGAATTAACTAAGTAATTCAAGAGGAAATGTAGGTCAAGGTCAACTATAGAACAGGGGTTATTGATGTACATCCCTATGAGAAAAGGTTGTCCAAGTATGGTGTCTGTACGCACAATAATATTGCATGTACAAGCTTGACTAAAAACCTTAGCCAAGGTTGACTAAAAACCTTAACCAAGGGGAATTAAGTAAGTAATTCAAGAGGAAATGTAGGTCAATGTCAAATATAGATCAGGCGTTATTGATGTACATCACTAGGAGATGAAGTTGTGCTAGTATGGTGGGTGTAGGGCCAGTAGTATTCCATATACAAGCTTGACTAAAAACCTTAATCAAGGGGAATTAACTAAGTAATTCAAGAAGAAATGTAGGTCAAGGTCAAATATAGATCAGGGGTTGTTGATGTACATCACTAGGAGATGAAGTTGTCCAAGTATGGTGGGTGTAGGGCCAGTAGTATTCCATATACAACCTTGACTAAAAACCTTAACCAAAGGGAATTAACTAAGTAATTCAAGAGGAAATATAGGTCAAGGTCAACTATAGATCAGGGGTTATTGATGTACATCGCTATGAGAAAAGGTTGTCCAAGTATGGTGTCTGTATGCACAATAGTATTCCATGTACAAGCTTGACTAAAAACCTTAACCATGGTTGACTAAAAACTTTAACCAAGGGGAATTAACTAAGTAATTCAAGAGAAAATGTAGGTCAAGGTCAAATATAGATCAGGGGTTATTGATGTACATCACTAGGAGATGAAGTTGTGCAAGTATGGTGGGTGTAGGGCCAGTAGTATTTCATATACAAGCTTGACTAAAAACCTTAACCAAGGGGAATTAAGTAAGTATTTCAAGAGGAAACGTAGGTCAAGGTCAACTATAGATCAGGGGTTATTGATGTACATCGCTATGAGAAAAGGTTGTCCAAGTATGGTGTATGTATGCACAATAGTATTCCATGTACAAGCTTGACTAAAAACCTTAACCAAGGTTGACTAAAAACCTTAACCAAGGGGAATTAACTAAGTAATTGAAGAGGAAATGTAGGTCAATGTCAAATATAGATCAGCGGTTATTGATGTACATCACTAGGAGATAGATGAAGTTGTCCAAGTATGGTGGGTGTAGGGCCAGTAGTATTCCATATACAAGGTTGACTAAAATCCTTAACCAAGGCGTGACGGTGACGCCGACGCCGACGCCGGGGTGACAACATAAGCTCTACTTATTCTTCGAATAGTCGAGGTAAAATGGTATACCAGAAGGCAGAACTGTGTTCACTGTAACTGTATCTCCTCATTATATTGTCCCAATAAATTATTCAGAATGAAGTTTTGTTAATGTTCAAAGTATCTAGTTTACCTAATTCAGATGTATACCTAATTTCGACACAGTTGTTAAATTTTCAAGTTATAAAGCTGGATCTGACAATCGTATCAAACATATTTTACTCCCATATCTTTGTACATCTACATGAGAGCCCACTGCAATATGGTTCACATGAACCTACCACAGATTCAACTGTATTATAGCATAATTAGCATGGATACTCTCGTACCCAGACCATCTCAGTGTCTGAAATTACAAAATCATTTATGGGTTTTGAAACATTACGTTAGTTAATTCTAATGACATATTAACCTACTAATCCCAATGATGACCATCTTGCAATCTGTTTATTCCTACGGTCTACTCTGTACCATGTAAGAATAAAAAAGTGTTGCCTGTTGTTTCTCTTATTATTTTATTTTTACTTGAATACATGTTTTCGTAGCACATTATAGTTTTCACAATTGGAATAGTCTCATGTGTTTTTGAAATCATTTTTATGATGGAATATTGAAAATACGAAATACGAAACAACCAGCATACGACACAATTTAATTCAGCGAATTGTAGTAATGACTTCGCGTTAGATGTTGCGTCCCTTAGCGTCCCAACCTCTCTATGCAATCACGAAAAGTACAATGGGCGTTTCCCGAGACTCACGGTGAGGACAAGTATGTGGTGCTAATGGGTGGTTTGCACCTCGAAAAGGCTGCTTTAACTTTGCGTGGCGACCTTCCAGAAGAAAGTGGATGGATGGAAGCCCTTACAGAAGCTGGTATTTTCAAATCTGGTGTTGCAGCGTCTTGTCTCACAGTTACACACATCAAGCGCACTCGTTATGCACATGAAGTCACAGCAGTAACTGTTGTTATCTATACAATCATGATGAAGCAGTACATTGAATATCACAAATCGGTTCCACCAGCATACTCACCAGATGATGTGGATGTATAGGCATCGGAAATGTCTGCATCAAATCCACAGTTTCAGTACATGTACACCCGCTCGATCAGAGAAGGAAAGTGTGATATACTAGTATACAAATCAAGGGTAACTGGACTTGCTCCATGGTTCATGGTTCTGAATCACACTCAATACGCAAGATGGGTACCAGTCCACATAGCAGTGGACCAGGCTCACGAGCAGAACAATGCAACGATAAAGGGTGACGGTGCTGTAATAGGGAAGACACATTACACAAACGCACTCCAGCGGTGGTCCATTGCTTCACCCGCAGTTACATGTGTGATTAACACTTTCGAAGAAACTATCATCACAACCACCGCCCCAAGGAGCACACCAAAGGCACACCATTTTTTATGATGGCCATCTTGGATTTATCTATATATCATTCCTGGTAATATTTTTGTTTGCCACCCGTCTGAAAAGTTTTAATTTGTTCGAATAAACATCTGTGCAAAGTTTGGCAGACTTTTCCAAAAGTGCACTTCTCAAACACCTATCGACCCCACTACCATCATGACCATGTTACATTCCCGTAGACAAATACATTTTTCGTAATAAAATCAACATTTGACAAAATTTCATGAAATAAAAAGAAGTCTCATTCTTAAAGTTGATAAAATTTTAATATTATCGAAAAAAATACTTGTTTTTGCATTGTTTATATGGCTGTAAAATGTGGGCAGGTTTAGTGAAACAGACAATAGTAAACTGAAACGCAACTAATTAAGATAATGAGGCAATGGTGTATAGCATTGGTCGTTACAGAATATGCAATTGGTAGCGATGTGCGCTGTAGGATTAGCAGTGTACGCCAACTACCAATACAATAATCGCACTAGAAATCGCTAAGATATAGAGAATAATTATTCCATCGTACATTTTGAATAGCGGGAAATAATACACGAGTGTGCGTCGGCTTCTGCGTAAGCAACGAGTGAGCGTAGCGAACGAGTTGCTTGCACGGACGCCGACGGACACCAGTGTATTATTTCCGCTATTCAAACATGTACGATCAAATATCCTATTTATTACACTTCCATGGCGGATACATATGCACATTTAGTCTATTTTAGAGATTATAATCAATGAACTGTGATGTGCGCATGAATAGTTATACAATGACGTGTTTCCCGCGTTTTGACGTTACGTTGTGTGACGTCAAATATGACGTCATGTAAACATTTTGAAATCAAAATTATGCAGCTGTTTCTATGAACCAGATATATTTGAGCGCATGTTTGGAATGTGTTCAATCACATTAACATTCTAGATTTCCAAATGTTCAAATAACTTTATTTTGACTAATAAAAATTAAACATTTTGCTTGGTAGCTCGTGGTTTCCAAGAAAACATGCGCGCAATTACGGGTGTTCTCTTCACGGTGTATTATTTGTAAGGAGTTGATGACGGGTTTTCTCTCACAGCGAAACCCTTGCAAATAATTTGCAAGAGTGTAATACATTAAAAGAATACACAGGAGGCCTCATAGAACGCCAACGCCAATAAATCCCAGCAAAGGTCCCCGAAGATGATAAAAGTAATACATTGGAAAACTTACACTGCATCCATCAGCAAGGGCGAAGCCACCACCCATCAGCAGCAGTACACCCCATGCCATCTTTTCGTTGACGATTTTCCAGTTGAGCAGAGGAATGTACTGGCGGTCCTGACCCACCAGTTCGTCCGTATATTCTGTGGTTATATACATGTAAGATAACTAGCTAGTGCCCATGAAAATCATCGAATATACAACGGAACAATATTTGTCCTTGATTGGTAGCACATGCGGCTGTAATCTTAGACTTGTATGTGTGGCATTGGAGTTCTGTCCACAAACACGACACACATTAATAACAGAGTAGACCGCGGAGTTATACAACAGCACACACTGACATATCATCTAGTGTTTGTTTATCTATTTAATTGTGGCTAATCTGTATTTAACGTAATGTGGATAAACATATATTTTACCAACACTATGCATGTTCATATTAAACAAATGTTATGGTAACTTACTGGACGTGCGTTTCAGGAAACTTGGCATTTCACTCGGCAAGATGAACAATATCACCGACATAAATATGGCAGCTGTGGAATCCTTCACGTATCTGTCAAAAATAAACAATATACTATAACAAGTTCAAGTGATGCCAATATATTCATCATTTTCAAGTACGATAGTTGAAGCGTAATTGCCCTAATACCCTAATACGTGCAACATTAATGTAGTCTTACACGAAGTACCTATACGTGTCCACTCTCTTGGGCGCCAAATGTGAGCTAGTACGCCCTACCCACCCATTTCTATAATCTCAATACGGTATCGACTTCAAAGTCGATACAGTATATAGTCTACATAAATGGATGGGTGGGGTAAACGATCAAATCCCAACTGACTGTAGTGTTTTACAGAATAGAATAGCCGTCATGATTTCATTCATAATAAGAGGCAAGATAATGATTTATGACATGAGTACACGGATGCACAGGTAAATATGCACATGTGTACATATCATAAGATATAAGGACGTACTTCTCTTTGAAAAAGTATCCCCATCCCGGAATAAACACGGGGTTCCGTGTAATCCAGAGTAGCGCCAATGCCACGAGGTCTATCAGAACCACGATCTCGGCGAACCTGCAACGATGGTAGTTAACAAAATATTCACATGACTAACTGTCTCCATGGGAAACTGCTTTAAAATATAGGCTATTTGTTAACTGTTCTTCGTTTCAATCACATGGTGAGTGTGGCATCATGTGATTAAATATTTTGTTTGTGTGTTTGTTGGGCCTATCAACAGCTAAAGTCATTTAAGGCCTGGTCAATGGGTTTAGTACTAAATCCCATATATTACCTGTACAAGTACATGTACATGTTCAAGTACATGTACAACTGGGGGAAATCCAAAAATCAGAACTGAATATTTAAAATAAAAAAAAAATATATTCAGCCCTGAAATCTGATGCCAGGTCCTAGCCACACTATAATCACTTGTGATGTGATTAAATCTTTAAAAGACGTTATGGAACACATGGCTGTCGAACGGTTTATGAAAAGACACGCATTTGAAAAACACAAATGTTGAATATAGTATGCTATATGAATAAAAGGAATCAAATAACACATGGCACTGAACATGTTAATGTGAAAACAATGCGAGGCAAATGTTAACATCATGACAAACTTCTCATATTGAAGCTGATTTGCCGATTTTGTTATGCATAGTTTTCAATATATCCAATAGTACGAGTAGTTACTATTAACATTAGTATGCGCATTGATTATCGGAGGATAACACAACAATTAAATCAAGGACGCTTCTACCGGTAAGACAGAATCACAGCAACACGACTTGATAAACTTTACTTTATTAATATTTTGGTCAGTTGATGAGCAGTTTTCCGCCTTATCACAATTACATTTTCACCACCCAGCATGATATATTTTGCACACATATGACAACGATTTCCGTGTGCGCTTTGAAGTTTTGTTTTTATATTTTCACCACCATTTAGAAAACAAATCTGGTGCATATATTATTAATGAGCTTTCGTTGTTCGATAGCACAGTATAATAATTAAAGCACAAAAATATTTACACAATTCCCTAACATTTGATTGGCCCGTAGCAAGTCTCTGTCCAAAATTTATATCCCAGTAAACTCCCACGCCGAACTACTTTCCGTAACCGTCAGGCGCAGTTAAAATAATTCTTAAGAAAACGGAAAATAAACACATTTTCTTGATGAATTTATTTCAAATGCTGGAGTTATAAGGAATGAATGGCCTTTTTGTGGAATTTATCGGGGATATAAACTTGGAAAAGTCTCGGGTATACTGGACGAGGCCTTCCGGCCTTCGTCCAGTATTCCCGCGACTTTTCTAAGTTTATACCCCGATAAATTCCACAAAAAGGCCATTAATTCCTATAATATACCCATAATACACTACCGTAAAATGATGTAAATGAGACTGCTACATAAAACAGAGGACGTGAGCAGAGGACGTGAGCATTACACATTCAATGTATACTGACGTGCTTATAAGGGTTGATCATGTCCAGCCGTGTGCAAACGTTTGCTGTGGCCCTCGGGAACTGTTTGAACCCAAGGCCGCAGGCCGCGGGTTCAAACAGTTCCCGAGGGCCACAGCAAACGCATGCACATGGCTGAACATGATCAAACGTTATTGTTACATTTCCAACAAAAAACTGATGTAATTTGAGCATTATATTCAGTATTTTCAGTACTTTTATAAATCGTCCCATTCACGTAGATAATTTTCGGTATGCATATTCCGGGGCCGCGTCATGAACGTCATGAAGTAGTGACGTCATGAAGGCACTTCCTCGTAGTGACGTCATGAAGGCATTTGGTCTACGCGCGGCCCCGGAATGAGCATTGCCTAAAGCCATATGCAAACAGCACGCGCTATATGTGCAAACAACGGAAACCATGTAACAATACATATTAAATGTATACTGGCGTGCTTATCCAATACATATAACCTAATATGGTTGATGATGTAATATGATATTATATTAAACTCGTCGACTGATTTCCTAAGAAACGAGGCAGACACATTGTTCAATATATGTGATATTAAATCATCATTCATGTCAGATCCTCTATATCATAGACTTTCAATATAAGCTTAAGTAAAGTATCCTATGTGATAAGGCATACTTTCATACATATGTTAATACATTGATACTCACGACATTTTCCCCAGTTGCTTGTATTCTTCTCTGAGATGATTTCTCACCATATCATATGACTCGGTTTGTTTGAGACAGCACAGACAACTATAAATATAAAGATACGCACACAAATACATACGTCGACATCATATTTCAAGGTGCTACACGCATATACATGAAAGTTGTATAAAAAACATTAGTGTGTGACTACAAACATGCATCTCCTTTGCACATGTGTTAACTATTTTCTATTCTATCGGGGATTTATTATTGCATTTGTTCTACATTTTGTATTTAGGATACATAGGTTAAGTCAAGTGTGGACAGTAGTCCTG
The DNA here is from genome assembly GCA_029237695.1 of Conchocele bisecta. NCBI lineage: Eukaryota > Metazoa > Mollusca > Bivalvia > Lucinida > Thyasiridae > Conchocele > Conchocele bisecta. Next base: position 75,933,212 of record CM055277.1, read on the forward strand.
GTGTTTCATAAATTGATCAATCATCCTGATCAGACGAAACACAGTTTTTTTATGTAAATATATGACCTGGTGTTTAATATACGACTGGTGTTATCGGACTGAACGGCGAGCAGAAGAGACAAATCAGACATGACTAATATTGGTGCATAGTTATAAGTTGAGTAATACAACAATTAGTTCATGGTCAATTGCGGAACATTCAAAACATATTGCACCCCAACCGTGATGTAGTTAGTCTGAACATTCTGCAGAGAAATTTCTCTGCAGAATGTTCAGATTAACTACACATGTAATACTGCTAAATTTAGTATTGGCGTACTCATAGAGTTAACAGCTGGAACATGATCATCATTAAAAAAAAGAAACCGCAGTCGTATTGATGAAAACTAAGATTTACCTCATGGGCGCCGCCATTTATGCAGTGTAAACAATGGACCACGTGGTCCCATACCTTGAACTATGTACTTACTTCTTCCCAAGGGCGTAGACCTGCATCCAGACCCAGGCGAAGATGAAGACGATGAAAGACATGGGCATGCCGACTACCATCCAGTTGGCAAACGTTATCTGAGACTCCGCGTTGTACGACTCGTACAGTCTGCGTGTAATATAGGAATGAATGGCATTTTTGTGGAATTTATCGGGGTATAAACTTGGAAAAGTCGCGGGAATACTGGACGAAGCGATATAAAATTACAATTTTCGAAAAATAATCACAAAAAAAAAGATTTATTTATTTACTTCTTTTTTTTTTCGAAAATTGTAATTTTGTTAAGGCCTAGTCCAGTATTCCCGCGACTTTTCCAAGTTTATATCGCCGATAAATTCCACAAAAAGGCCATTCATTCCTTATAATTCCAGCATTTGGAATAAATTCATAAAAGAAATGTGTTCATTTTGCGTTTTCTCAAGAATTATTTTAACTGCGCCTCACGGTTACTGAAAGTAGTTCGGCGTGGGAGTTTACTGGGATAGAAATTTTGGACAGAGACATGCTACGGGCCAATCAAATGTTAGGGAATTGTGTAAATATTTTTGTGCTGGAATTATATGGCATATAATACAAGTGAATATGTTTAGCGTCCCACCAACAACTAGGTCATCGAGAGACGGGACCATAGTTTAAAGTCTTATCCGACAGACCAGTGGGATGGAAATACTATGAAAGTATTGTTGATGCCTAAGGCGAACTTTGAACCCACAACCTCCTGATTGGAAGTCAGATGTTCCAACCCCTAGGCCACACTCCATCCCGTGTACATGCAATACCAACAGACAGCTCAAACCACTGGACATACAGTGGAACCGCTCTAAATCGGACACCAAGAAAACTTCTGTTATCTTATTTTATAATCTGTGGAAACTATTTTGTCTCAGGTGACGTATTTAATTAGTATAAATAATAAAAAATGGCATGCCTCATTTGCATATGAAAGTAGCCTGATACCACCGCGCGTCACTACATGTATCAGTAAACTAAATATTACTAAATGATTATATATGCATAGCGGGCACTCGTAATTTTTAGAACTGGTGGACCACGTGTTGTACACTTATTCAATTCATATACAGAACAGTTTGCGCCTACTGAGTGGGCATGTACCTTTAACACCAGACTTGGCGAGTATATATAGGAAATAATGGTGGTTGCATCTCTGATGGTCCCTTCATTGGTATATTGGTATATTAATATAATGCAGCAGTAGGTGGTAACGATGGTGCAATCAACCTGAAGTTTTAATATTATATTTGGCGAAGTTGCCACGGCTGGAAGTTGGTGGGGTAGACGAAAACGTGTGTCCACTTACATATATGCTTGGCCTTTCAGTAATGTATTACGCGGGGTTCCGGTCAGAGTAGCCCCGCCCCGCTGTTGGCGGCGTAGGCGGTAACGAAGTTCCACTTTACATATTTGTCGGACATTTCAATGGCATTATGACATATGGGGGATGGGGTGGAGTCCGATCAGAATAGGCACGCCGAGGTGGTAAGAAAGTATCCACTTACATATCTGCCTGGCCTTTCAATATTATATTTGGAGGGGTTCCAGTCAACGTGGCCACGCCCCCACAGTTGGCGGCGTAGGCTGTGACGAGGGCAAACGTCTTGGCGAGCTGATTAAACTCCTCCTCTCGCTCCTGCTTCAGCTTATCCTCCTCAGTCGTGGCAGGCACTATAACTTCACTGGAAATTCAACACCCACATCATACATCGGAAATTTATGGCATAAACATCGCCTTTGGCAAGGAGTATTAACCAGTTCACCCATAAATAGCTTAGACTAGGCTTCGACTGATGCATACTAATTTTGGACGAGTTATATCAATCATATGATATGAAAATACTGACTACATGTCATGTGGAAGAGTGTAACCGCCGATCATCGGTGGTTGCAGTCTTCCACAGGACATGTAGTGCTCTCCCCAACCATTTCAATAGTTCATAGCACTTGTTTTGTTTTATCTATTTTATATACGGGTGCTTTCCTTTCGAGAAGGTACACTGATGTTGCCTATTTCACCAACATTGAAAAGTATGCTTTTCTAGCAAAGTATACTTTGAGGGATTAATCATTTATTTTTCCTGAAATGCATTATTTCATATAGAACTAACGACTGCATGTATTTCATTATGAAACGTATGCAGAATTATTATACTGAATTTATTAAATTATCACAGCCAAAATGGCTGTGATAATGTAATAAATTTAGTATAATAAAAATTAATAAATTTATTCTTAAATTGAAAATTTCTTTCTCAAAGTATACTTTGCTAGCGTATACTTTGCCATGTTGATGAAATAGGATACTGGTCATGTATGCATGTTTTTGCCGCTTTAAATGCTCCTCGATCACTGCTCGGTGTGTGCTAATATTGGCATGGCGCAATGTGTGTTTCATGCATGCTTCTGTGTGTGTATTACTCTCCTTTGGGTATCTTGTTAGCTAGTTTACTCTATTTATCACAAATGTTCTGGTAGAATTCAACAAACAGTGGCAAGTATTTTAAAATAATTTTAAAATCAATGATTGTCACACAGTACACCATCATAATCGTTCATTAATATCGTACACGTTGAACATTGTGTTGCAATGATGACGTATTTGAACTCCATTAATCTTACTGTCTCTTCGACAATAATAGTTCCGATATTGTAAGGTATTAAGCTGTATCGGAAAAAACTGGAGAATTTACAATTGTGAGTATTCGAAAACATCCGGCATAACGGAAATTGAATGTTGACAGACAATGGTGTTACAGCAAATTAACTATTTGACGTACGACCAAAACTTTCAACTGTAATACGGGGCATTGAACATGGATTACAAACACGCAGTAGATGTGAATATATCAAAGGTAGACCGACGGACCCATGAGAGCAAAATGCCAGCGCACTATACTATGAGAGTAACATGGTCCGTGAACCACCTTTAATAAGGTACAGATATACATTCCACGACCCATGGTATACGGTACGCACAATCGACATAACGGCTAACACAAATGTAGAATGAAAACACATAAGTACGCTATGACAATATTACATGTATCACCTTGTGTTATAGTATTTGTGGCAGTCTATATTCTATAGTTTGTTTCACGAAAGCTGCCCAAATTTTACGGCTATATAGACACTTCAAAAACAATATCATTTTCGATAATATTAAATTAAAGGAAAATTTAAGAATGAGCCTTCTTTTTATTTCGTGAAATTTTGTCAAATATTGGTTTTATTACGAAAAATTGATTTCTCTATGGGAATTTAACATGGGGGGAAAAGAGGTAGAGGACTTGTGGGAGGAGTCAAAAAACTTTTTTTTTGGAAATTGACTCCGAAACCTGGCTAGATAGCTGGGAAATGATCTAACTAAGAAAACAAAAGTTAAATTTTAAAAATCGGTCCAGTATTTCTAAAATTCAAATAAAATTCCCCATGTTAAATCCCCATAGACATCTTCACTCCGTGAAGATGTCTATGGGGATTTAACATGGGGAAATTTTGTTTTCGCAATAAAATCAATATTTGACCAAATTTCACGAAATAAAAAGAAGGCTCATTCTTAAATTTTCCTTTAATTTAATATTATCGAAAATAGTATTGTTTTCGAATTGTCTATATGGCCGTAAAATTTGGGCAGCTTTCGTGAAACAGACAGTAGATTTCATACCACACTCATGTAGCCCGATACTGATCTACAATATATTAGCTATACGTAATTTTTCGAGATCATATTCACATGATCAGTCGTATGACAATATCGTGATTAATTATATATGACGTTTCCCCCAATATTATATATCGTTACATGGTTTCCGTTGTTTGCACATATATAGCGCGTGCTGTTTGCACATGGCTTTAGGCAATGCTCATTCCGGGGCCGCGCGTCACTACTTCATGACGTTCATGACGCGGCCCCGGAATATGAATACCGAAACTTATCTACGTGAATGGGACAATTTATAAAAGTACTGAAAATACTGAATATAATGCTCAAATTACATCAGGTTTTTTTTGGAAATGTAACAATAACGTTTGATCATGTCCAGCCGTGTGCAAACGTTTGCTGTGGCCCGAGGGAACTGTTTGAATCCGTGTGGCCCGAGGGAACTGTTTGAACCCGTGGCCTGCTGCAGGCCACGGGTTCAAACAGTTCCCTCGGGCCACATCAAACGTTTGCACACGGCTGGACATGATCAAACCTTATAATAGTTACCTGTATTTCTCGCCCAGCAGCGCCCCCTTGGAGGTGAAGTCCTCGACGGTCACGTGGATAGACGGGTCCGTGCTCATCCTCCTCATGCTCGTCGCGCTGTCATGGAAAACGAGATGATAGCTAGTTATCCCGTCAAAACGTATGTGCCGTGAAACACGGTGCCGTGAAACATTTTTGATATCCTGTCAATACGACCTAATCACTGTGTATGCATATGTGCGATGACTGGGGTTATATTGTTTGCATTTTAAAGCCATTTGTAGGTGTTGATGGGATAAATAGAATAGTAGGGTAGTGCCGTGAATGGGAAAACATATCTGGCGCGGCACGGAAACGGGATGGTCGAGCCATCCCGTTTCCTAAGCCTTGCCAGATATTGTTTCCCATTCGCGGCACTAACCTACTGTTCTGTATATAATAGGCTCTTGACCGGGAAGATAAGCAAGTACGGCTTCGCATTTGTCGCCCGTGCCATATACGCGCCGTACTCCACCGATGCGTAGGACCGTTCCACTAAACTTCGTACGACAAAATGTTCGTAAGTGCAAATTTAGGATCGTCTGCCTATTCTCAATAAATGTAAATCAAATAATCGTTTACAAGAAAACATGCATTGTTAATGTGAAATTTACAGACTATCATAAGTTTGCACTTACGAACATTTTAGTCGTACAAAGTTAGCGAAACAGCCCCCATGGTGTCGTACTTTGCGTCGTATATTCCATGAATGACGTCGAAAGTTGACATTCATAGCTCAGGATGAATTAATGGTATTGTTAACATTCTACGTAATTGACGGACAATTTTCCTTTTTCAAATTCAAAATAGGCGATAAATGGCGATTTAATGAGACCCGTAATTCCAAAACCGAGCTCATACATGTATGCATCTACATTGGGATATTGACCGGTGTGATGAGAAGGTACAGACATTGAATTCCATGATATACGATATATTTTGCAAATTATGTCGAGATATGACAATATATTATTTTCTGGGCACACGCGCAAATCGATTATGCATGTGCTATAACATTAAACACGATGATGCGACATGCCGGTAAAAAGATATTCGTCATATTATCAAAGAACGGGTAAGAGATATACTAGTGCAGGGGCGGATCCAGCAGTTGGGGACCGGGTGTTGACTAGTTGTGAAGGTAACTCTTGCAATCTTGTTATGTCACAGCCAGAGCACATCCATAAATGTGTAGTAGATCGCATGCATATAGATAAATAGGCATATAATATAAGCATACATGCATAAACAGTTTAGATCACATGCATATATACACAGTAAATAGATACGGTTATACACGTAGCATGCATATAAATATAAAATAGATATTGAAATCATGCATATAAACACCACGATTATATGTTAGACCATGTACATATACACATGCATGTAAAAATCACGATTATGTGCTAGATCATGTACATATAAACATGCATGTAAACACCACGATTATATGTTAGATCATGTACATATACACATGCATGTAAACACCACGATTATGTGTTAGATCATGTACATATAAACATGCATGTAAACACCACGATTATATGTTAGATCATGTACATATAAACATGCATGTAAACACCACGATTATATGTTAGATCATGTACATATAAACATGCATGCAAATAGACAGTGGATCACCAGAAACCATAAAACAAATACGTATAATGTACATGCATATACATAGGTTACATATACAGTGGGGTCAGCGTGTAAGTGCACACACGAACGAACACGACATGTTGGTTCCAACCTGTCGTGTTCGTTCGTGTGTGCACTAACACGCTGACCCCACTGTATTAAGTTGATGTTTATATGTAGAGATCATGGAAACTAGAAATGTACGACACGTGACGCGCGTGCAAGCGTAAATACATACAACACTTGATGGTATAAGAAAGTATAAATATTCTTGTTTAAAAAAGTATAATGAATACAAACGCGCACCTCTTTATCTACTACAACAGACCGCACTTGGTAATAACCACTGTTATATATTCCAATTGTGACACCTATACAAGTTATCTCAATCTCTCTATAACAGCCAGTTTTGTGGCTACCGATTTACACACGTGTCAGGTACTGTTTTTAACATAAACAACTAGTGTACAGCTGTTATTTTTTTTATTCCCATTCCCCGCACCATTTGGCGTTCCCAATGATTATTTTAACCAGGATAAGCGCACTGGAAACGCCAAATGCAGGGGAGTTAATCGTTGCAATTTTATGCATTGATTTTCAACAGTTGCTTAACTTTTCATTATACTTTATATTGCAATGAACACGTCATCGTTTATTATCTTTACATGTATCTGTGTTAACTGGCGGTTAAAAATGGTTATTGTAAAGTACAGAGGTGGTATTATGTGAGATATAAGTGGACGGTATGTGTACGAAAGCTGATTTCAAGGGATATTACGTCTATGATCTTTGCGTCTGTGAGCTGTATAATATAGAGTTTATTCAACTGCCATTTTGAAATGCCGGATTTATTTCCCGAGATATCTGGAAATCCGACAAAGAAACGAGTGCAGAGCACTCGTTTCTTTGTCGGATTTACAGATGTCAAGGGAAATAAATCCGGTATTTCAAAATAGTAGTGGAATAAATTGTATGAGTGCGGAGCACTCGTTTCTTTATCGGATTTACAGATGTCAAGGGAAATAAATCCGGTATTTCAAAATAGTAGTGGAATGAATTGTATATTACATGCTTTTCAAGGAAATAAGTCCCTCCAGAAACACGGTAAATCAATGGGTAACATGTAATATAATGATTTAATGAGTATGCAATTCACACTGAGCGTTCGTGTATATTTTTGATTATTAAACACAGACAGTATACATGTAATTGCTGTATCAATGGAAACAGCTTGCGATATCAAAATACACCTAAGTACGGAGTACCGCAGGGGACGTAGAATTATTTGTTTTATTAATTCGTTCCCACGAAATAACAATTCGTTCTCACGAAATAACAATTCGTTTCCTAAATTTAACAATTCGTTCCCAAGAATTGTCATTTCGTGGGAACGAATTGTTAATTCGAGGGAACGAATTGTAATATCGTGGGAACGAATTGTTAAATTCGAGGGAACGAATTGTTAAATTGAAGGAACGAATTGTTAATTCGAGGGAACGAATTGTTATATCGTGGGAACGAATTGTTAATTCGAAGGAATGAATTGTTAAATTGAGGGAACAAATTGTTATTTCATGGGAACGAATTAATAAAAATAAATCCATGTCCCCTGCGGGACTCTGGGGGCCGTTTCACTAAACTTCTTACGACTAAAATGTTCGTAAGTGCAAACCTATGATAGTCTGTAAGTTTCACATTAACAATGTTTTCTTGTAAACAATTATTGGATTTACATTTATTGAGCATAGGCTGCATATGCAGCCTATGCTCAATAAATGTAAATCCATCAATTGCAATTTACAGACGATCCTAAATTTACACTTACGAACATTTTAGACGTACGAAGTTTAGTGAAACGCACCCCTACCTTAGTGCATGCATTATGCATGTGGTATATATTTCCACGTACTTCAGATCACAATACTTAGACACAATGGAAATAACAGCATACATTATACCACAGGAATTAATGTTACTATAACAAACACATATGACAATATGTATTCAGACATACATGTACATGTATTATTTATGTTCAACTTAACATAAGTCGGTGGTTTTCAGCAATAAAATTGCAATTTTAACATAGCAATCAAAACATTAATCTGATAAAACAATTAAGTTAATGCAAAAAATCCCATCGAATATCGAATCATACCTTTTCTGAATAGTGTGTTTCAAACCGATGACGTGGAACAGATGGTCAGATAAAAAACAGTCGCAACAGAGCAACATCTGTACATGCGTGTCATACCAGAATTGCCGTGATCTATTTCTGAATTTGGAATTATAATGCATTATAATGGTACAATATTTAGTAGTGTTTTGATAACAAAAATGTTTAATTAGAAAGTTGAATTGACTACAGTCATTGTGTATACCTGTACAGTGGAACCTTTCTAAACCGGACACCCTGGGATGTCCCCAGGGTGTCCAGGGATTCCGCTGGGGAAAATAAAAAAATCGCCACTTCAAAAAAGAAAAAAGAAAAAAAAAAGAAAAAAAAAAGAAAAAAAAAAGAAAAAAAAAGAATAACCAATAGGATAGAAATAAACAATTGGAGAAAAAAAATTACAATTTTCGAAAAATAAAAAAAATGGATTTTTTTGTTTCGAAAATTGTAATTTTTTATCGCCAATTGTTTATTTTTATCGCCAATTGCGAATGTGGCGATCGCCAGCGGAATCCCTGGGTGTCCGGTTTAGAGAAGTTCCACTGTAACACAGACAGACAACGATTCCAAGACACGAGTTGGTGCTTTGCGACCACGAACAGGCATACGCTGCGGAGATAAATGGCAATGGACCCGATTACAATTAAGTAGAACTAACTTTTATTTATGTCCGGTTTAGAGGGGTTCGACTCTATTTTGTCTTACCTGTCAATAGATGGCATCTTCGGAAATCTGTAGAGAAACGAAGTAAGTGAGACACGAATATGGAATTTTAGCCGTGTACATTGGGTGCCACGGAGTATGAACATATCACTACTACATGTATATGCTTTGGGTATACTGTCCAGAGTTTGATACTTCCAGCACTAGCATCGGTCTTATAGATATGTTACTAACTTTGGAAAAATTATGAGTAACTCCCTACATACCTCTATAGTAGCGTTTTCAAACAGTGTATATCCAGCCGTCTCATCAGGATCTGCTTTAAGTGTTTCTATTTGCATTTCAAGATATTGTCATTCAACAAACAAAGATGTCATTTAATGACAATGTATAATGTGCATTTACCTTAATCATTCTGACAATGAATCGTGTGTATGACAATACTGGCTGGGGGGCCGTTTCACTAAACTTCGTACCGACTAAAATGTTCGTAAGTGCAAAATTATGATAGTCTGTAAATTGCACATTAACAATGATTTCTTGTAAACAATTATTGGATTTACATGTATTGAACATAGGCTGCATATGCAGCCTATGCTCAATAAATGTCAATCCATCAATTAAAATTTCCAGACTATCATAAATTTGCACTTACTAACATTTTAGTCGTACGAAGTTTAGTGAAACTGCCCCCTGTTTCCCAATACATGTATTTCCAAACAGTTTAGGTTCAGGTGATCCGGCTCTTAACGATCTCATCTGGATCCACACTGTTTGTGGATACTTTCTGAGCTTTTACAAAGAACATCCCTTTTCTGATTTTAAAATGGAATAGTCTAAAAGTATATATGGAAGATTCCATACCAGTTACCATTACGTGCATACCCACTAATGGCTGAAAGGAATATGGCCCAGGATAAGCCATACTGTGTCTTTACGCTACATATACCTACACAATCACGATCACCAAACCATCGCATGCATGCCACCACCATCAATCTCCTTTCCCCTGTGCGTAGTTGCGAAGGTAACTCTTGCAATCTACTCCCGTACCGTCCGTAGGTAGACGGACGGTACGGGAGTGGATTGCAAGAGTTACCGTTCGCAACTACCCTGTGCCACCGCAATGACCTACACCACCCATGTGCTACTAGCGCCACGACCAGCACCAATACGCCACAGCAGTAAGCCCCACCACCTTCGTTACACCATCACACCATTCATCACCCACCACTGATCAGTCACATTTCAAGCCACAATCACAACATAAACAACTTTATCCCGTCAACCGTGAAACACGGTGCCGTGAAACATTTGTTGATATCATGTCAATACGACCTAATCACTGCGTATGAATATGTGCGGTTAGTGCCGTGAATGGGAAAACATATCTGGCGCGGCACTGAAACGGGATGGGCTCGGCTTGCCGAGCCTATCCCGTTTCCGCGCCGCGCCAGATATATTTCCCATTCACGGCACTAACCTACTATTCTCTATGACGTGTAATATGTTCTAACAATCATCACATCACTGTTTCATCAACAACATGTGTGGAAATCGCAGATCCAATAATTATGAAATCAGTAAACATAAATATTATTATATTGAATCATCATTCATGTAAAAAAAAGTATTGTTCCAGTCACATATGTGACAAGGAAAGTGATTTTGTACGTAAGAAGATGCGCGACCAATGTAGCTCCTGATCAAATAGTGCACTCCTGTAGCCTGATAACGATCTGTTTCGCTCGTTAGAAGCACAACTGGTGTTTCATTGGAATGGCGAACAGTGCAGATCCCGATCAGACTGTGTGGATGCACAGGCTGATCTGGATCTACACTGGTCGCAAAACCCCATTTCTCCCGTCACAGCCACGCGTGTTGTTGTGACTTGATATAGATGGCGTATTGTCAAAATTTACAGTATTTTTCATAAATGACGTCCAAAAGTGACGAAATGTTCATCGCTCTGAACATTTCATCAGCTGTCGACGTCATTTAATAAAATTACAGTGAAACCTCTCTAAACCGGACACACTGGTTGATCATTCTGAGCCGTAATAATGTGCTATGTGATCACGAACAGACATTATCACCTGAGATAAACGACCAAGTAACTCATCAAAACTAAGATCACATGTGGTTTTGTTTTGGTGTCCGGTTTAGAGAGATTCCACTGGATCGTAAATGTTGAAGAAAACAATATTAATATATCGCACACTTCTTCATCAGCCAATGAAATGTTCAGAGCGATGTTCATTTGGTCACCTTTGGGCATCATTTACGTAAAATTTGTAAATATGTTTAATGAGATGCCACACATCTTCTTATGTTTAAAAGCACATGACTTTACTTGTCTCATATATGGATGAAAGCCAGGGCCCAGTTGCTCAAAATATTTGTTAGCTTAACAGACTGCTAAATCATTAACAATGTTTAGGATTTAACAGTCTGGGCCCGGTTGCTCAAAACCTCTGTTAGCTTAACAGACTGTTAAATCCTTAGCAATGCTAAGGATTTAACAGTATGTTAAGCTAACAGAAGCTTTGAGCAACCGGGCCCTGTTAAGCTAACAGACGTTTTGAGCAACCCGGCCCTGACTGTTTCCACCACCACCGGTAATGGACGCCACTCACGAGAGTTTGTGCTCAATGTGTTGAAACATATCGTCCATTTCCAGCACCACCTTAACTTCGTGCTCGCCCTCCGGCTCTCCGATCATGCCATTCGTCATTGCCTTCTCCTCCGGAACCATCGGGAGCAGTTTAGTACTTTCCGGGATGTTGTTTTTGTCTTCCTTCACGGTTTCTTCAACCACTGTGAGAAAATAGAAAATAGACATACAGTAACGGTGAATTCAGGCACGTCGCCAGGCGGAGGCCTGCTGGAAGCCCGGTCTTCCAGCTAAATTTGATTTTTTTTATAAAATATATGGATCTATTGGATATAATAATTAAATTATATTATAATTATTGTTGTTTTTGTTATAAAATCACATATTAACTTTTAGTTGCGAACGGTAACCATTGCAATATACTTCCTTACCGTCCGAACGGGAGTAGATTGCAAGAGTTACCATTCGCAACTAATTCAATTTGATAAATATTTGCCTGAAAACCCCTGTAGAATGCAATATAGTGTATCTAAGTTATGAACATTTTCCGGGGGTGGGTGGGGGTGGGTGGGAGGTGGGTGGACGTGGGGGTGACAAGCCCCGGACACCCCTAGCCGCCTCGCTCACTCAATTGGATCCCACACACAACTGGGCTTCCACATCAGCCAGGCCTGGTAATGTCCATGGAATTACCATGCTTACACCAATCGGTTCTGTAGAGCGACAGCCTATGTATGGACAAATAACGACAGTAACGCCACAATGACATTCACTGCGGCCCACCTCTGGAAATTAATTTATCTGTTCGACATATTGTATGCATGTAAGAAAATGATGAGCTGATTAACATGCCGCAAATAATACCCTCGTGATTTGTTCCTACCGCTAAACAAACTCGGTTCTCTATTCTCACTTATTTGTTCTGCAGATGCACCTAATAAGGTGTACATTATTTCGCTATTCTCGTATCATATGTTTAAATAAACAACGAGCGCAAAGGTCACGAAAAGAAAATTAATAATACAGTAGAGACCCTTTAAACCGGACACAGAGAAACGTCAGTTGAACATAATTTAGATATGTTTCATTGCCATTTACCTCCAATAATAATATATGTTTATGATCGCTAAGCAACCACGCGTGTCATGAAGTAATCATATGTCTGGTTTACAGTGGAACCCAACTAAACCGGACACCCTGGGGACCTCCCAGGGTGTCCGGTTTAGAGGGGTCCCACTGTATATGTATCAACACGGCACAAAGTTCCCTCAACAACCGGCGATGTCATATCCCCGAGCACGGTGCACAGCGACCACCAGCGATCAGGAAAATGATAGCATCTCTGGAAGAAACGCAGGTATCTCCTTCTACAGCCGCCACACTCTGACACTGCACTCATGTAATTACAAGACAACGGTCAGTGACATTTACTCAACGCACGGCTATTGAGTACAGACAGCTACGCCTGCTTGAGCTATATGCGAGAGGAAGACGTATGCGATCAGTAGACATACAAATGTATATGCTACTTTATTGGTAGAAAACCGTTAGCGGTTGCCTGTATGTATGTTTCGCCGAATCCTAATGTATACGTAGATGCAACAAATACTGTCAAGTCATGTGAACGTGATATTTGTTAGCGTAATCTAGGTACACTATCGATTTTATCGCAATCAGAATTAGTTATATCTCGTTATCTCGTTATCAATGAATATAGACAGGCTTCACATTACATATATCTTCTATCCTCTACCTTAACAAAATTATGATAGTGAACAAATATGATGATTATACGGCTATTACTTTCTCCCAAAATTGTAATAACCGTATAAACGTCATATTGATTCCAAGATATATGACATTTTGTGTATCATCAGGTACATGTAATGCTCATTTCAATCCGTACAGTATACCAATGGAGGGACATGAGTCACACATGATCGGTTAATAAATCGCTTACTATGTACCATCCAACTTGTCCGGACAATACCAAAGTTAGCAGTATTACGTCTGTAGTTAGTATGAACATTCTGTAATGAAAGTTCCCGGCTTCCAAATGCTGTCTACATAATATTTAGTCTATATAACTACAGCAGTAATACTGCTTAAATCGGTATTGTCGAACTCGCTACGAGTCCGACAATACCGAATTAAGCAGTATTACTGCTGTAGTTAGCTTAACTATTCCGTAGAGATGGAACATGGTCATCGTTAAAAGGACGAAATCGCACTCGTGTGGCGGGTGGTAGATTGTTCACTTACTCTTCTCTTTGACGGAGCGGATCTGTGTGAGGATGGCATTCAGTATCGGAATCATCATGGCTGTTGTCGCCGTGTTCGACATCCACATCGACAGGAACCAAGTAGGCGCCATGATCCCCATCATCAACCTATTGTTGAACAATCAATTGTTATCTCGTGGGAACGAATTGTTAATTCCAGAGAACGTATTGTTATATCGTGGGAACGAATTGTTAATTGGAGGGAACGAATTGTTAAACTGAGGGAACGAATTAATAAAAAAGTAAAACATGTCCCCTGCGAGGCTCAGTAGTGTCGCCAATGACAATGACACAAACAATTTCGTTGAGAAGATTGTCGCCTCGATCTCCAAACAAGCAGGTTATGGCATCACTATACGGGCGATGATAAATGTGGCTGTAACTGGATAAATATGCCTTATGTGTTTGGCGACCAGTGCAAACCCAGATCAGCCTGTGCATCCGCACCGTTTCATCAGGATCTGCATTGTTGGCCATTCCTTCAATGAAACGCCCATTATGATTAGTATCATGCGTAAAATAGATCGATATCAGGCTACAGGAGTGTGCTATTTGATCAGGAGGTACACTGGTCACAAGTTCCATACGCGCCATTGCTCCAGTCACATTCACACATAATATAGCATTTGAGTAGATTAACATAAATTATGAACTCTGATTTAAGCAGGCTCTCCGCTTTTGATTGCGACGGGTGAAGTGATAGTTATGGCTATTGCGGCGAGATTAGTTCCCGATAGTGCACTTTTGCCACATGATACAAAATAGTAGCTTAGTGCCGTGCATGGGAAAAATATATGACAAGGCATAGGGATGGGCGAGGCTATGCCGAGTACGGGGACTCCGAATGGCACTGTTTGCCATTCAGTCAATGAAACACATGTCTTGCTTATAACAAAGAATATATATCTGAATCAGGCTGCAGGGGTTGGCAATCAGACGAGGAGACAGACTGTTAACAAATGTCATAAGTCCCAGTTCTCCAGTCACAGCTACATTTAGTTATAGCCATACGTACCACCTGGGCTCGGGGCCGACTAGAGTGAGGGCCCGTAGGGCTATACGTTTGTGGAGGTTCCATCGCTCCACGGCCGCCGCCACCACTAAACTGCCAAAGAACAGCATCAACGTGTCCTGCAATAAACACGACATGTATAACACGATGTAGGCATATGTTGCGTCATGGCGATGCATGCTGGCGGGGTAAGTGGAATGTGCCTCGCTAAGCACTTTTAATCATGCAGGTGGACGACTTTCTTACTGACCGTTCCAAGTTGGTGTATTTACTATTTTGTGTTTTACTAGTCATTTTGTCTTATCAAATCTTTGATACATTTTCGAGTTTTGTTTCTGCATTTACAGCATATGGGGAATGTATGGACACAAGCAATTTGACAACCCAGTTAAATCATGTTCGTCCGCATGTACGA
Source organism: Conchocele bisecta (assembly GCA_029237695.1). Classification (NCBI taxonomy): domain Eukaryota; kingdom Metazoa; phylum Mollusca; class Bivalvia; order Lucinida; family Thyasiridae; genus Conchocele; species Conchocele bisecta. The sequence goes on from CM055277.1 coordinate 75,948,748, forward strand.
TCGATAACCCACTCGCTAAAGCTCGCGGATTATCTCCTCGTACATGCGGACGAAACGTGATCTAACTGTGGCTTATTTGGAATAAATATTAATGCATTTCTCCATACAGTGCATGCGTATTCTGGCGATTTCCCAACAGTTCGTGTATGTATATGTGTTGTTAAAGTAAGTCACACAAAAATACCAACAATTAATACTACCGTTTCTGTCATAATCACATTAAACAGCGCATACATTAACTGCACGTAGACTGATGCCATTAATTCTGACATTTAATTCGGTAGCAAATGCTAAATGACTATGGTGCATGTCCTGCCATGATGAAGACATACATATTTACATCACTGACCTGCAAAATAATTATTACTCACTTGCCTGCAGTCATACGTATATGGACGTTATCACTAGTACTGCAGAACCAGCGTAAAATGATTCACGTCGAAATATGCGCCTGGTGACCGTTTCACTAAAGTTTATACGACTAAAATGTTCGTAAGTGCAAATTTAGGATCGTCATCGTGCAAATTACAATTGATTAAATCCAATAATTGTTTAAAAGAAAACATTGTTAATGTGAAATTTACAGACTATCATAATTTTTCACTAAACATCGTACGACTAAGATGTTCGTAAGTGTAAATTTAGGATCGTCCGCAAAATCCAAGTAATTGATCATAATTTTGCACTTACGAACATTTTAGTCGTAACAAGTTCAGTGAAATGGCCCCCAGATTCCTAACGAATTTCCATTCAGCTACATCATACATGCAGACAACACATTTACTCGACTAAGAATGCGTTAATGCGATAGCTATCGCATTAACGCATTCTTAGTCGAGTAAATGTGTTTATGCAGTAATCTTCTTTGTAGTTTAGTGACATTTCGTGCATTTTACGATGTGACATATTTTACGCCGGCTCGGAGCGCAGCACTGGTGGTTATCTTTAGATGCATCAAAGACTGCAGTTTATGCTTGATGTATTTTATATTTACTGAATAATATTATGAAAAACAACACACACAAAAGAGACTAAAAAGAGAGCAATTCAAATTATTTTATTTTGGTGCCGATTTGTAATATTTGTGCTACCGCCTTTGAGTTGCGCGACCAGCATAGATCTGGGCCTATGCTGTTCGCCATTCAGTCAACGTCCGTCACCTGCTGACATTTGCGAAATGCATATATCAGGATCTGTACGTGTCATTATGGCCTATTCATGTGCCTGGCTATTCTATGGCGGCTTGGCTGTCTGTACGTATATTCATGAAACTGCGCCAACTTTAGGTCATACACATGTATGCACCATTTTGATCTTGATAATCCTGCATCAAAACGTGATAACACGGTGTCTCATTCACCGGCAGTTACATGGGTACTAGCACACTGAATTAACGACAAACAGTGCATGCACAAAGTAGACTAGCTGCACACCGATAAAGATACATTTTCAGCCATCAGGGTCATGTATAGCAGGGGCGGATCTAGAGGGGCTGGGGTTCCGGGGTTGAACCCCCCCCCCCCGTTCAGACACGAAGTTTACATAGATCACAGTTTACCACCAGTTGGAGTCTGAATTTAAATGCCGTAATACACATGAAAGTGCATTCGAAGAGCTCGAAAATAGGACAACCCCATAGTTGCGAACGGTAACTCTTGTAATTACTCCCGTATCGTCCGTAGCTAGCTACGGACGGTACGGGAGTAGATTGCAAGAGTTACCTTCGCAACTAGACACCCCCGTTCCCCAAATGCTGGATCCGCCCCTGCATAGTTAAGCCTATTCATTCCCCAACCGTCTCATATTTGCTGAAATCATTCTATATAGTGAACCGCATTGTTTAAATTCATAGGATATCCATTCGTCTATTGGCACTGAACGCAATATCTCGATAGCAGATACATATACATATACAGATGATATGCAAAAGGAACATTCAACAACCGCTGAAAGCTCACTCATGGCCAGTAACCGATTTCACCAAAAGCATTAAATGTACTAATCTAGCTTAGTGCACTTAGAAGCAATCTTAGCAGTTTTTATTAAGATTGTTTCTGTTACTTGCAATATGATTTGTGTTATCCATTTAGCCGACGCGCTCCCCGTGCCCCCAACCTCTTCAATATACAGATATGTATATACCCCTGATTATGCTGTGCATTCCCGCGCAATCTGATATGGATCTTCATTCTTCGTTATTGCCTTTATTTGGAGGAACAGTCATGATGTATACATGTTGCATAACTAGCATCCGGGGTGGGGTGGGGTGGGGTGGGAACAGTCCTGATGTATATAAAGATTCATATACGTGTCCGTGTTCACGAGTGTATGTATGAGAATGAGCTACACCGGTCACACACTCAACACTCTCCGTATTGTCGTGGCGTTGGAAGTATGGTAAAGTATAGAAATGCGTGATAGCGGTAAACAATGTATGAACAATACCATCAGCATTAATACAGGCATACCTGACGTATTATATATGTCACATGAGACTATTTTGTCCACATAATAGGCCGGTTATTTACCTATATTAAATATGTTACATTGCAAATAGTGTGACCTGTGCCACTGACGAGACAGTTTATTAGTTACATGTTGTACTGTATACGCTTTTGTAATTAATATAGTGTTTTCTCAGTCAGTTTCATATCTAAAATTAAACATTAACCCTTAGAATGCGGGAACCGAAAATAGTCGTCTGCAGATAATTCATATTTTATTTTGTCTTTTCTCTCAGTAAAAACAGGGTTTGGCAGCATTTTAGAACCATTTCCATTGGAAATGATTCTAAAGTGCTGCCAAACCATGTTTTTGATAAGAAAAATGGAAAATAAAAAATAAACAGCAGACGACAAATTTTAATTCAGCACTGTAAGGGTTAAGGACATTCAAATTGTTTATCGTCTCACGTGCATTTCGGTGTTCAGTGTTGTAATATGACCACCAGACGCAGAGAGAATGAAATATTAGACTACGGAAAGGTGCAAATGTACGCTTACTCATAGTTCCATTGTATTGATTCAATGTCCAGTACGTTTCATAGTAGTGTTATAAACATGTTGCTATCCCTCTATACCCTTGACATCCTTACAATCTGAATGTGAACACTTATGCTTAATTTCACAGTATATATATGTTAAAGTATAAATGCCAATGCATGTTAACACATATCATACAGTCTATACAACAGTTCATACAGTGTTCAAGATGCATGCTCACGTGGTCACAACAACAACGTCGCACACTCCAAAGTAAGTATTATTTGATATTTTCCTTAATATGCAACGGCGCATATGGCGCAGCAAACGTGTCTTCATGAGCTGCATTTGGTGGTCTAGGGAGTTTGGCACAGACTTATTTCGTTATGTCGGAGACATGGAAATCGATTCTTCGCAAAAACGACAGAAGTTTGGGCGGAAATACAGAAATGCAGCTTAACAGGACGCTATAAGTACACTATAAAAGAATACGTATTGTGAATCTGATGGATTATGGAAAGTTCAGTACTTGTTGTTGTTAGTACCACGTGATCATACACCTTGGTGTTAAGTCGACTCATCAGACCGCTCGACAACGCGCTCCATATCATAGTATTGTACGTTGAAACTGTTATTTATTATATGATGCAAGCTGTTCATTATTGCAAAACATACAAACATGTATTGGTATGGCTGTACAGTAGAACATCGTTAAATCGAACAAACGGTCAGTTTCTGTATCCTTAGTTTTATGGGTTTCATTTCTATCCATCTCTGATGATAATGCTTGCTCATGTTCGCGAAGCACATCCGCATGTCTTGGTATAGTCTTATGTCTGATTTACAGTGGAACATCTCTAAACCCGACACCATGGGGACATCCCATCGTGTCCGGTTTAGAGGGGTTCCAATGAACCTGCCCAAACCAGTAGCCGATTTCATCAACATGGCAAAGTATACTTATCTAGCAAAGTATACTTTGAGGGAGAAATTTTCGATTTAAGGATAAATTTATTATTTTGTATTATACTGAATTTATTACATTATCACAGCCAATTTGGCTGTGATAATGTAATAAATTCAGTATAATAATTCTGCATACTTTTAATCATCAAATATATGCAACGGTTAGTTCTATATGAAATAATGCATTTTGGGAAAAATAAATGATTACTCCCTCAAAGTATACTTTGCTAGAAAAGTATACTTTGCAATTTTGATGAAATCGGCTACTGATATCAGAGGAGCTCACAGGGTGTGTATCGTATAGGGTGGTTCCGCTGTATCCGCCTTTATAAGCAGCAATATATGACAGCGAAAGTTGACGATTCATATCAAAAGGTATTTACAATAAAAACACAATTTTTTTCAAACCTGAAAAAAAAAAAAAAAAAAAAAAAAATTTATGTCTTCAGAGCAGAATAAAAAATGTCCGTGTAGAGGGATATTTGTATTGCATTGATCAACTGAGCATCCACATGATGGCTTATTTTGATTAAACGCAAACTGGACGAGTCGTATTGTATTATATGGAATAGGCGGGACGTCAACAATAGCTGTCTATGGTAACGTTAGTAAAACATATGGTTCTGAAAAGTCAGATTCGCAGGTCATTTGACTACTACGATATATGAGAATGTCATTTGATTTTGTACCTATACGCAGATGTGCGATATCTTATAGAAATATTATAGAATTTTCGATAAATGCCGTCGAAAGTTGATGAAATGTTCAGAGCAACTGCGGAATAGGATTCCGCATTTGCTCTGAACATTTCGTCAGCTTGCAACGTCATTTACAGAAAATATCACAGTTTCTGTTAATATTTATCATGAAAATCGCACCTCCTCGTAGGTACAAAATGGCATGGCATTTACCATGTTTACATGACATAATTCGGTTAATGTGTTAATAATTCCAGCACAAAAATATTTACACAATTCCTTATCATATGATTGGCCCGTAGCAAGTCTCAGTCCAAAATGTATATCCCAGTAAACTCCCACGCCGAACTACTTTCCGTAACCGTGAGGCGCAGTTAAAATAATTCTTAAGAAAACGGAAAATAAACACATTTTCTTGATGAATTTATTTCAAATGCTGGAATTATAAGGAATGAATGGCCTTTTTGTGGAATTTATCGGGGATATAAACTTGGAAAAGTCGCGGGAATACTGGACGAGGCCTTCCTGCCTTCGTCCAGTATTCCCGCGACTTTTCCAAGTTTATACCCCGATAAATTCCACAAAAAGGCCATTCATTCCTATAGTGACGTATTGTAAATTGCTAGCAGTTTCCACACCTGAATTCTTTACTCTAATATTATATCCTAAATAAAAATGATAACGCGTCGTTTAATGTTAATATCCATTGGCTGAAAATTCAGCAAACAAATAATCATAACGGACTATATTTCGTTGAATACAAAAAAATATTGAATATGTCTCAAACATTCCCTTTGACAACTGGTCAAGTACAGTGGAATCTCTCTAAACCGGACACCCTGGGAGTCCCAGGGTATCCGGTATAGAGATGTTCCAATATAAAACAGACATATGACCACTCCAATGCATGTTTTAGTACTTTGTGATCACGAACAGGCAGTGCCATCGGCGATAAATAACAGTGAAGTCCTTCGAATTTACCCACACATGTGTGCATATGATGTCCGATTTAGTGAGGTTCCACTGTGTGATAAGTGTTTGTTGGCATCATGACTAGAGATGTAAAACACCGACAATGGCGTTCATTTAACATACAGATTCAAGTTGATTTCCGCAATTTAAAGCAGATTTGTCTATTTAGAAACATGATTCTGGTCTATTTTTTCATCTAACGTTTTAGTTCATTGGGTCATAACGTTGTGACCATGAGAGGTTGGTTTGTTCAATATGCTAACACACATAAGAAATCAGGACACACATTGGTATCGTTATGTGAGTCCGCTATAATTGAGAAACATATACTTAAACTGATTTCAGTGTTTAAATAAAGTATACTCTCAGCAGAAATCACCATTTCCTACATACAACATACATCATACATCGGATAAGGAGTGTTTGCTAAATCAGAACTGGTGGCGCAACAACACCCTCTGATGTCTATAGGTTAAATGAATTTAATACATTTGTGAACATGCGTATGAAATCCAATGTATAATTACTGTGGCACATATATCAACGTGACCCTTAACTATTTTGTAGAGTATACAATGTAGATGGATATAAGTGGCAACAGATGCCACAGATCGCTAGAATGGCAGGCCGATGACGTCAATGTGAAACATCGTCAGGATTCCACAGGGAAAATGACCTTAAAACATACATAGGCCGCCGGCAGACAAATAAACCTTACGACATATGCAACAACTGTAGTTCCTGCTCATCTTGCCAAATCACGGAAGCCCATTAGGGCCACTTCACTTTTTTTTTTATCTTTTCTTGAATTTTCGAGATCTTTTCTTGAATTTTCGAGATATTTTCTTCAATTTTCAAGATGTTTTCTTGAATTTTCAAGTTCTTTTCTTGAATTTTCAAGATCTTTTCTTGAATAATGTTCAAGTTCTTTTCTTGAATTTTCAAGACCTTTTCTTGAATTTAAAAGAAAAGATCTTGAAAATTCAAGAAAAGAACTTGAACATTCAATATTTCAAGATAAGAACTTGAAAATTCAAGAAAACATCTTGAATAAATGGAAATTAAAAAAAAGTAAAGTGGCCCTAATGGGCTTCCGTACCATTGACTACTTTGTAAAGTATATCACTATAATGCAATCGTTTATGCTAATGACAGTTACATGTAACCATAGATACTGAAAGGTGAACAGCGTAGGCCCAGATCAGACTGCGCGGATGCGCAGCCTGATCTGGGGCTACGCTGGTCGTAAGATCCATTTACGTAACTAGCGGCCCAATTAATTATAAACTACTAAAATGGACTTTACAACATTTGAAATAGTTGTTGATATGTACCATGTTGCAAATTGATATCGTCGGAGTATTAAGGAGTACCTAATCATATGAATAGCAATTTAAGGTCCATTCCGAGACTAAATGGCGAACAGTGTAAGCCCCGTTTAGACTGTGTGGGGTCCGCAAACTGATCTGGGTCTATGCGTTTCACCAATGGCATCAGGTTGATGTGTGGTGGTCCGCAAAATGATATGGGTCTATGCGTTTCGCCAATGGCACAATGTAGATGTGTGGGATCCGCAAACTGATCTGTAGCATATTTCATCAAAATTGCAAAGTATACTTATCTAGCAAAGTATACTTTGAGGGAGTAATCATATATTTTTCCCAAAATGCATTATTTCATAAACTAACCACTGCATTTATTTGATGATTGAAAGTATGCATAATTATTATACTGCATGTATTACATTATCACAGCCAAATTTGCTGTGATAATGTAATAAATTCAGTATAATAAAAAATAATAAATTTATCCTTAAATGGAAAATTTCTCCCTCAAAGTATACTTTGATAGATAAGTATACTTTGCAATGTTGGTGAAATCGGCTACTGGGTCTATGCGTTTCGCCAATGGCATAAGGTAGATGTCAGAGGCCCAGACCTTTTCATCGCTTTGATAGCATTGTGTATTGGAATGTGCCGTGACATTTCGATAGTATATATAATACAACGCAGTAGGCACCAACGCACATGCATAATGACGTACATGGTCCTAAAAATATCGATATGTAACCCGGGTTTTTTCATAGAAGATAATTAGTATATAATTCATTATCTGATAGACAGCCAGATTAAAGGCCTACACAACAGAAACGTTAAACTGCACAAGTCATTTAATTGTATTTTGTAAATTGATAGATGATAGATACATGTAGTACAAACCACAGATTGAAAGCCTTATACACAACTCTAATCCTATCAAACGTTCTGTAAGTTTTCACATATTTACATTTCAAGCAAATTCAAATCTAATAAAAAAAAGAAATAAACTTGTTTTAATGAAAATGCAATTTTGTTCATTCTATTCTTTTTATTTCATCAAGTTCATGTAAAAACCAGAATCAGTATACATATTCAATTAATTACTAAATAGTGATGTAATAGTGGAATGCGCATATTTTAAGTAATTAAACACTTTGTACGTTTGAATGTGGCATTTCATCTTATCAACTTGTATAACTTAAAGAAATAACAAAACCTTGTTTTATTGACATCTAATGTTAAATTAGTATTATCCGTACTGACGTAACTCTTGTATTCCATAGGTTAATACATTACATGTTCGCAGGAGTTGCCGGGAAATTGAGAGCCCGTGGATGAATCGGGCGAATTTCATGTCTGCGACGTGCGCCCTCACATATTAGACGGGGCCCGGGCGGTGCCCTTTGAAAATTGTATCGCAGTGGAGACAGTGCGCCCGCTAGGGCGTCGGCCGGACGCCGCTAGATAATCTGGCGGGCGCCGGCTGATCAAAGAACAGATCGGTAGGCGTCCTGGTGGGATCCGTGAGGGGGCCGTGAGGCTATCGTAGGATGGCCGTGAGGGGCCCGTGAAAATCCCACGGCGCCCTGCGGATTTTTTCCCAATAATTTTCGTCAAAATTTCCATGCGCCAGATCACTGGTCGGTTTCCGGCAGGCCTCCGGGCGGGGCCCTAGCGACGTGTGTACGGGCTTGCCACGACTTAAAATCGCGCTTGGAAAATCGCAGATTTGGGAGTCAGGTTTTCACGCCCGCGGCGTTTGTGCGACCTCTAAAAATCGCAGCGGAGCCCGTAGAAATCGGTCAGTGTCCGGCCGGACGCTTCGTGGAAATGCCCTTTTTGGCCCGTTTTAGGAGTCGCGCGGGCGCCGCGATCAATATGTGAGGGCCGCTTTAGCAACAACTCGATTAACTTGCGCATTGATACGGCCAGGGTGTAATTTTGTCCCTGATAATAAGGGTACAGTGAAACGTCTCTAAACCGGACACCCTGGGAGGTCCCCAGGTGTCCGGTTTAGAGGGGTTTCACTGTAAATCAGGCATTTGATCATTCTGAGCCATACTTGTGTGCTATACGAAAAGGAACAGACATTATCACCTGAGATAAATGACGAAGAAAATGATCAAACATAAGATCACAGGTGTTTTCTTGGTGTCCGGTTTATAGAGGTTCCACAGTACGTCATTTACTACACGGCGAACCGTGCAGATCAGTGAATGTAATGGATCCGAGCATGATCTGGGACTACCATGGTTTCAAACGTCGTAAGTCAAGTTTGCAAAGAAGCCGGCGCAATTTGGTGAGGAATTGAACGGTTATTATTAGAAATGTACGCATTTACCTGAACGCATGTCGATTTGTCAATTGATATATTGCATGCGTTACATTAATACACGCCCGTCAGTGAAATGTAACGAGGGAATTGTTGTTAGTTACAGGCGTATTAAACGTACGGCTGAACATACAGCAGGAGACATAGAATTCTTTTTTTTTATTAATTAGTTCCCACGAAATAATAATTCGTTCCCTCAATTGAACAATTCGTTCCCACGAATTAACAATTCGTTCCCTCAATTTAACAAATCGTTCCCACGAAATGACAATTCGTTCCTAACAATTCGTTCCCTCGAATTAACAATTCGTTCCCACGATATAACAATTCGTTCACACGAATTAACAATTCGTTCCCGTGGGAACGAATTGTTATTTCGTGGGAACGAAATGTTAAATTGAGGGAACGAATTACCGGCGTATTAAACGTAAACATGTTTGAAAATATCCGCGAGTAATTTATGGTAAACATGTTTTGTCTCAAATACAACAAAATGGCCAGTTGTTGGAACTCATTACATTTTCTTTCACAAAACACTGCTTAGTTTAATCATAGTGTATTGCACTTGTTTACAAGCTACTAGTTCTGAGTACATAGCTCTAATTACATTTCATTACACTGCATTACATTAGAGTTATGACGGAGTAGTCTTTAAAATTTTGCGTTTGAAGTGTTCTTTATTGACTTCCTACTTCGTGGAGAGTGACCTAAGACATTTGCTAATGCACACTTTATTTAGTACGTTTAAGGTAATAGTGTTGTGCCACATTGTAGAATAGTCTCTCAATAGCAATATAGCGAAGTATGAACGTCAACATCCTGCAGGATTTTTCTATATTTTAGTGCGCGAAATGGCAACGCAATGTTTTACCATTGACCGTAGTGTAGCGATATAGTGCAACATATTGCCTATAAAGCGGAATTTATCCCGTCAACACAGTGCGTATATGTGCCGTGAAACACGGTGCCGTGAAATATTTTTGATATCCAGTCAATACTGGTTTTGCATTTTGCAGCCATTTGTAGGTGTTGACGGGATAAATAGAATAGTAGGTTAGTGCCGTGAATGGGAAAACATATCTGGCGCGGCACGGAAACGGGATGTGCTTGGTAAAGCCTCGCCCATCCCGTTTCCTGAGCCTTGCCAGATATGTTTTCCCATTCACGGCACTAACCTACTATTCTCTATCTATTTTCCTTATTTCTGAACCAAAGTATATGTTGTGACCACTCATTTGAACCGTCTCGGCGAGACGGTTCAAATGAGTGGTCACAACATATACTTCTGATGAGAAATAAAGAAATCCTTGAGCCTTGCCGGATATTTTTCCCATTCACGGCACTAACCTACTATTCTCTATACGTGCAGCTAGGCAATTACAAGAGATACAACATAATAGTTACACCTTCCATACATTCATAATGGAAAGGCCCATTCGACGTATTGCGTTTACATCCCAATACAATACATTAGAGCCACGTGACGTCGCGCGATGTTGTTGATTGGTTAACGTTGGTTTGACGTCATTAGTTTCCACGAGGTTGTCAATAACGGCACGCTATTGACGGGCAACGTCGCTGTTCCAGGAATTGCAATACAATGACGTAAAACAAGATTATTCTTAATATTAACGCCATATGTAGTTACTTATAGTTTTGAAACTATCAGAAAATGCAGTGTAAATATAAGTAATAAAGCTATGGGCTGTTGCTATTACTGGGGTGTACAATACATTTGGTCTGTTTAAAGTTTGCGAGGAGTCCTTCGGACTCCACGCACTTTAAACATACCGAATGTAGTGTCACCCCAGTAAACGCAATAGCCCATGGTTTTATTCCTTAAATACAGAAAAAAAATATGTTGGGCTACAAGTTATACCAACGTCAGACAAAACCCTCCCCAAAACACTGTCTATGCAAGTGGTAGAACAGGTTGACAATTAGTGCAACGTAGTGCCCTTTCTCTTACAACACTTCTCCACTTCTCATACAAAAGAACGAACTCGAAATCTAATAATTTGCTTGTATCGGGCCGGCTATGTCATAGTATTAACTACTGTTTGTTCCACGTTTCTTCGGCCATTAAACACATTCAATCGAAAACAAATATTTAGATATAAGTACTTTTTCATCAATAATAAATAATTCAACCTCCACAAAAAAATTGATTTGTCAAATATTGTTTGTATTGCGAAACAAAATATCCTATGGGAATTTAAGATGGGGGCTAAAAATAGAGTTTTTAAAAATAATTTTGGAATCTGTGGATCGATTTTCAAAATCTGACTTTTGTTTTCTTAGTTACTCATTTCCAAGCTATCTAGCCAGGTTTCATAGTCAATTACCAAAATCATTCGTTTTGTTTTATTCCTCCCCTGACTCCCCAACCTCTTTGTCGCTATAAAATCAATATTTGATCAGAGTATCTGTGATAGGTTTTTACGACCCAGACACTGACGAGACTTTCTGTACAAACGTGACATTAAATTGAAATGCAAATAAATTATACACGGTATTGAATATTGTTACTGCTATACAATATATAGGCCACCAACACAGATGCGATCTTACGGTAACTACGTCAGTGTATAGCCCATGATCAGACTGCGCAACCTGCGGAAAACGATTAAATTGTAGACTTACTGAGAGAATATCATAGGTGGCGGAACCGGAAAATTATTAGGGGGGGGGGGGGGGGGGGGGGGGGGGGGGGGGGGGGGGGGGGGGGGGGGGGGGGGGGGGGGGGGGGGGGGGGGGGGGGGGGGGGGGTGGGGGGGGGAGGGCAATTGGGGTGAGGGCCCAAAGGGCCCGATGTTGCTAGTGGGGTCCGGAGGCATGCTCCCCCTAAATTTTTGAAATCTGAAAGGCGTGAAATGCTATTTCCTGCATTCTCAGGGCCCGATGTTGCTAGGGGTGTCGGGGGTGGGGGTGGTGGGGAGGGCATGCTGTCCCGGAAATGTTTGAAATCTAAGTGGCGTGAAACGCTATTTCCTGCATTCTCAGGGCCCGATGTTGCTAGGGGTGTCGGAGGGGGGGGGTGGGGGGCAGTGCATGCTGTCCCGGAAATGTTTGAAATCTAAGTGGCGTGAAACGCTATTTCCTGCATTATCAGGGCCCGATGTTGCTAGGGGTGTCGGGAGGGGGGGGGGGGGAGGCGGAGGGCATGCTCTCCCGAAATGTTTGAAATCTAAGTGGCGTGAAACGCTATTTCCTGCATTCTCAAGGCCCGATGTTGCTAGGGTGTCGGGGGGGGGGGGATGGGGGGGGGGGGGAGGGCATGCTGTCCCGGAAATGTTTGAAATCTAAGTGGCGTGAAACGCTATTTCCTGCATTATCAGGGCCCAGGGCCCGATGGGGTGTCGGGGGGGGGGGGGGGGTGGTGGGGAGGGCATGCTGTCCCGGATGTTTGAAATCTATGAGACGTGAAACGCTATTTCCTGCATTCTCAGGACCCGATGTTGCTAGGGGTGTCGGAGGCGGGGGGGGGGGGGCGGGGGGGGGGACAGTGCATGCTGTCCCGGAAATGTTTGAAATCTAAGAGGCGTGAAACGCTATTTCCTGCATTCTCAGGGCCCGATGTTGCTAAGGGTGACGGAGGGGGGGGGGGGCAGTGCATGCTGCCCCAGAAATGTTTGAAATCTAAGAGACGTGAAACGCCATTTCCTGCATTCTCAGTAAGTTGGAGGATGATAATATGTGCTTTATTACAGGTTATCATCCTCAAAATGCAGGCCATCCCCCTCCCCCCCCCCCATAACATTACTTCCACCTCCCCTGAATATAAATGCGATCATACACTGCACTGATTAATGCCCCTACTGTACACGCTATATAGGCGTCTAGCTGAGAGAAGAGGCCTTACGACGGTTGTGACTAGTATGGCACAGGACCAACTATACCGATGGTCTAGTAACATAAGGTCGTAACTGCTATGCTTTAGCATAGCAGTTACGACCTTATGTTACTAGAGCATCGATACCATTCGCAGAATCTGATCTTGGGCTACGCTGTTTGCCATTCAGTCACTCACTGGCATCAGCAAGACGACTAGATTCAAGAGAGATGTACACGTGTACCAATATCTCCGATTGTTCAAATATCATAATGTCCCATGTCTCACTCACATGCCAATAATATGGACTCCGCCGTGAGAAGGAGACCTTGCAACATTCACAAGAACACATAACTACTGACAGTTCTACATGTCCTAGTTGTGGAAAGTAACTCTGCAAAAAACCCGCACCGGGAGCTATGCAGAGTTGCTCTCCGCAACTCCACATGCCCATACTCAGGTTAATCTACATTTGTAATTCGACCTTGATCGCAAATGTCGTAAGCTCCCTTTTTCAACCATGCGTTCCCGACAAGTACGTTTGTAATTTAACCAAGAGTGCCACTTCTATATAAAGTGTCTGTATACAAAGTTTGTATACAACCTGTTATATAATATATTCGAACACAATAACACTATACGATCGCAATTAACGCTTTTGTACATATGTGCGCATATTAACTATAGCCCACTTGTGCAAGTGTATACGCATGACATTGCATTTACAGGGTACATACTTATGCACATGTAATTTGTTAAAGGCGCATGTCCACTCAATAGGCACACACTGTTCTTTATAGGAATTAAATAAGTGTATAATTGTGTAACTATTCCACCAGTTCTAAAAGTCTCAGAAAATGTCTCAGATGATGTATCTGACATAAAGAACATTATGTGTCTACTGAGTGGGCATGTACCTTTAAAGGTACATGCCCACTCAGTAGACACAACATGTTCTTTATATGATTTAAATAAGTGTATATTTGTGTCACTATTCCACCAGTTATAACAATTACGAGTTCCCGCTATAGAGCTATAATCATTTAGTAATGTTTATTTTACTGATAGTGACGCGTGGTGGTATCAGGCTATTTTCATATGCAAATGAGGCATGGTATTGTTTAATTATTTGTACCAATTAAATGCGTCACCTGACAAAATAATATTTTGGACAAATTATAAAGTATGATCATTGCACATCAAAAGGTATATACAGATAATAAATAATAATGTCCGTTAACATTGTAAGGAAACACGATTATCGCCCCTGATATCAGTATGGACATTTACGTCTGATATGAAATGTATAATAATGCCAATCAATACGTGGGATAATGGTGAGAAAATGTTTATTTCGCCAGATGTTTTCTTCGATATAACTAACATTTTGTGCCTATACTACTGAGTGGGCATGTAGAGGTGTACCGCTTTGAGCTGGCGCGTTATTATTGTAAATATTATTGTAAACACATGCTATTTTTGAATAGTTTACATCATATGTTGTAGACATGGTATTTGTATACCAGCGCAAACGCATTAACATTCGATAGAATTGCTATTAATAGTAACATCGTTTAATGCTCTAGTGGGTAGATCTGCTGTTTGGTAATAGGACGGTCGTGAGTTCGAGTCCTGCCAAAGGCATACATTTTTCTCTCGCTTTACTATTGTGGCGCCAGAGGTAACGCACACATCCCGAAACAGTCGTGCATTTACTTTTACACACCATTATGAAACACCTCACTTTGAACCTAATCATTGTGAAATGCATTCTGCACATTCGTGTGTTATTGTGAAAGTCCACCTCGACTCACTACAAATGCAAATATGTTACGGAGAACACCATGTCGAAATATAAACCTCTCACTTGAGATAACAAACAAATAAATAAATAAACGTGGATGCATGTGGTTCATAATTACCATGTCAGTTGTTTTTACATGTAATAAAGATGCATTAAAAAGAAAAAGAAAACACAAAAACAATATTTAAAAAAAAAAAAAATGTATATATATAATGGCCAAAGTGAGGATCGAACGCATGCAGTGCAAAATTAAAATCAAGTGACACCGATGGCCGTCCGTTTACCCACTGCTCCAGTATGACAAACTGTGTTGTCAATCGCAATATATCGATCATGACTATAGCGATGCGCCATAATAAACAGAGAAATACCTATAGGAATTCCATGTTTATTTATACACCATTGTTTATATAAACAAAGCATGTAAACAACGCCATGTCAGGCTGGTATACTTATACCTTTAAATGTAATATCTTTAAACCATACCTTTAAAGTGATGCGCGGTGGTATCAGGCTATTTTCATATGCAAATGAGGCATGCTATTGTTTAATTATTTATACTAATTAAATGCGTCACCTAAAAATAATATTTTCGACAGATTATAAAGTAAGATCATTGCAGATCAAAAAATAAATACAGATATAAAAAAAAAAAAATTAATAGTAATGTGCGTTAACATTTTAAGGAAACACGGTTATCGCCCCTGATATCAGTGTGGACATTTACGTCTGATATAAAATGTACAATAATGCCAATCAATACGTGGGTTAATGGTGAATGAAAGTTTCTTTTGCCAGAAAATGGCTCAGATGATGTATCTGACATAAAGAACAGTATGTGTTTGCTGAGTGGGCATGTACCTTTAAAATACAATTTGTATTTGAATACATACTTATCTGTGACTGGTTTTGACAGCACATGAGAATCGTCTCCACTGGAGACGATTCTCATGTGCTGTCAAAACCAGGTTTTCTGGGGAAAGGGGCTTATGTGACAATTCCACCAATGAAACTGGTTTCCCAGGAAGTAACAATGCGTTCGCTCAATTTAATAATTAGTTCCCACGAAATAACAATTCGTTACCACGGGAACGATTTGTTATATAGTGGGAACGAATTGTTAATTCGAGGGAACGAATTGTTAAATTGAGGGAACGAATTGTTAAATTGAGCGAACGAATTGTTATTTCGTGGGAACGAATTGTTAAATTGAGGGAACGAATTTTTAAGTTGAGGGAACGAATTGTTATTTCGTTGGAACTAATTAATAAAAAAAAAGATTTCTACGTCCCCTGCGGGGCTCCGTAAAATGGAGTATGACTTAGCAGAATGACAATATAACTTTTTGCGAATTACAACTGCCTGGCAAAAATGTGCTAGCAAACATACGGAGCCCCGCAGGGGACAAGGACATAACAATTCGTTCCTTCGATTTAACAATTCGTTCCCTCGAATTAACAATTTGTTCCCACGATATAACAAGTCGTTCCCTTGAAATAACTATTCGTTCCCACCAAATGAGAATTCGTTCCCTCAATTTAATAATTCGTTCCCTCGAATTAACAATTCGTTCCCACAATTGTTATTTCGTGGGAACGAATTATTAAAAAAATATATTCTACGTCCTCTACGGGACTCTGTAAAATCATACAGATTTAAAAAAAGATCTTTATTTTACTATTATACTGGTTTCAAACTTCCTAGTTCTCTTTCGTTATCTGAAGCCCGAAATAGGGCGTTTGCGTGATATCGAGTGTATTGACGCAGAATTTATCCGTTTTAATAATAGACGCACTATTCAAAGATATTGTATATCGATGTGCCTGCAATACGATATTAGATACTCTATGACATAACATGACTGTATGTGATTGGTTAACCCGAATTTGCTGGCTGTCACGCAGTGCGACTTAAGTCTATCTGCGTGACAGCCAGAACATCCATGTTAGTGAGTAGCATGCCAAGAAATTCATGAATGTGTCCAAAAATACAACGTGAAATATTAACGAGATGGTAGCAAACCCATTTTGTCAGTTGCTGACACATTTGCATAGCAGCTGGTGATGGCACGTCGTGTAAATAATAATCACCTCCGGTTGGTCATTGTTTAGCTGTAAACATTTCCACTCCAATATCGAACATGCAGATCAGGATATAGAACAGTAGTAATTAATAGCAGACTAGCAAACAATATCCGGAGATGCTATTGCGATTTTTGTATGTGACGCGCAATAATAGAATCAGGTTGCCCAGCATCTCTCACCGTGACATCGGAGGCGGGCATGATACCGAGGAGTGGAAAGAGGAACACGTGAATCAGTGACGTCACTTACATTGGCGTAGTTGACACAGACCTCGGCGGCGGGCATGATACCGAGGAGCGGGAAGAGGAACACAGGAATCAGTGACGTCACGGCAATCGGCATCACCTCCAACACCCAGTAGGTGCCGATAATGATGACTGCGTACGCACATCTTGATACCTGAAAATTAAAAAAATTGAAATAAAAGTCACGTGGGTTACTCATGGCTATAAGGATCAAAACTTAAACATGCAATGAAGTCACGTGGTTTATCTCCATGGATGCACGGGGTTAAAGGATGGGACACATGACGTAATGCCTTTGCGACCTTCATATGCCAATCCTATAGATTAGCCGGCACATCCACGCAGTCTAACCAACGTCTACACAGATCTAGTCGTGGAAACGGATATGGGAGTATTTGCAGTGTTATGTTCAACAGGCGCCACGCATAGTACGGGATTATCTGAGTGTTGCTTTTCCGCGCTTGCCACAGTTAGATCACGGTTCGTCCGCATGTACGAGGAGACAATTATCGATTATACGTGCGGACGAACGTGATCTAACTGTGTTATCACATCCTCATGTCAATACGTTTCCCATGTGCTGTATAAACAAGGTGCATGATCACGTGGTTACAACAACAACAACGTCGCCCTCTCCAAAGTAAGTAGTATTTTATATTTTCCTTAAAGGCCCTGAACGGCTCAGTATTACAATTTTCCGATTTTTTCAAACACAAAAATGTTTGGCAACTGATTTAGTACACAAAACTAACATATACTGCCTAATAGATACATCTCGAGTCTTGAGATTTACATCTTAATCGCAATGTGAAGACAACAACAACTTGTTTTGTGTACCACTCAGTGCAAAATGTAAATATTGACAATTTCATTTCCGTAACCCAGCGGCTTCGGCTCGGAAGCGAGTCGATAAACTCCGGCTATCGGAATTCATCGGCCGCGAATCGGGCAGTTGAGGAGTTGACTCGAGCGTCTATCGGAAAATCGATCGGGCTTTGAAACACGCACCTGCTGTTTGTTTATCAACAAACATTGATATTTTCATCGACTACAAACTCATTTTTGTACCAACATGAATGCAAACAGTTTCAAAGTGTGTGTAAATAGAAACCTGTTGGATTTATGTGTGGGAAAACCCAATAGGAGGCCAAATTCGGCAACTTGAGCCGTATACGGGCTTTACTATGCAACGGATTTTGATGAAATATGGCGCAGCAAACGCGTCTTCGTGAGCTGCATTTTGTGGTCTAGGGAGTTTGGCACAGACTTATGTCGTTTTTGCGAAGAATCGATTTCCGTATCGGAGACACGGAAATCTATTCTTCGCAAAAACGACAGAAGTTTGGGCGAAAATACAGAGACCACCAAATGCAGGTTAACAAGACGCTTTTGATGCG
The DNA here is from genome assembly GCA_029237695.1 of Conchocele bisecta. NCBI lineage: Eukaryota > Metazoa > Mollusca > Bivalvia > Lucinida > Thyasiridae > Conchocele > Conchocele bisecta. The sequence continues at coordinate 75,967,378 of CM055277.1, forward strand.
CCATATTTCATCAAAATCCGTTACGTAATAAGGACACTATACAAGAGTACTTTTAATCGGTACTTGTTGTTGTTGTTAGTACCACGTGATCATACACCTTGGTAAATGCAGAAACAAAACTCGGAAATGTATCAAAGATGTGATAACATCAAATCACGATCCTAGTTACTTGCAGATACTAGAGAGTTGAGGGGCCTTTGTTCTGTGCAGATTCCTGGGATTACAAATGTATGAATATAAAACAATTGATGGTGTAATTCGGCTCCAATATTTTACACTTTTCGTGGATAGAAAGTAGTGATGCGTGTACAGTGCTGTGAACTGAGTTCTGCCAGCCAGCAAATCACGGCGTTACATGTAGATACACACCATGGTACAATGTATACATAGGTCGCCCTATATTCGTTCATTTAGACGTTCATTTAGTCAACAAATGATAAATGCTTTTAAATGTCACATACGCGTATTCTATATGTGGATAAGGGAGATTTAGTTTTACCTTTTCCGTTTAAGTGTGTTCCCGATAACATTTTCTGTTTATTGACAATCTCGATACAGATTACATTTTAGGTGTTTAAATATTTGCATGTGTACACTGGCACAGTAAACTAGAAGCATTGGCAATATTTTATATGAGACAAGCCATGTGATTTTGTACCTCAGAACATATGCGATTTTTTATGAAATTTATTTACAGAATCCGTGATATTTTCTGTATATGACTTCGAAAGGTGACGACATTTTCATAGCAAATGCGGAATTAAATTCCGCATTTGCTGTGAACATTTCATCAACTCTCGACGTCATTTGCGAAAAATATCGTAAATTTTGTAAATATATTTTCATGAGATATCACACATCTTCGTATGTACAAACTCACATAACCTGTATCATATGTGGCCCACCACGACAACAGGTTGGTTTGTATTATTGACTTATAACATTTTTGATACATTTTCGAGTTTTGTTTCAGTATTTACACAGCACATGGGCAATGTATGGACATGATGATGTGATAACACAGTTACGTCACGTTCGTCCGCTTGTACGATCGATAATCCACTCGCTAAAGCTCGCGGATTATCTCCTCGTACATGCGGACGAACCGTGATCTAACTGCGGCTTGTCGACTCGTAAAGATAAGCGTTTACAAGGCATATCATACGGAGCGCCACAGGGGACATGGATTTTGGTTACTAATTCATTCCCAAGAAATAACAATTCGTTCCCTCAATTTAATAATTCGTTCCCTCGAATTAATAATTCGTTCCCACGAAATAACAATTCGTTCCTTCGAATTGACAATTCGTTTCCACGAAATAACGAATTGTTATATAGTGGGAACGAATTGTTAATTCGTTCCCTCAAATTAACGAATTGTTATATCGTGGGAACGAATTGTTAATTCGAGGGAACGAATTGTTATATCGTGAGAACGAAGTGTTATATCGTGGGAACGAATTGTTAATTCGAGGGAACGAATTGTTAATTCGTGTGAACGAATTGTTAAATTGAGGGAACGAATTGTTATATCGTGCGAACGAATTGTTAATTCGAGGGAACGAATTCTTAATTCGTGGGAAAGAATTGTTAAATTGAGGGAACGAATTGTTATTTCGTGGGAACGAATTGATAAAAAAGAATTCAACGTCCCCTGCGGGGCTCCGGAGTATCATGCCGCTTTTGTTCGCAAACTAGAAATCATAATACCCGGACATGACAGATGAGATTTCACACATGAATAAATACTACAAAGAAAGAAGAATACATTTTTATTTCTCTTCATTTGATAATAGTTATCGTCGCTTTGTAGTTTGACGTTGCTGTTTTGACGTTACGTTCTACGTGTACATGGATCTATGACTTTATGCCAAACTGTTTCTTTTATGGGACAGTTGTTTATGGCGGCCCAGCTCAAATGACATGCAGCAATATTTCATCGACAATATTTCAATATTTCATGCCTTGTCGTTATTCTCAGTGCACACTTTCATCGTATTTAAATCATCTCATATGACAGTATGACGGCTGAGAGAGGTGTCACTGTAAATCAGGCATTTGATCATTCTGAGCCATAGTTGTGTGTTATGCGAACTCGAACAGACATTATCACCTGAGATAAATGACCATGAAACTCATCAGAAATAAGATCACATGTGTTTTCGTCGTGTCCGGTCAACAGATGTTCCACTGTATATATAGACAAGTGGTATACGGCATCGTCAGTTACAATGGAGCTGTATGTATCATATGCCGTTCTTCTCGGTGACAACGACATCGTATTTAAATCCTCGCATAATCTACAGAGGGGAATACGACATATCTTCAGTTAGTTGTGTCTACCAAATTGTAGTCCCCTTATGTGTTTTGTGGCAAACTTGAGGTCACTGTAAAGGTCAATAAACGGTAGCCGTCGCTAATTTGAAATTCAAAATGATACCATAACTGTCAGAGTTCCCACGTTTTCCACTGATCTATTAACATATCGGACAAATAAACAAATGGTTACATGGATTATTCAGTTTTATATTCCGTTTCTTGACCTTTTAACCCCGAATGTTAATGTTAAAAATTGACGGCGTGGTTAATTTATGTGGACATCGTAGAAACATCAGAAGTATTGTAATACATTATCCTGTCGAAGTGCTATTGTTATGCGGCTAGCAGCTGGGCCAATTATATTCTGTATCCGTGAATATCAAACAGTTTAGCATGTATTCAACATGTAAACTCTAAGTACAAGCAACTGAACTCGCAGTCTGAGCCGAGTTAAAGCTCAACCAATGAAGCTGCATTATAATCTCTCTAAACCTGACAAGCAGGAATTGCCTGTATCCTTAATTTGATGGGTTCCATTGTCATCTATTGCTGATGATAGTGCCTGTTCATGTTCAGAAAATACACCCGTGTGCATTGACATATTCATATGTCTAATTTATTATAGGAATGAATGGCCTTTTTGTGGAATTTATCGGGGTATAAACTTGGAAAAGTCGCGGGAATACTGGACGAAGGCCGGAAGGCCTCGTCCAGTATTCCCGCGACTTTTCCAAGTTTATATCCCCGATAAATTCAACAAAAAGGCCATTCATTCCTTATAATTCCAGCATTTGAAATAAATTCATCAAGAAAATGTGTTTATTTTCCGTTTTCTTATGAATTATTTTAACTGCGCCTGACGGTTACGGAAAGTAGTTCGGCATGGAGTTTACTGGGATATAAATTTTGGACAGAGACTTGCTACGGACCAATCAAATGTTAGGGAATTGTGTAAATATTTGTGTGCTGGAATTATAATGGAATATCTCTAAACCGGACACCCTGGGGACAGGGCATCCGGTTTAGAGAGGTTCCACTGTGCATGATTTCCATCAGCAGGATCAGTAACCCGAATTTTCTGTCTGTAACGCAGGGCGACTTGTAAGTCGCCCTGCGTTACAGACAGAACATTCGGGTTACAGTATTAGGTACATTTTACTGGGCCGAACGGTCAAGAGTTTGCGATTCTTCGCAAGATTAATGTAACTATCTGTGTAATATTACATGTAGATGCGTAAATATAGACCATAAATATTAAACGGAATCCCAGAAATTCAGCGTTAGATATTAAGTTTATCAAACGCAAGAAATTCCTCGACAAGCCTTGGAATTCCTACGTGTTACCTAGCCTTACCTGATAAACTTAATAACACACGTGTCTGATACTCTATATCGGGAGCGATGTATGTGTGATACGTCAGGACAATGTCGGTCCAATTTAGTTCCAGATAAGCGAACTAATTAGTCTGTATCTTCGACTTGTCATAGCGCCGACGTTACTCGCAGACAGTCGGGAGATTGTTCGCCTATCTGGTGACTATCTTAATTGCTGACTACATTCAACAAGAACTGTGTAATGGTTAAATACTGAACATCTTGTAGACTGACACTGCGAGTATTCTGCCAATCTTGTCCGTGACCGTGACTGGAGACATATGGCTTATGGGAGTTGTGACCAGTGTAGCTCCTGGTCAAATATAATACTCCTGTAGTTTGCTAGCGATCTATATGTATATGTTTGTTAGAAACATGACGAGTGTTTCATTGATGGCGATTGAATGGCGAGCAGTGCAGATCCTGATTAAACTGTGTGGATGCACCGCCTGATCCGGATCTACACTGGTCGTAACTACATGTTTTCAGTCACAACCGCATATGAGGAGAAATGGGGATTATGGTATGTGTGACCAGTGTAGCCCCTGTTCAAATCGTACAATCGTGTAGCCTGATATCGATATACATATTTGTTAGAAACATGACGGTCTTTCATTGATGAAATGGCGAACAGTGCATATCATGATCAGACTGTGCGGATGCACAGGCTGATCGGGATCTACACTGGTCGCAAAGCCCATAAGCCCATATTTCCTGTCACAACCACATATAAGGTCATATCACATCCATTGAGGGCTAGCATGCTCAGGCACGCTGGCCTTAGGTCAACGTAGGTAGACAACGTACATTTCCCAAGTCACAGCCACATTTGTGAAGTTCCCAGGGACAACGTTAACGTTGTTCACATTGACGGCTCTGCAGTCATCGATTTGCCCGCAACGTAGTTAACAATGCATATGTGCTGCGCAGTGGGGTCGGTTGCATGCATTTCTATTGTGTGATGATAATGTGCCTGTGTATGCCCGCCCGGAGAGGTAGTGGCGGGTGGTTGGAGGGCAAGACCATGGCGCTTAGACACAAATTGTCCATCTGGTGACTGTATCTCAAAATTAGAATTGCATGTATGTCTAATTCATGTTGGGTGGGCGTAGAGCTTTTCTGTTGAGCCGAGAGGACGGACTGGCTGGTGGACTAATATCGTTTAAAATTCTCACCCGTTGATGTTTTGATTGGCTGATTCCCCTTTTTATTGATAAGTTGTGTAATTCGTGGCGTATTCGCCCACCCCACACCCCCCCCCCCCGCCCCTACCCAGCAGATACTGCTAGGTGCACAGACGTGAACAAACAGTCGTACATGCAGCCATGTACCAGGGGTTGCCACCAGTTCATAAAACAGTCCCCGACTGTTGATGTCACGTTCGGCCCAACTCGGCGATGCGGTATGGTTTATTATCTTAATGCATGACAGTTCTCACGGGCCATAATTTAAATATATGTCTTACTGTAACGGCCTCCAGTGTAGCCCTATGACAGAATTAGGCTCCACACAGTGGACATGGTGGGACGAATTAATCGTAGGAACGAATTAATCGTAGGAACGAATTAATAAAACAAATCCCTGCCCAGGGGACATGGATTTGTTTTATTAATTCGTTCCTACGAAATAACAATTCGTTCCCTCAATTTAACAATTCGTTCCCTCGAATTAACAATTCGTTCCCACGATATAACAATTCGTTCCCGCGAATTAATAATTCGTTCCCTCAATTTGACAATTCGTTCCCACAATTTGACAATTCGTTCCCACGATGTAACAATTCGTTCCCTCGAATTAACAATTCGTTCCCTCAATTTAACAATTCGTTCCCTCGAATTAACAATTCGTTCCCACGATATAACAATTCGTTCCCACGATATATTCGTTTCCGTGGGAACGAATTGTTAAATTGAGGGAACGAATTGTTAATTCGTAGGTGTGCTCTTATTGTGTTCAGCTGTTACTATATGCCAATACATCATACTGGTTCCAACACATGAACTAGAATTAGGCGGTCATATTAATGGTAAACATGTCAATAAGCATCGATTTATGTCTGAGAGATCGTTCTGTTCCAATCTGTCAGCTTAGAGGTAATACTTCACATCTACGTTTGAAACACCAGAATTGAAGGGCTCAGCAGGAAAAAGCGAGCAACGCCCTCACTGGAATCTCTTTGCTCGGTTTGATCCAAAGTCTGTATAAACAGCATTGGTACATACACTATCAATTTCACACATACGATACATTTATGTATCTCGTAGATCTAATATTGTTATTTGATGTATGCCCGAAAATAAAATATGACCTCTCTTTATCACCCTGGTCATCGCCAATTGTTGGCACCATATACGTCATTATAAGAAATCTAGAAATCTCAGAATCCATGAACTAGTTCAGGAGATGACATTTGAATGATTTTCAAATAGTGTGGTCACTATGGTAACATCATTATTCATATGTACATATGGTTCACAAAATAACTGATTTAGTGTGCGTTTCATTTCCACTTCAGAGAATATGATCATAAATATGCTAATTATTGTCATCATTTCTTGACACATCCATACATATCACGACACACCAAATACCGATAGCCTGGTAAATCAAAACCATTCAGAATAACCGAAAATCAGGAAGGTTTTATTTCCTACAAGCATGGGTACATTTTGCGCCACATACAGCCAATATCGCGTCAAATTAGCCCCTAATAACACACCCGTGAAGCTGTATGTCACATACGTACATGTATGACTAGTTGCGAACGGTAACTCTTGCAATCTACTCCCGTCCCGTCCGTAGCCAGCTACGGACGGTACGGGAGTAAATTGCAAGAGTTACCGTTCGCATCTAACGTATGACGTGCCCCTGTATTATGGGGTTGGGGTGGGGTAACTGAATCTGTATTTTAAGGCTAACAAATCACTGTTTGTAACCGAATCAATTTGAAGTTTGCATAACATTTGTGACAGCTTGCAAGGTCGTCAACGTTGTTCAGCATTTTAGAACCGAACACTCTACCAGTGATGTAATACGGTATGCAGTAGAAGCTGTCTAAAATGGACACCCAGAAAATGTCAGTGTTTAGTTTCGATATATTTCACAGACATTTAGCTCCAATGATGCATGTTCATGATTGCAAATGCGTGTAACTATGTGTTGTGCAGGGCTCGTATACATGTATTTAATTACAATGAAACCTCTCTGAACCGGACACCCTGGGATCTCCCAGGGTGTCCTGTATAGAGACGTTAAATTGCATAAAACCTCTGAGACCTCCTAGAGTGTCCGCTTTATGAAGGTTTCATTGCATAAAACCCATGTAGACACACACAGTGTCCGGTTTAGAGAGGTTTAATTGCATAACACCCATGATGTGGACCCCACCCCCTAGCGTGTCCGGTTTAGAAAGCTTCCGTTTAATAAAACCCTGGAGACCAGCTAGGGTGTCCAGTTTTGAGAGGTTCCATTGTAAAAAACTGAACTCCCGACTTTGCATGGAGACCAGGGGCGGATCCAGCATTTGAGGAACGTGGGGGGGGGGGGGGGGCGGTTGTGTCCTATTTTCGAGCGGCACGGACTGAAGCGAGTATGCTAGGGGGGTCGGGACATGCTACCCCCCCCCCCCCCCCCAGAACCCCCCCCCCATCCCCTCCAGATTCGCCCCTGGAGATATGTATAGCGCATGATTTGTGAGAACGTGACTATAACGACCCATCTGCACCTGTCACTTATCGCCACACGCATAAGTAGGGCGGCATTTGCATATATCGACAAGTGCGCAGCTATAGACCTAGTCTTATCAATGGTAACAGAATACAATTCGTTCCCTCAATTTAACAATTCGTTCCCACGAAATAACAATTCGTTCCCTCAATTTAACAATTCGTATTCGTTCCCTCAATTTAACAATTCGTTCCCTCAAGGGCATGTCGACTTTAACTTCGGTGGAATATTGATTTTATTACGAACCATTGATTTGTCTATGGGAATTTAACATGGGGAGGTGGGGGAGTCAAAATCGAAATAATTTAGAAAACAAAAGTTGGATTTTGAAAATCGGTCCACTATTTCTGAAATTAGAATAATTCCCCCCATAGAATTAATAGTTTTTTCGCCATAAAATCAATATTGGACCAAACACAAAATAAAAAGAAGGCTCATTCTTAAATTTTGCTATAATTTAATAATTATCGAGAGATATACTGTTTTTGCATTGTTTATATAGCCGTAAAATTTGGGCAGGTTTCGTGAAACAGACAGTGCACAACGTGACATCAAGTCGAACAATTCCGCCGACAATTCCAGCGCCAGGAATGCCACGGAAGTACAAGGAGTTCTAAGGGAAGTTACTCGTGATGCATCAAGTTCGGTAACCTATTCATAAGACTGATATACAGAGTTCAACTTCATGTCTGGACAATAAGGAAACTTCATCTTCATCTTCGCTAATTCAGCCTTTATCACAGAAGTGACTTCTGTGATAAAGGCTGAATTAGCGAAGACGAAGATGAAGTTTATCAACCAGATCTTTTTCATTTTAGTTTACGTAACTCCATTACATGTTTAATGTTTCGGATTAGGTATGTGTTTACTGTATGGTACGTCACACACTCGATCAAATGGCGGTGCTTCTCGGGCAAATATCTTAATTATGCATCTTCCGGCATTCAATCAGTATAGTTGAGTTTTTTAAATGTTTATAACCCGATAAATTAAATGGCTATATTGTTACCAACTGTTACCGAAAAAGCCAGATAACATTGATGTATATGCCTCTTTGTATCTGTCTGTTCATGCAGCGACATCGTGGGTCAAACGCATGAACAACCCACATGTACATACTCTACACTACAAAATGTGTGGCATATGAATTTAATATATTTTTCATATGAATTTCATATGAAAATTTCATATGCAAATGATATAAAGTGAGCCGATATGCAATTCACAGGCAAAATTTTCATGTGCATTTCATATGCAATTCATACGAAAACATTTCATATGAATTGCATAGGTAACATTTGAAGTTCATATGAAAATTTCATATGAAGTCCATGTGAAATTTTTTCATATGAAATTCATATGCAAATTGTTCATATGAAATGCATATGAAAAATCTTCATATGAAATTCATATGAACATCATATGAATTTCATATCGGCTCTTTTCATATGAATTTCATATGCAATTCATATGTTTTTCATATGTTTTACATATGAATATTATATGATTTTGTTCTTGACAAATTTTGCTGTTTAATCATGAAATTGTTTATGGAGTATTCATTTCATTATAATGTGTGCTGATGTTAGTGTTACGGAACAATTACTAAGTTGCCAAACACACACGTGCTCTATTGTAAATGTGGAGCAAACCAATTCCAACTAGATTTGATAATACGCATTGCGATGAATGTCACATTCAGTAGGTGCATGATCACGTGGTTACAACAACAACAACACCAAGTACTGAAACTTCCACAAGCCCTCCGATTCAAAGTACGTATTCTGTTATATTGTCCTTATTATGTAACGGATTTTTATAAAATATGGCGCATCAAACGCGTCTTGTTAAGCTGCATTTTGGTGGTCCCTGTACTTTGGCCCAACTTCTGTCGTTTTCGCGAAGGATCGATTTCCGTGTCTACCGACACGGAAATCGATTCTTCGCAAAAACGACATAAGTATTGCCGAGCTCCCGTGACCACCAAATGCAGCTCATGTAGACGCCTCTGCTGCACCATGTCATCAACATCCGTTGCATATTAAGGAAACTATCAAATAATACTTACTTTGGAGTAGGCGAGCTTTCAACACCTTCAGTCATTGTTGTTGTTGTTGTAATCACGTGATCATGCACCTTGATAACATATATATCTATTTATGCAACGTCTGTACATGCATATATTCTAGTATTATACTGGTAGCCATAAATCCCCGCGAGTTTATTTCGTTATAAATACGTGTACATGTATTTATGCAAATGTACGGCTACAGTTTCAAAGTGTGAACAAATAATATTATGTGGATTTTATATTTATTTACAGTCAGTGCAATTGTGTCCTGCTTAATATCTCATAAATATATATTAGGAACGCAGTATGTAACATCATTAAAGAATCAGAACATGAATAAAACCTGTTGCGTTTACTGGGGTGTATAATACATTTGGTCTGTTTAAAGTGCGTGGAGTCCAAAAGACTCCTCGCAAACTTTAAACAGATAAAATGTATTATTCACCCCAGTAAACGCAACAGCCCATGGTTTTATTATTTATATTTACACTGCATTTTCTGACAGTTTCAAAACTATAATTCTAGCACAAAAATATTTACACAATTCCCTAACATTTGATTGACCCATAGCAAGTCTCTGTCCAAAATTTATATCCCAGTAAACTCCCACGCCGAACTACTTTCCGTAACCGTGAGGCGCAGTTAAAATAAACACATTTTCTTCATGGATTTATTTCAAATGCTGGAATTATAAGAAATGAATGGCCTTTTTGTTGAATTTATCGGGGATATAAACTTGGAAAAGTCGCGGGAATACTAGACGAAGGCCTTCCGGCCTTCGTTCAGTATTCCCGCGACTTTTCCAAGTTTATACCCCGATAAATTCCACAAAAAGGCCATTCATTCCTTTAGTAAATAACCAATTATGGCGTTAAAATTAACAATAATCTTGTTTTACGTCATTTTGTCGAAATTCCTGGAACAGCGACGTTGTGAACGTTAACCGATTAACAACATCCCGCGACGTCACATATGTCTAATGTATTGTATTGGGATGTAAACGCAATACGTCGAATGGGCGTTTACATAGAGAATAGTAGGTTAAAGCCGTGAATTGGAAAAAATATCTGGCAAGGCTTAGGAAACGGGATGGGCGAGGCTCTGCCGAGCACATCCCGTTTCCTTGCCGCGCCAGATATTTTTCCCATTCACGGCACTTACCTACTATTCTATTTATACCGTCAACACATACAAATGGCTTTAAAATGCAAAAAAAATAACCCCAGCCACCGCACATATTCATACGCAGTGATTAGCTATAGGTCGTATTGACAGGATATCAAAATTGTTTCACGGCACCGTATTTCACGGCACATACGCACTGTGCTGACGGGATAAATTATGAATTTAAGCCCATGGTTTTATTCCTTAAATGAGGCACAATCAATACATGTACATCAAGAGACAAACAAAGAACACTTGAATGAAGTGGTCAATAGATGAGTAACGCCGTTCTTACACCGACCCCTACAATTAACCGTGAAATAGCCGTGCACAACGATCACCAACGTCAAAATGGGTAGCCTCATTGACAATACCACACGCTACACAAATACACATGAGTATGAGACACGACATGTCATTTTGAACATATTAAAGTAAAGAACATGTCCGACTTGTCATGAAATACATTTACAGAAACGGTGATATGTTATGTAAATGACGTCGAAAGATGACGACATTTTCATAGCAAATGCGGAATAGCATTCCGCATTTGCTACGAAAATTTCGTCAATTTTCGAGGAATATATCGTAAATTATGTAAGTATTTTTCATAAGATTTCGCACATGTTCTTAGGTACGAAATCACATGACATGGCTCGTCTCAATGTAACGTTTAGACATGGGAAGACCCACGTTTGAGGTTGGAAGGGCACCTACTGACAATACACAATGTAACAGATATATTCTCAATTTGTAAACACAAACCATCGGTGATAAACCCATTTATGTCATAATAAATAGTCTCATAAATGATATAGCACTTGTTGACGTAACACACGCACAAATGTGTTTACAACTAGACCAGACAATACATGGTTGCCGTGGCATATATGTCCGTTTCCGCGCTGTGCACCAACAAAGATATTATACGTACGTCTTTTAGACATAATTTGGCAGACCCCGATCATCATGCATCGACGTGCATGCATGTCTGGTTACACAGTGAGTACTGTTTTGTTGTGGTGTGCTATTTGGTGACATTTGCACCTGATTTCACAAGTCTGCCCTTCAAACAATTGCCCTTGAAACAGTTGCGGTTCGTCCTATCAGCCGGCGTATTGTAAACACGACGGCATCAGAACTGTCATGTTAGTTACCATTTATATAGGAGACAAGCCATGTGATTTTGTACCTAAGAAGGTGTCGATTTTTTCAAGAAAAATATCTACCGAAAACTGTGATTTATTCTGTAAAGGACGTCGAAAGTTGACGAAATTTTCATAGGATATAATTCGCATTTGCGCGGGACATTTCGTGCATACTTTCGACGTCATTTACGGTAAATATCGTACTTTTTGTAAATATTTTTCATCAGATCTCTAGTGTTTGTTCATAAAAAGTTTATCAGACGAGGCTAGAAAATGTCGGAGTTCCGAGGCTCGCCGAGAAATTCCTACAGTTTCCTAGCGAGCCTGATGAACTTGATATGTGGCTGTGACTGGAGAACTCGGGCTTATGGGATTTGTGACCAGTGTAGCTCCTGATCAAATAGCACCCTCCTGCTAACGATATATATATTGCTCAGGCTTGTTAGAAGCATAACGAGTGTTTCATTGATGGAATGGCGAACAGTGAAGATCCTGATCAGATTGTGCGGATGCACAGGCTGATCTGGATCAACACTGGTCGCAAAACCCATAAGCCCCACTCGCTAGTTATAGCCACATATCAAATGGTCGCAAAACCCATAAGCCCCATTCTCCAGTCACAGCCGCATATACACATACACTAGCCTGGTATTCTCTATCAACGTGCCATCTGTACAATCGTGGATGATATCGACAACGGCTGCTATTGTGAGGAACTGAGTGGATTTGAATTCGCAATCGCCAGCTTTGTTTGAGCCATTCTAAAATACTTACACTTTCAGTTAACCTCGTCAGTATGTTGTGACAACTCATTCGAACGTCTATGTGTATTGATGAACTTTACGAAACCTGTCGTTATCTTTCAAATGGGGACGTTGCTTTTTCGCTGGTACATTAGAGACTGTATTGTGGGGTTTCGGCTGCACTGATTTTGTTATGTTGCTTGTGACATGTCTAAGGACGTGGATTTTTTTTATTAATTCGTTCGCACGAAATAAGGATTCGTTCCCTTAATTTAACAACTCGTTTCTTCGATATAACAATTCGTTCCCTCGATTTAACAATTCGTTCCCTCGAAGTAACAATTAATTCCCACAAAATATCAATTCGTTCCCTCAAATTGACAATACGTTCCCTGCATTTAACAATTCGTTCTCTCGAATTAACAATTAATTCCCACAAAATAACAATTCGTTCCCTCAAATTGACAATTCGTTCCCACGAATTAACAATTCGTTCCCACGAAATGATAATTCGTTCCCGCGAAATGACAATTCGTTCCCTCAATTTAACAATTCGTTCCCTCGAATTAACAATTCGTTCCTTCGAATTAACAATTCGTTCCCACGAATTAGCAATTCGTTCCCGTTGGAACGAATTGTTAAATTGAGGGAACGAATTGTTAATTCGTGAGAACGAATTGCTAATTCGTGGAAATTGAGGGAACGAATTGTTATTTCGTGGGAACGAATTAATAAAATAACAAATATACGTCCCCTGCGGGGCTCCGAAGTATCGTGGGGCCTTGGCTGCATTGATTTAATTACGTTGCTTGTGCCATGTCTAAGGCACCTATTCTGTTACCGCTGTACCCGTGGCATGTTACTATCACGGTCAAAATGTTTGCTAAATGTGTTTATGGGTTATCTTCTTCTCTAACATTAATCCGGTGTATCATTTGAATATAGCGTGTTTTGCTGTTGTTTCAAATTTCAGGTGAACATTTTGATGAACACTAATATTAAAATGTCATCTGTTGAAATTGTATGCTGTTTCAAGCACATATTTTTTTTCTCAGCGCATATAGTCCAGTAGCCTATTTCACCAACATTGCAAAGTATACTTATCTAGCAAAGTATACTTTGAGGGAGAAATTTTCAATTTTAGGAGAAATTTATTAATTTTTATTATACTGAATTTATTACATTATCACAGCCATTTTGGCTGTGATAATGTAATACATTCAGTATAATAATTCTGCATACTTTTAATCATCAAATATATGCAACGGTTAGTTCTATAATTATGAAATAATGCATTTCGGGAAAAATAAATGATTACTCCCTCAAAGTATACTTTGCTAGAAAAGTATACTTTGCAATGTTGGTGAAATCGGCTACAGGCGCCGTAATACAAGTCCGCATATACGTTTCGCGACGCGATTTTTGACACTCGATTTCGGTAATATGACCCATAGGCTACGACAATAGCCCGGGTAGACTTTCGAGACAGGCGACACAAGTCAATGAAGAGACAAACTCCAAGATGGCCGCCGTTTTCACGCATAATACATTGGATGAGTCATATTACCATATATAAAAGACATATGGACATACTTTTGGTATCGGTTTTGCTTGGCTTAGAGTATATGTGAAGTATCGCCACTGTTTGTGTTACAAAATACTCCTATTTGCAGCCGCAAATCCAAGATGGCCGCCTTTTTTATGTTCGTATTCAGTTTACAAATAGCCGGTACAAAGTATACAATCATCCCATCAAACAGATACCAATGACATGTCTACCCAAATTATTCTGCTCGAAACATGGATTCTTTTTTAATTAAATCGTTCCCACGAAATAACAATTCGTTCCCTCAATTTAACAATTTGTTCCCTCAAGTTAACAATTCGTTCCCTCGAATTAACAATTCGTTCCCTTGAATTAACAATTCGTTCCCACGAAATGACAATTCATTCCCTCAATTTAAAATTAACAATTCGTTCCCGCGATATAACTATTCGTTCCCTCAATTTAACAATTCGTTCCCAGGGGAACGAATTGTTAATTCGTGGTAAAGAATTGTTATATCGTGGGAACGAATTGTTAATTCGAGAGAACTAATTGTTAAATTGATGAATTGATGGAACGAATTGTTATTTCGTGGGAACGTCTTCTGCGGGGATCCGTGCGAATCTACCCCAGTTATTCGGCAAAACACCTTATATGGCACAGACACGAACATGGTATAAAGAAGAGCGCGGTTGTGCGGATGCCCGATCAATAATCCGCACGCTAATGACGTGGATTATCTCTTTATACAGATGATATAAACGGAATCATAATCCGGGTATGGAAGATGTTCGAGCCAATTCCCACCCTTAAATGTATGCCGAAACTAAACGAGTGATAAGAGCCTAGGTAAACTAGAATATACTTATGTAAGACACACACAACAGAGAATCGTAAATACAGCCTTCAACAGGCACAGACACCCTATAACTAGCAACGTACGGTACCAAATATATAAATAAAACGATCAATAAATAAGTATAGGTTATTTTATTTGTATGTGGATATATATGCACGAGTTCCGCAGCGTGCGACATTGCGCGACTTTAGGACCTCAATATCGTTGCGCGGCGGAACCAGTGGCATATATCCACATACACATCAAATAACCTTTTTCTTATATATACGTAAATGATTCGCAATGTATATGCGGTTCAAACATTATACAACATATTGGTGATTTAGAAGGAACTACTTTGCGAGGGAAACGAAAGCGCAATGGGAAACGAAAGTACGTAAATAATAAGAAACATATATTGTATGCAACGACTAGGTTACAGAGCACACACCAATAAAACCCACCAACAAATAAAGGTCCTAGGCGATGACAAAAGAAAAACTTTGAGAAACGACACAAGCAAACGTGACAACTTGCGACCGTCTTGGAATGGTCAGTTGAACCGACACAGACACTGTGCATGATAACCCGAATATTCTGACTGTCACTCATTGTAAGTCGCCCTGAGTGACAGCCAGAAAATTCGAGTTATGAACAAGACTGAACAATTGTTGAACACGACATCGTGTAACATAAAATACAAGTAATGGTGCTGACTTGGAGCGGCCACCGGACAAAAATACTTCAAACTGTTGGGTTGAAACCACATTACATGTTGCCATATACTCCTATTGCCACCATGTCCCCCGATCTGAGACAAGTACTGAACAAGACACATACAATGGAACCTAAAAAAGTATTGTGGTGCGGGGGACGGTCCAGAAAAAGCTAGGTAGGGAGAGTAGGAACATTTTTATTTATTTTTTTAAATATTAGCGCTCAAAAAGTACGCTGTCCGGTTTAGAGAGGTTTCACTGTAACAACATGCCATATTGAATACGACATCGTGTAACAGGAAAGACAAAAACAGCTCGAATGCATTGGAAGCCCTACAGGTAACATTACGGGTCTTCTGATACCGTTGTGGTTTGTAATGTTATGTGATAAGTAAAATCTACGGAGCCCTGCAGGCGACGTAAAACTCTTATTTTTATTAATTATAAGAATTCGTTCCCTGAATTTAACAATTCGTTCCCACGAAATAACGATTCGTTCCCTCAATTTAGCATTCGTTCCCACGAAATAACAATTCGTTCCCACGGGAACGAATTGTTATATCGTGGGAACGAATTGTTATATCGTGGGAACGAATTGTTAATTCGAGGGAACGAATTGTTAAATTGAGGGAACGAATTGTCATTTCATGGGAACGAATTGTTAATTCGAGGGAACGAACTGTTAATTCATTGGAACGAATTGTTATATCATGGGAACGAATTGTGAATTCGATGGAACGAAGTGTTAAATTGAGAGAACGAATTGTTATTTCGTGAGAACGAATTAATAAAAAAAATCCATGTCCCCAGCGGGGCTCCGTAAGAATCTGACACTCGTGTTAGAAATCCCATGTTTTTCACTCCATATTACGTATAAATGGGCGTTGGTATGGATAACACGTGACGTGTCATAGCAACTGTGGTTTATATTGCGATTTTGTACCAGTATAATGCCGGAACCAGTCTGGTCTCTCTAAATCTGACACAAAGTTGTATGAAATTTGGCATTTGTCTCTGATGATAGTATCTGTTCGTTATTACAAATCACACATATGTTTTGGAGTGGTTTACGGTGGAACATCTCTAAACCGGACACCCCGGGGACCTCCCGGGGTGTCCGGTTTATAGATGTTACACTGTAATATGTTTATTAACTGAATCATAAATTCTTGCTCAATACCAGCTGGCGATTTGATTTAATGATTTAAATCCCACAACCAGAACTGAATATTTACGGAAACAATATACATGTATATTCAGCCCTGAAATTAGAATAACATGACCTGGTGCCAGGTTCTCACCACAACAGAGACACTTAGCCCCACTCACTAAAAGTATTAATCTTACTACTTTTACAATGGGTATAAACTCTCAAGTAACACGGAAGCCAAGAAATGTACCTGAGGGCCAAACCAGGGATATCGGGATTCCTGTAAAGATGAATCCTTTGGTTAAAGTACCCTGCGCATGCTCACATCTACCACCCACACGATATGTGATTTGATTGCAAGCGGTGGTGGGAAGGGCTGATGTTGACCGGCTGATCTAAGGGCTGGTCGCTGATGTTTCCAACGGTTCTCACGTGCATGGCCCAGTAACGTCTAGACACGCGCTAAAGTTCGCACACTCTCATTTCAAATAACAGATGCGGTATCTGACATTAGAGATATGATAAAATGACGCTTGTCGAAATTAGGATACTGTCGAAATACAACGTTTTTCAGTCGTAAACTACATCAATGTCGCCGATATAAATTCTAAGAGGTTCATGCACAGAAATCATTACAGTGGAACCTCTCTAAACCGGACACTCCCAGGGTGTCCGGTTTAGAGAGGTTCCACTGTATTCGGTTAGTAATATGGTTTATGTGACGGTTACAAAATACATGCAATGTCATGGAATGCGTGCGTACGACAGTGGAAGCCATACAGGGTGTCCGGTAGGGAGATGTTCCACAGTAAAGAGGTTACATACATTGAGCACACTCCTCTTGCTCAGTCAGAAGTAATTGGTTTGCTTGAGATAACATGGATAGGCAACGACTGAATCCGGAACAACATCGTCCAAGTAGCCTATTTCACCAACATTGCAAATAATAGTTTTCTAGCAAAGTAGACTTTGAGGGGGACATTTTCAATTTAAGGATAAATTTATTAATTTTTATTATTGTGAATTTATTACATTATCACAGCCATTTTGGCTGTGATAATGTAATAAATTCAGTATAATAATTCTGCATACTTTTACTCATCAAATATATGCAGTCATTAATTCTATATGAAACAATACATTTCGGGAAAAATAAATGATTTCTCCCTTAAAGTATATACTTTGCTAGGTAAGTATACTTTGCAATGTTATTGAAATGGGCTACAGATCAGACTGCGCGAGAGCGAAGGCTGGTCTGGGACTGTGCGTGTCGCAAAGATTTTATGAAGCATGTGTCACTTCAATATATACACATATATAAATAGAATATCCTTACTTCCTTTTAACCCTTACTACGCTGAATTAAATGTTGTCGTCTGCTGGAAATGTTTTATTTTCAATATTTCTCGACAAAAACCTGGTTTTGACAGCACATGAGAATCGTCTCCAGTGGAGACGATTCTCATGTGCTGTCAAAACCAGGTTTTTGTTAAGAATTAAAACAAAAATGAAAAAATTGCAGACGGCAATTTCCGTCAACAGCGTAGGAAGGGTTAAACAAAGTTATGCGCCTGGTGTCCATTTCATTCAGCTCAAATCACGACATGGGTTTTATTAAACCGTTCTGTTCACGAATACATTTATATAAAAGAATCATACAGGTACGTCAGTAATAACCAAAAGCAAAGATAAAGACATTAAAATGCATTTACTCATTATAATTGAAGGTTATAATGAGGCCCACTCAGAATTCACAAACTGTTCTTTATAGGAATTAAATATGTGTACAATTGTGTCCATATTCCACCAGTTCTAAACAATTATAATATATACAGATGTAATCATTTAGTAAATTTTATTTTACCGATAGTGACTCGCGGTGGTATCAGGCTATTTTCAAATGCAAATACGGCATGATATTATTTAATTATTTATACTAATTAAATGCGTCACCTGAAAATAAAATATGTAAATATTATAAAGTATGATCGTTGCACATCAGAAAACAAATACAGAGAATAAATAGTAATGTCCGTTAACATTTTAAGGAACAATGGTACAAAGAGGTACAATGAACAAGGTGCATGATCACGTGGTTACAACAACAACGTCGCCCACTCCAAAGTAAGTATTATTTGATATGTTCCTTAATATGCAACGGATTTTGATGAAATATGGCGCAGCAAACGCGTCTTCAAGAGTTGCATTTGGTGGTCCATGGAGATCGGCACATACTTATGTCGTTTTTGCGAAGAATCGATTTCCGTGTCAGTAGACACGGAAATCGATTCTTCGCAAAAACGACAGAAGTTTGGGAAAAATTACAGAGACCACCAAATGCAGCTTAACAAGACGCGTTTGATGCTCCATATTTCTTAAAAATCCGTTACGTAAAGGACAATACAACATAATACGTACTTTGAATCAGACAAAGTGTGGTTTATGACAGTTGTCGCCAGTCTGGTCCTGTCATAAACCACACTTCTCCAGTCAGAGCCACATGTCACGACTAGACAGGCACAAAGGCCATAAACTACACTTCTCCAGTCAGAGCCACAGGTCAGGACTAGACTGGCCACAAATGTCATAAACCACACTTCTCCAGTCAGAACCACAGGTCAGGACTAGACTGGCCACATATGTCATAAACCACACTTCTCCAGTCAGAGCCACAGGTCAGGACTAGACTGGCCACAAATGTCATAAACCACACTTCTCCAGTCAGTACCACAGGTCAGGACAAGACTGGCCACATATGTCATAAACCACACTTCTCCAGTCAGAGCCACAGGTCAGGACTAGACAGGCCACAAATGTCATAAACCACACTTCTCCAGTCAGAGCCACAGGTCAGGACTAGACTGGCCACAAAGGCCAGAAACCACACTTCTCCAGTCAGAGCCACAGGTCAGGACTAGACTGGCCACAAAGGCCAGAAACCACACTTCTCCAGTCAGAGCCACAGGTCAGGACTAGACTGGCCACAAATGTCATAAACCACACTTCTCCAGTCAGAGCCACAGGTCAGGACTAGATTGGCCACAAATGTCATAAACCACACTTCTCCAGTCAGAGCCACAGGTCAGGACTAGACTGGCCACATATGTCATAAACCACACTTCTCCAGTCAGAGCCACGGGTCAGCACTAGACTGACCACAAATGTCATAAACCACACTTCTCCAGTCAGAGCCACAGGTCAGGACTAGACTGGCCATAAATGTCATAAACCACACTTCTCCAGTCAGAGCCACAGGTCAGGACTAGACTGGCCACAAAGGCCAGAAACCACACTTCTCCAGTCAGAGCCACACGTCAGGACTAGACTGACAACAGATATCATAAACCACACTTCTCCAGTCAGAGCCACAGGTCAGGACTAGACTGGTCATAAATGTCATAAACCACACTTCTCCAGTCAGAGCCACAGGTCAGGACTAGACTGGCCACAAAGGCCAGAAACCACACTTCTCCAGTCAGAGCCACACGTCAGGACTAGACTGACAACAAATGGCATAAACCACACTTCTCCAGTCAAAGCCACAGGTCAGGATTAGACTGACCACAAAGGCCAGAAACCACACTTCTCCAGTCAGAGCCACATCCACATTAACAAGCAAAGATCCCAGAAGAGGAAACAACGACTATATTAGAAGACGATCAGATTACACGCTAACAACGATTGTACAAAACGTATACGGATCATATCGTATGATATAACACATATCACATTACATTGCTTACATTACATTAAAACAATGGTACAAAACGTACGTATCATATAGCAGCAGTTGTAAAAAAACAACACTCTCCCCAGACATAAACCTTAGACAACAATTTCACCTGGCGCAGTTGCGCTTTACTCATAGAATGAGTATGCCAGTACTGAATTGCAGTAGCTGTGTTTTGTGGAATGGGGCCACACTCGTAGTAAAGTCAGGAATCCGTTGCTATATACAGTGATACAGTGTACTGGCTATAATTGCTAATTACTGGTTGGTATACCAGGGTGCATTACCTGGTGAGCTTGTAGATAAAATGTCCGTATTTCTCAGCGATCAGTGTAGCGCCAGATCAGCCTGCGCTTCCGCGCAGTCTGATCTGACGCTGCACTGTTCGCGTGTGTAAATGGTGTAACCATCTTTACGTTTCGCGGTACTAAGAAGAGATTTTGTGTCATTGACGGTGACAATATGTAGTGACACAGTCAGTGACAGAAACGAACAATGTCACTAAAACCTTATTTGCAATTATATATTTGTTCTGATAGTTTTGTTCAGCGATTATCCTGAAGCTCTTGACTTTGTATTGTAATTTCTAGCGGATAGTATGCACCTAATCATGGTGATAAGTGATCTGGATTGTCAATCGTTGGTGAACGTCAGAAGATCGGGTTGTGTGAACAGTTTTGGGTACTATTTTGGCAAGAGCTAAATAAACACGCATTTGTTGTGACATGCCTGATATTTTTTGTATTTCCTTTGTGTAATGGAGAAGGTATTATAATGGAAACTGCGAACTTGATACTCTCAGAAAGTGTTGTAGCACAAGTTATCTGTCCCCGGTGGAGTCTGCTGGACCTGACCACATGGGTCTGACATTATGTTGCGAAAAGTTTACTGAAAGTCCGATTCGGTACAGAGGCAGGGACGTACAACTTCGGACACCTGCTGGTCTTTGACCATAACCCCGACGTAAGGTGGTCCTTGCTCAAAACGTATATATATATAATAGCTACGCTACGAATTAAGGGTTATGCTAGTCTATTCCTAATTGTATTAGTTGTCCAAGGTAATATAAGTTGTAGCTAGTTAAGACCATACACTAGGCAATCGTATGGCACCATATGCATACCACTTATGCTTTGCCGTCATATCCCTACGAGACGTAATATAAGCGAAGCCACGAGTATTACAAATACTTAACCCTTAGAATGCGGGAACCGACAATAGTCGTCTACTGCTGTGTCATATTTTATCAATTATCTCAGTAAAAACATGGTTTGTCAGCATTTTAGAATCATTTCCTTTGGAAATGATTCTAAAGTGCTGTCAAACCGTGTTTTTTTATAAGAAAAATGGAACATAAAAAATAAACAGCAAACGTCAAATTTGTATTCAGCATTGTAAGGGTTAAAGCGTTCACCACAAGAAAGAAACAATAAAAAACAACTGCAAACATAAATACTCGTAGTACGAAAACATAGAACTAAGGACGGGGAAGCCTCACAACATCTAATCACCGATGAAGTGATATAAGGACACACTCTGGGGTCTTAGTTGAAAAACATAAATATAATGGCGTCCATAAGACATTAATTACGACTAGAGAATATGCAGTATCCCGTCAACACGGTGCGTATGTGCCGTGAAACACGGTGCCGTGAAACATTTGTGATATCCTGTCAATACGATCAAATCACTGCGTATGAATATGTGCGGTTGTCATACTAGTTGAGTCTCCGATTTTGACGATGCGGCTGGTGTTATTTCTTTGCATGTTAAAGCTATTTGTAGGTGTTGACTATTATTCTACTATTCTCTACTTACTCTTAGATGAAGATCACTACTTGATTGAAGTATTGTTTTGCGATAAATGTTTGACAAAACGTACATACTATATAGAGAATAGTAGGTTCGTGCCGTGAATGGGAAAATATCTGGCTAGGCTTAGGAAATGGGGTCCCATTTCCGTGCCGCGCATCGTCAACATCGGAGAATCGACTATTACGACAACCGCACATATTCATACGCAGTGCTCTATACGACACGGGTAACGAGTTTCCACGTTGAAAGCACTCTATACGGCACATGTAACGAGTTTCCACCTTCAAAATACTCTACACGTAACGAGTTTCCACCTTCAAAATACTCTACACGGCACATGTAACGAGCTTCCGCATTTAAAATACTCTATACGGCACATGTAACGAGTTTCCACCTTCAAAATACTCTACACGGCACATGTAACGAGCTTCCGCATTTAAAATACTCTATACGGCACATGTAACGAGCTTCCATATTTAAAATACTCTATACGGCACATGTAACGAGTTTCCGCATTTACAATACTATATACGGCACATGTAACGAGCTTCCGCATTTAAAATACTCTACACGGCATATGTAACGAGTTTCCGCATTTAAAATACTCTACACGGCACATGTAACGAGCTTCCGCATTTAAAATACTCTACACGGCACATGTAACGAGCTTCCGCATTTAAAATACTCTACACGGCACATGTAACGAGCTTCCACATTTAAAATACTCTATACGGCACATGTAACGAGTTTCCACATTTAAAATACTCTATACGGCACATGTAACGAGTTTTCACATTTAAAATACTATATACGGCACATGTAACGAGTTTCCAGTTTCACATTTCAAAGCATGGTTGTATCTTCACTGTAATAAGGTGCGTAAGTCCAAAACAGTTGTGGCCAAAGCCTTTGGCCACAACTGTTTTGGACGTACGCCTCTTATTACAGTGAATGTACACTACGCAAATACACCAATACATTTCTGGTTCAGTTATCAATGGAATTATGATCGTGTTCAGGGCTCCAGATAAGGAATTAGTAATTGAGTATGTTCATTGCATCATATCTGAAGCAATTGGGTATTTCAATATTTTGATTGGGTCAAATCAAATCACACTACTGTTTACACATCAACAGACAGCAACTATTGAATAGTTTGCTTCGAAATGAAAACATGTCTTGGAGACAATTCTAATGAAATACCAAGATCTGTTTTCATGGAAAATAAGAAATATGCTATATTTGTGGTCTGTTTATTGTTTTCTCTAGCATGATAAAGGTACCACAAATTTGTTATTGCTTTTTGATACTCGCTACTTCTGATTTCAATTGGGTTCAAGGCAATTTTAATTGTGTATTTACGCAAATACGCAGCTTATCTGGAGCGCTGGTGTTTCTGTACATATTATGCGTCCACCCATGCATATGGCTCACATGACAGAATACAGATAATTGGCGGTTAATTAATTGTCTAATTAGGAAAGTGCCTTATATTAGAACGATGTGTTGATCCAAGTATTTCAACAAACGGATCCACCATATAATCTGGTAACGGGTGTGGACCTGTACGTGTGGCTAAACTGATTGCAAAACTAGTTTAGCCTTTACTTCCCAGACGCACCCCATATTCCCACGGCGTATCGAATTTCTATAAATGAAAGCCCGCCATATCTAGCGTTTGTATTCAGGGAGCATAGTAGGTCATCTGGTTTTATTCATAACATTCATAATATAACACACATTACACGTGGCTGTGACTGGAGAAATGGGGCCTATAGCATTATAGCGAGTCGAGTCCTGATCTGATATAGTATTCATGCAGTGTGATATGGATCTATGCCCATTGTCAGAAACGACACAAGTGTTTGAATGAATACATGGCGACAGTGCAAAACCTGATCAGATGTTACGAATGCGCAAATTCTTCTGGGACTATATAACCGCCAATCCCACTACTCCAGTCACGAATACATCGCGAACATTTTTTTTGAAAATTAATTAGGCTTGAAGATAGTCAAACGTCTTAAATACCAATATGCAAGAAAAAAATATATCGAATAAAAACATATGTACTTACATTAATACTGTAGTCAATATGACAATATTGTCTGCTGTCGGCGTATCGACTTAACTTTTGAAGAGTGTATATATTTGCAGGGGCGTCGGAACAGGCCCGGCATGTCCGGCGGATGCCGCACCAATACGTTTGGCAAAAATACGATTTGTATTGCAATATTTATAATTCATATATACAATAAATTCCCGGTCACGAATGCAATATTAATATTATAAGAAAACATGAACTATGCATTTCCCATATGCTACTTTTGACTGGAACATGGATTTTCAGGTTTTGCTTTTCGGTTCAGCTAGATCTCGTTTGATAATATTTTCAGCATTTTTCTCATTTCTCACCAAAAGTTTATGTTGTTACCACTCAGTTGAACCGTCTCGACGAGACGGTTCAACTGTGTGGTAACAACATACACTTTGGGTGTGTGGTGGGTGGGATCCCCGACCTTCGCCCGACCAATTGTATGATGTTTCCGACGTCCCTGATTTGTTCGTCCGAAATATGCGTGTTTCTATTTATTTTCAGTCATTACAACACATTGAATGATTTGTAGGTGAACTCATGATATGTGTCTGCGACTGCAGATTATGAATCTGCACAGTCTGATCAGGATCAGTTCGCCATACCATCAATTAAACACCCGTCATGCTTCTAACAAGTGATGCTAAGAGCCCCGCAGGGGACGCAGAATTATTTTTGTTTATTAATTCGTTCCCACGAAATAACAATTCGTTCCCTCAATTTAACAATTCGTTCCCACGAAATAACAATTCGTTCCCACGGGAACGAATTGTTAATTCGTGGGAACGAACTGTTATATCGTGGGAACGAATTGTTAATTCGAGGGAACTAATTGTTACATTAAAGGAACGAATTGTCATTTCGTGGGAACGAATTGTTAATTCGAGGGAACGAATTGTTAATTCGAGGGAACGAATTGTTATTTCGTGGGAACAAATTAATTTAAAAAAAGACCCATGTCCCCTGCGGGACTCCGTACGATGCAGATCAATATGATATTTGATCAGGGGCTGAACTGGTCACAAATACGTTAGATCAATTTCTCCAGCCACAGCCACATATCCGCTAGTGCGTATCCCTTCGTTAAGTGGACCATTGCCTTTTCACCGTATTGAGATGAAATATAATGTGTCCTACTTTCGGTTTACTAAATAGGCTATATCGATGATTATTGGGCAAAATACAAAAGCAACAGCAGACGACAGTTGCTGTGTGTGACGAAAAGTTCACGTAAATTATTAAGAAAACCCGATCCGATAAATATGTTCATTTCATGTTTACACATTTCCATGTATATATGTTCACAATTATGTGCAATTGCTTGTATTGTATACTTGTACACAGTTGTGTTTTTCTTTATACTATATTCATGTACATAATTGCAACTCTCCTTATGGAGGAATAAAGAATTACTACTACTAATTATATACACATGTATTATATAGTCCGATTGTATATTGGTGATTGGAAATGAGAAGATTATAATACATTGTTTGCTTTCATAAGTATGTAACATGAATGTAAATTGCAGGTATTCATAACGCTAATTCCAGCGCCAAATATAACTAAGACTAATGGTATAATAATACCAACACAATAAAACAAAGAAACAAGTTATTATCATCGTGGTAATAGCCAATTAATACCAATATTGCATTCACAGAACATATGATAACATATAATGATTGAAGTTTTTTTAGAATCGGCTACTGCAGTTTTATTAGGAAGAAAGGTAAACAGTCAAATAATGCGTATATCTGCTATCATGACGTACGCTTATTTATAGAATACAAAGCCAAGAAATACAACAATAATAAAAAGGCGTAATAGAGTAAGATAAGTGCAAGGCTTGTACAACGGCATAAGCTCATTGCGGATCGATGAATGAAACTGTTGGTGTATCTGAAGACTCGAAAGGGATTGCATGCAATGCATACAACTTAACATAATTTAATATGATATTTATTAAACTCGTTGACTGATCATGAAATCAGTGAACTCGTTAAAAAAATATCATATTCACCCATCAGTCATTTAAGATCCGCTAAATGTCAACAACATGAAAATAAATTCAAAGTCAACTTACCGACGAAGACCCCAATAAGGGCAACGGTAGTAACAAAATAGGCAACACAACCACGATGATTAAATTCTTATACTCCAATAACTGCCGGACAATATTTCGCCATCCCATCTTATTCTGCACGCACGTGTGAGACAGTCAAATCCGCTGTGAGCCACGGCCTGGATTAGGCTTGTATTAATCCACTACCTGCTTACAACCCGTAGTCACGATCCACTGATCAGACAACTTATTTATGAGAACCGTTTAAATACAGCCAACCAATAACTCATTCATAAATTCGTTGTCAGCAAAGCGTCCGTATTTTTTACTCATTAAGCCGTATAACTACTATTGTTCAGCGCGTCTATTCTCATTACAGTTAAGCGAAGCTTCCGATGTATATATACGATTGTCCGTATCTAGCGACGATATAAGAACGTCGACACCGTCTCTGGCCATAACAAACATGCATACGTCAGGATTTCGCTACGAAAAGATAGCACTACAGGTTCACAAATCAGTATGTTTACACTAGTGCGAGTGTACGTGTAAATACAATAACATTTCCACGTGTCAGTGTGTGTAGTGTATCGCGCGACGACCGCAGCTAGAGTTTAATGTCAATATTTCTCCCGCCCTGAATACATGCTAATATACCAACGGGTGAAGCTGAGTTTTTATGCTACAAGTACATGTATAGGTAATCGATACCGACCGAGATCAGAAATAAAATCACGCAGTATATGAAATGAGAAAGAAGAAATCTTGCAGAGCTTTTATTTCTGATCTCGACTGCAGGACCCAGTTACTGATCTGGACGCAATTTGTAGTACATGAAATGGGATTTCGCAGTGTAGTATTAACACGGCGTATTAACATCGTGATACACTATATATGTCAATGACATCACTACATAAAACACGTTACATGATCATTACATATTTTTAAAAATACTAAAAAATTCCTGTTTCCAATATAATTTACATGTTTATGTATTTTGTTGTATTTTTCATTATATGTTTCGATATTGTGGAGCATTGAACATTTTACTTATATATATATATATATATATTTAATATGATATGCATATAACTCGTTGATTTATTTCGTAATAAAAAGCAAACGAGTCACACTCGCTTTTCTTATGTAATCAGTAAACTCGTTTAATAAATATAATATCAATTTCTCACTCGTGTATAAACTTAGTTATTACCACAGGGTCTTATATAGTTATGCATACAAAGTGATGAAACAGGTTAGGTGAACATATATTAATTGTAGATTTTTGTCGTATTTTCTGAACATAATTGTAGATATAAGTCGCATATAAAAAGTGGGGATAGGTAATAAAAAAGAGTTATAATACTAAAAATAACTAGCGTTTGCAACGCTAGATATTTGTCGGTCGGTACTGATTATAAACATGCTTTTCAATTGATGGTTACTAAATTATTGTATTGACATTTATGGGATCTTCTTTCTAAAGTTGATATAGCATTACATGTATCATTTCCCAACACGGGATAAAGAAATTTCACAATGTTTCCTTACTGTTACATGTATAGCGAAAATGTCAACTTATCTCCCCTATTTATTACAGTGTCTGATCGTAGGTACTTGAATATAACGCATGCTTTTGGAAAGTTAATCAAATCAAATGTTGCGATTGATTGATATATGTCATTTACTGTGCATGAATCGAAAGACCATATAATTGATATCTGCTACAGCGTCTGAGACACAGTCACTTTAAATAACAATTCAAAGCAGGTTGAATCTCTGTGATAGAGGACAATACAGCAGTGGACAAAGTGACAACCACAACCAGGGATGTAAGGTCCCAAATACATGTACGATGCCAACACCATGCAAAACAATAAGGCATAAAATCAACACAAATTAGTATGTATTATCATAGTTGCGAACGGTAACTCTTGCAATCTACTCCCGTACCGTCCGTAGCCTGGCTACGGACGGTACGGGAGTAGAATACAAGAGTTACCGTTCGCAATTAGTATTATCAATGACCATTCCTACCTTTTTCGCTGCGCGATGACTCTAACCACATACTTCAAGTATGAGTGTTTCTGAAACCCGGCCGTGATGCTCATTTAGATGGTCGTGCTACTGGATTACCAGTCTTTCACTATTAAGACAGTTACCTCCGTTTGTTCCAACTACTGGTGTACAGTTGTTATTGAGCGCAGCTTTGCTTCTGCGATTCCTCGAAGTGATTTAGTATAATATGTAGCTCTTGTCTTTCTCTATTACTTTGAAGTGCTTATTTGAAAAGAAATTGCTGTGTTAGTATATATTTGCTATTATGTAACGGCCTGTAGATCTGGTGATGGGGCATACTACTACAATTTAGCCCTATAGTCCCTTTTCTTGTGCCCTGAGGTCGTGTGTAGTGATATTTCTTATATTTATATTTTGAATATTATCTTTCAGTAACGCAGTACGCTTGTAATATGTTTATGATGGTGTAGCGTGTTTGTTTCTTCTTTGCATGGGTTAATTGTGTTGTTTGTGTATCTTGTTCTATATTTTGCATTGGTTCATATGTCTGGCTTAGATAGTATCTACTTCTCTGTGTTTGTTATATATTATGAACTCCGCTCAGATCAACAGGATGGAGAGTGGCATGGCTATTTGAGAGATAGCATGGAGGAGGACCATCGAAGACCGCAATCTGTCTCTGACCATGACCTTGTAATTAGCCGGGTAGATGTTCATGGACTTGTTCAAGGTATGATAGGGAAACATCATATGAATGCATGCATGACATATCAAGTACATCCAACAACTAAAACAGAAATTACAACAAAACAGTTCCATGTTAAGTGTTGTGAATGCATTAATCATTCATCCATCAAGCATTGTATTATGTTAATGATGAAGATACTACAAGGGACAAACACAAGGTCAGTTATTGAGATAAAACATTAACAACAAAAGTAATATCTAACAACAGAAAGATACTTTATTTAGATATTCTATCGAACAACGAAAGTAGATCACAGTAGGTAAGTGTAGGAAGAATTTGTGAGCAAGTTCCGTGAACATGGGCCGATCGGGTGACTTGAACGCAAGGTGAATCGGAAAGACATGTGATAATAGTTACCTCAGTTTTGATGAAAACAGAAGAGTTAGAATTTACTAAATGTGTTATGGACGTCAATATGCATGTAATGAATATGGTCGGGAATCATAGCAGAACTCATTACTGTGGGGCTTTCGTTGCATTTGTTTTATTTGTATGCAGTTCACGTACTTTCGCTTTCACTTTAACACCGCACACCGTTCATCATGGAGTGCATGTTCGTGCCGTGTTGAAGGCTCAATGTGGATATGAGGATGGGCTGTGGTGAGTGGTGGAAGCCGACGGTTTGTCGTCAAGATTCATGTACGGACATATGGTCGGGAGGTAGACCAGTAGCCGATTACACCAACATTGCAAAGTATACTTTTCTAGCAAAGTATACTTTGAGGGAGTAATCATTTATTTTTCATGAAATGCATTATATATTTGATGATTAAAAGTATGCAGAATTATTATACTGAATTTATTACATTATCATAGCCAAAATGGCTGTGATAATGTAATAAATTCAGTATAATAAAAATTAATAAATTTATCCTAAAATTGAAAATTTCTCCCTCAATATATACTTTGCTAGAAAAGTATACTTTGCAATGTTAGTGAAATATGCTACTGATGTAACGTATTCCACTCTAATAGAATGGTACTCGTGTATAAAGTGGTGATTGCACTGTATAACACCCTACTGTTCACCCAACCATATATATTATAACCAGGATTACACAAGTGGTGGGTGAATAGTAGTGGCTTCTATATCGTACCGGATCCAATATTGGTAATTTATGAGCAATGATAAACATGTACGATTAACAAGAGTAAGGACATACAGGTATTATGCAATCCGGAGAGAAAGTGAAAAAAATCAAAATGAAACTCCACGACACACAGTGCGCGAACAGCATTGACTGATAATGATTTCAATTCCATATTTACAATAACTTTTCAATGTCATTGATAACTAAATGTCACAGTTAGAAATGTACCGGTATTTGGGCATATGTGGCGCAGACGATCAAACACATTACTGATAGATATGAACATACGCAGCGCAACGTGACTACACAATCAGGCCCGTACGCAGAGGGGGTGCGACCCTTAACCCCTTCAACACCACATGCCTGTATAATGGTATTGACAAAAAGTGTAGATCCAGATGAGCCGGCTCGTGACTCATCAGGATCTGCACTTTTTGCAAGTAATTTTCATAATTTTGAGAACAAAAACACACCATGTTCATAAATGGACTGGTCTGAAAATAATTTTGTGATGATTGGATTGGGTTGCAAAATTAACATATCAAAATCTATTCCAGTTACTAGGGTTAGTCTGCCGAAGTCTGTTCGTGCATGTGCAAAACAAAAAGTTTAGCCCTTAGCGCCGTCAATAACGCACCCTCCTAAATTAATTTCTGCGTACGGGCCTGAAAATACACGTTGTTGGCGTGTTTTAATGAAACGAAATCACATATCTGTGTTTGGGTCCGTGTAGTTACACCAGATTGATCAGTCCGCTTTGGGTGTACACGCTATACAGGTGTGTACGTGATACGTGTGTGATCGTCGTATCAGGATGCAGGCACGTGCCAGTGTATGAGTGCCTATACTGGGAACGCATTGATTGGATCGTTTTTTTTTTTTTAGTGTTTTTTTAGCTTATATTTAACGGCGGCACTGGCTCTAGGACCTTGCATGCCGTCTCCCAAGAATGGGAGAAAGAACGGAGGTAGAGATTTTTTGAGAGAAGCCGGTAAATCGTATTTACAGAGCAACTACTAATTATCGGTACCCATTTACAGCTGGGTGAACTGGAGCAGTGTGGATAAAGTGTCTTGCTCAAGGACACAACGAACGCCGCTAGTCAGGTATTGGATCGTCTATCTTATGTCACGTTATATAGTGCGACCACATACAACCTACAAGGTCATGCTGGCAGATAATGCCGAAAGTGAACAAAAACTACGCAAACAAACGAGTTAATAAATCAACAAAATGATGAGTGGCCCAAAAGTCGGACATCATAGAGGTACATGTTAGACTATACACAATAACATTATGAGGTGATGCATGCATGCTATTCTAGGTCAGCTATTTCAGTGGTGAACATGCACTTTAAAAAGGTTCGAAATATTAGAATCACTACAAAGTATTTTCCGTGAGACCTCTCTAAACCGGATACCCTGGGGAGGTCCCCAGGGTATCCGGTTTAGAGAGGTCTCACTGAAAAATCAGGCATTTGATCATGTTGAGCCATAGTCGTGTGCTATGCGATCATGAACAGACATTTTCACCTGAGATCACATAGGTGTTCTTGCAAATCTTGCTATACCAAGAGTGTCCGATTTAGATAGGTTCCACTGTACATGTAGATTGAATGGGTCAGTGCAAGTCTCATGGACTTTGGCCATTATTCCATTGACCAATTTAATTAATGCGTATCTTAGATATCTCACACCAAGTTGTAAATACAGTCGAACCTGTGCTAAAGACCACCTCTAAATAGCAATCACCTGGCTGTAAAGGCACTATTACTATATAAATGACCCTACCAATAAAGACCACCTGTGAACAAAGGCCATATTTGTTACTTCCCATGGCTGGCCTTTATTCGC
This sequence comes from Conchocele bisecta, assembly GCA_029237695.1. Taxonomy (NCBI): domain Eukaryota; kingdom Metazoa; phylum Mollusca; class Bivalvia; order Lucinida; family Thyasiridae; genus Conchocele; species Conchocele bisecta. The sequence continues at coordinate 75,999,589 of CM055277.1, forward strand.
AGGTTTGACTGTACGTGTATCAGTACATGTATGAAGGATCTCAAACGAGTTTCTATTTCATATGAGATTTATGAAACGAGTCACACACAATTTATACGCGATGTGCATACATTTGCGGACGTGTTTCATAAATACCATATCAACGGGAAACGAGTTTGATAGTCAGTCTGTTTATCACATGACTTCAGCCTCCAAAGAGCAGAAAACCTTGGAGAAAACCAATACGTTTATTATATGCAGGCCCAGTTCCCAATTCCCCGTCAAAATAGATCCAGCTATGTTGTGACGATGCAATATTGGTTTCAAGAATCGCAGATAGCAGATATACTTTCTATGGAAGCGGAAAGCAATAACTTGATGACGCAATGCACGCCATTGACTATTTTCGCATATATTTGAAAACATCCACAGAGAAAAATAGTTTTAATCCTAGCAATAAAATATTAAAAATATGCCATATAACAGGATCCTGTTCTTTGTAAACACTTCATACTACTGAACGGGAGCTCATTCTGGCAATTGCAGTAATTTTAATAAGTCACGGACGCTTCTAATGACGTTTAAACCATGATGATGATCTCAATGTCAAAACATCGTTGCTTTGTCGCACCGTTACGGACGTCATTTGGAACGACATATATACATGTATTATGTTGAGTAGTTGTATATGCTGAGTGCTTGGTGTATCACTACTTTACAATAGCAAGGTGCATGATCACGTGGTTATAACAACAACAACAGTGGCTGAAAGAGTTGAAATCTTGCACCCTCTAAAGAAAGTATTATTTGATATTTTCCCTAATATGAAACGGATTTTGATGAAATATGGCGCAGCAAACGCGTCTTCATGAGCTACATTTCGTCGTCCATGGAGTTCGGCACAGACTTCTGTCGTTTTTGCGAAGAATCTATTTACGGAAATCGATTCTTCGCAAAAACGACAGAAGTTTGGGCCAAAGTACAGAGACCACCAACTGCAGCCTAACAAAACGCGTTTGATGCGCCAATTTTCATCAAAATCCGTTACGTAATACGGACAGTATAAAATAATACGTACTTTGAATCGGATGGATTCTGGAAGTTTCAGTACTTGTTGTTGTTGTTGTTAGTACAACGTAATCATACACCTTGAATATGCATATAATAAATACCATGTTGTATTGTGGGCCAGGGGCCTGTTTCACTAAACTTCGTACGACTAAAATGTTCGTAAGTGCAAATTTAGGATCGTCTGGGAATTTAAATGTATGGATTTACCTTTATTGAGCGTAGGCTGCATAAATGTAAATCCAACAACTGTTTACAAGAAAACATTGTTAATGTGAAATTTACAGACTATCACAAGTTTGCACTTACGAACATTTTAGCCGTACGAAGTTTAGTGAAACGGTCCCCTGTTGCCTATATTATAATTCCAGCACAAAAATATTTACACAATTCCCTAACATTTGATTGGCCCGTAGCAAGTCTCTGTCCAAAATTTATATCCCAGTAAACTCCAACGCCGAACTACTTTCCGTAACCGTGAGGCGCAGTTAAAATAATTCTTAAGAAAACGGAAAATAAACACATTTTCTTGATGAATTTATTTCAAATGCTGGAATTATAAGGAATGAATGGCCTTTTTGTTGAATTTATCGGGGACATAAACTTGGAAAAGTCGCGGGAATACTGGACGAGGCCGAGTAAGAAATATTGCAGAGTATAGTATCGAAATAGAAAATCACATAATACATTTGTACGCGACGAAGCATACATTATCGGTGAGAAAAAAGAAACATGGTGTGATTTTCAAGGGTCAAAATTCCAAAATACGAATAAATGTTTTCAAGTATAGTGTAATCTATCTAAACCATTTTGGCGTGCTTTGTAATTATGAACATGCATTAACATCAGATATAAATGTCAGTGAAACCAATATAATTAAGCAAACAAATTCGTTTTCGGTGTCCGGTTTAGAGAGGTTCACATAATGTGGCAAGCCGGTGTTGTGTCTACGATGAGTCCTGGAAATTCCGCGACCTCGATATCCGCTGCTGTAACGTTTGTTTACAAACACAAAGTGGATATATATGCCGATATTGGAGTCCTGGAGGTCATAGTAGACTGGGTTACTTGCTGGCTGTTAGAGCAATAACTGAAATTACACTTGAACGAGCGATGTATTCGATATGTACGTCCAATAACTGACGACTCTGCTTCTTAACCAGTTTATGTATGCGCACACTGGTAATCGTACAATCCAGCGGGGTTGTTGGCAACATACATATAAGACAATTGCTCCGGCCATCGCATCACATGACATTGACCAAATGTCCATTTCCCATCAGGGTAGGGGCATGATACCCCCACCCTGACGGAAGATTGGTATTTGGTCAATGCCAACCCGTCCCCCCCCCCCCCCTAACACACCCCCCACCATCCTTGAACATCATGTCTATTACTTCCGCAGCCCACTGGGGTTTCTATGTCGGTAAGTGTAACTAGGATTTGCTGGCGTTTGTCTGGGGCGATTGTGTAACCCGAATTTTATGGCATTTGCATTCAATAAATTCCGGTTATTATTGGCAATGAAACGACAATTAAATGAATACATTTGACAGTGTGACAACTAAAGGATCTTAATTATCAACGAAAATACTGATATATGGCTGCGACTGTAGACACGGCGCTTATGGGATATGTGATCAGTAGTTGAAATACAGTGGGGTCGGCGTGTAAGTGCACACATGAACGAACACGACAGGTTGGTTCGCTACCCACCAAAAGTGTATGTTGTTACCACTCAGTTGAACCGTCTCGCCGAGACAGACGGTGCAACTGAATGGTAACAACATACACTTTTGATGCGAAATGAGAAAAAATGCAGAAAAATGTTTACATTTTTTTTTATACATGAAATACAGTGGGGTCAGCGTTCCAACCTGTCGTGTTCGTTCGTGTGTGCACTTACACGCTGACCCCACTGTATCACACTCATGTATCCTGATATTGATCAATATTACTTTTTGAAGCATGCCGGGTAGTTCGTTGATGGAATTGCGAATAGTGAAGTTCCTGATCAGACTGTGAGGATGCATGCATCCTCACAGTCTGATCAGGAACTTCACTATTCGCAATTGCACAGTCTTATCTGGATCGACACTGTCGTAAAACCCAGAAGTCCCATTTCTTCAGTTACCACCACGTATGAGTGAAAGTGATTGGGATCTCTCGCCAAGATGTGGGCCTTCTCATGCGTTCGCTATCTTTTCGCTTCAAGGTTTGGCCCAGTTCCCAATTCCCCGTCAAAATAGATCCAGCTATGTTGTGATGATGCAATATTGGTTTCAAGAATCGCAGATAGCAGATATACTTTCTATGGAAGCGGAAAGCAATAACTTGATGACGCAATGCACGCGCTTCAACTCTCGATATTATTTGCGCACTTTCGGTAATCATTGAATTTGACCGAGTCTCATTCAGTCCCGATTACGAAGATACCAGATTACGCCCATCATTAACATGTGCTATTTAAATGCTAATATGATTATGTGTCAGGGATATATGTGTCTGTGATTGGAGAAACGGGGCTTATGGGATATGTGACCAGTGTAGTTTCGAACGGTAACTCTTGCGTAGATTGCAAGAGTTTCCTTCGCAACTATGACCAGTGTAGCTCTTGAACAAATATATATATATATATACGTAGCACACTAATGTAGCCTGATAACGATTCACAGTGTTTGTTAGAAGCATGACAGTTTCATTCATGGATTGGTGGGTGAACACTGCAGATCCTGAACAGACTGTGCGCATGCACAGGCTGATCTGGATCTACACTGGTCGCAAATTCCATACGCTTCTATGTCACAGCCACATATGATCATCGATTGTATGTATACACCACCCTTATCGTGCCTTATATACACCACCCTTATCGTGTCTTATATACACCACCCTTATCGTGTCGTATATACACCACCCTTATCGTGTCTTATATACACCACCCTTATCGTGCCTTACATACACCACCCTTATCGTGTCTTATATACACCACCCTTATCGTGTCTTATATACACCACCCTTATCGTGCCTTATATACACCACCCTTATCGTGTCTTATATACACCACCCTTATCGTGCCTTATATACATCACCCTTATCGTGCCTTATATACACCACCCTTATCGTGCCCTATATACACCACCCTTATCGTGCCTTATATACACCACCCTTAACGTGCCTTATATACACCACCCTTATCGTGCATTATATACACCACCCTTATCGTGTCTTATATACACCACCCGTATCGTGCCTGTCACTGATGCGTTTTCCGGGACTGTGGCCTGAATTCAGTTTTTTCTTTCTGCAAATATGTTTACAGAATAAATTCAGCATTTGCTACGATCATTTCGATATTATCTATTTAATTATCTATTGCTACATCGTTCGGGAAATTTATACAACAATTTCAAATACAATAAGGACGTTGTTGTACATGTTAGATGGAGCTAAATATGCGTTCGACAACCGCATAATTCTACCGAATAACATGGATCTATGTTTCAGGTTGTCAATGGATCTTTAATACGGAATCTGATAGGTGTCACCTAGAATGTTATGTATGTCGTTATAACGACTTACCGTTTCGTTATAACGACTTAATATATCATTATAACGGCTTACTATGTATTTATAACGACTTACTATGCCGTTATAACGATTTAGCTATGTCGTTATAACGATTTACTATGCCGTTATAACGTGTACTATGTCGTTATAACAACTTACTATGTCATTATAACGACTTAGCAATGTCTTTATAACGACTTACTACGCCGTTATAACGACTTAGTTATGTCGTTATAACGACATATAAAACAATTCTAGGTGACACATATCGGCTTCCGTACTTTGAGAGTTTAGTTGCAGGTGAATATATTTAAAGCGGACAGCCTAGCTCCGTCCCACTCTCTCTGGCTCCAACTATAAAGTGACAGTAGCCTATTTCACCAACATTGCAAAGTATACGTATCTAGCAAAGTATACTTTGAGGGAGAAATTTTCAATTTCAGGATGCATTTATTAATTGTTATTATACTGAATTCATTACATGATCACAGCCATTTTGGCTGTGATCATGTAATAAATTCAATATAACAATTTTGCATACTTTTAATCATCGAACATATTCAGTGGTTAGTTCTATATGAAATAATGCATTTTGGGAAAAATAAATGATTACTCCCTCAAAGTATACTTTGCTAGATAAGCATACTTTGCAATTTTGATGAAATCGGCTACTGGTTTATAGAGGTTCCACTGTATTCACATACAAAGTGTACAAAGACATCACGCGAGAAAATGATAATGACGACTTGGCAGTTAAGTGGTTTATTACATACTCATCCCACTTCACCCATATTCCACAGTGTTGTTCCAGAGTTACGTGTATTAGCAAAACCAGACATGGTTACTTAAAGCACGGTGTCCGCATGTACGAGGAGATAATATAATCCGCGTGCTTCAGATAACCGGGAGACAAACTTCGGATATATGGGTAAAGCGGGGTAATTATTACTTGTACATGATCAAGTATTATCAGGGGCGGATATCTGGAGGGGGGTTCCGGGGTTGCAACCCCCACCCCACACCCCCGTTCAGCCACAGAGTTTACATAGATCACAGTTTACCACCAGGTGGAGTCTGAATTTAAATGCCGTAAAACACAGGAAAGTGCATTTCGAAGAGCTCGAAAACAGGACAACCCCCTAGTTGCGAACGGTAACTCTTGCAATCTACCCATCTACCCCGTACCGTCGGTAGCTAGCTACGGACGGTACGGGAGTAGATTGCAAGAGTTACCTTCGCAACTAGTTTACCCGCCCCCCCCCCCCACCCCCCCGTTCCCGAAATGCTGGATCCGCCCCCGATTATCACAATATTGATACCGGTGCCGGTACTGCCATGTGCACATATAGAAACATAGTGCAATTTACATGTTAAGGAATTAGGTCATAAAAGATACACTTGGCTTCAATGATACTTGCTTCATAAGAGTGAAGTGATATACACATGTATGAATATCTGTAAATATTGTCTCGTTACTGTGTACTATATGGTACACTGAGTTGCCATCTCCGCCATCTTTGTATGTACAAGCCATCGTACAGTTTCACCACTTCGATCGTTTGACACATAGAGCAAATAATATGACAGTACAACTAATACAATTTGGCGCAAGTCATCATAGACAGATATGACAACAGCGTGCTATAAATATTATGCCAGCATATTATACAAAAGACGAGATATCATAGGTAAAGCCATATCCACAACTCGCATAGTAGGTGAGTAGACACCAGCGATAATACACTCAGATAACTGCTTATGTATACATGTCACTGGATTTGATATCGACAGCACTGTTTACTTATATTAGTGTTACACAGTCATTACTGGATTATCAAAAATATTTAACAACGGGTCAACAAACTCTTCAGAAATCAGACTTTGTATATAAATGTGATGAAAACAACACATATGACCTTGTTGTTCAACATCTTTCGAAGATATTGCACCAAAAGAGGTAAATTGACGTATGTTCTGTACACACTAAGATGGCTGACATAGCAACTCCATGCGCCGTATAGTAAACAGTGACTAGCTAATAAAAAGGTCACGGCCCTCACAAAAAAATTGACGAAATTTGTAAAATATATTGATTTTGTTCAGTGGAAGTAATATGCACCCACGGAAGCCAGTATAAAAAATGAAACATGGTTTCTTCGCGATTACTCTTTTTTTGTGGTGGGTGCATATTTTTTTTTATCCCGTCAACACAGTGCGTATGTGCCGTGAAACACGGTGCCGTGAAACATTTTTGATATCCCGTCAATACTATTTTTGCATTTTACAGCCATTTGTAGGTGTTGACTGGATAAATGGAATAGTAGGTTAATGCCGTGAATGGGAAAAAATATCTGGCGCGGCACGGAAACGGGATGTGCTCGGCAAAGCCTCGCCCATCCCGTTTCCTGAGCCTTGCCAGATATTTTTTCCCATTCACGGCACTAACCTACTATTCTCTATCTATTTTCCTTAGTTCTGAACCAAAATATATGTTGTGGCCACGGTTCAAATGAGTGGTCACAACACATACTTCTGATGAGAAATAAAGAAATTCTTGAGCCTTGCCGGATATTTTTCCCATTCACGGCACTAACCTACTATTCTCTATGTGCTTACGTTGGTTTTGTTGCATTTTCTGTGTCTTATGTTCATGTGTTTCATATATTGGTGATAGCCTAAATTGTTTGCTTTACTTTGCGGACACACGCTATATTAAAAAAATCGTTATCTAGGCACGTGACTATTAAGGGCATATAGTAAGTTTATTTTTATTATCCTATATATAAAACTTCAAAAGAGACGAGTCAATGATCACCCGTCTGTCGTGTCATATAACGCCAACTAAAGTCGTACACGGCTGGGTAAACACCCCATTCGGTAATAAATCTGTCTTTGACCGTAAACACTGCGGATAGCGTCTCATCATGAAAATGTAACGTTATTGTTTTATTGTTTTAAAACAGGGACGGATCTGGAGGGGGTTCCGAGGTTGGAATACCCCCCCCCCCCCGCCCCCCATCGTTCAGCCACGGAGTTTACATAGATCACAGTTTACCACCAGTCTGAATTTAAATGCTGTAAAATTGTAAAATACAGGAAAGTAAATTTCGAAGAGCTCGAACAGTAACTCTTGCAATTACGCTAGCTTGCAAGAGTTACCTTCGCAATTAGACACCGCCCCCCCCCCCCCCCCCCCCGTTCCCCAAATGCTGGATTCGCCTGTAAAAGGTGTCCACATTTAATGGTACATGCCCGCAGATAGGGTCAACATGGTAATAATAATAAACGGAAATATGTAAATGAGCACATATGTGCGCAATATTTGGACTTCTCGATTAGCGGGCGATATTGTAAATATGTACATCAGGGCCCATGTACTCTCGCGAATGTGACTGCCGATACTCGATCCATTCTAGTCGCCTGAGGGATGTTTGACCGACTGAATACACTGGTGCTAGACTCCGCGTATAATGTAAAATGTTTCACGTCGAAAATTGCGCCTGTTTCCTGGTGAGATGTAACTCAGATATACGTAGAGCTATCGCATAAACGCATTTTTGTCCAGTAACTTTGCGCCCGTACTGGACAAAAATAATGTGTTTATGCATATCTTCTGCATGTAGCTGAATGGGAATTCGTCAGGAATCCGACGTCCAGTTGGCTGTGAAGCATTTTACGCCGGCGTGGAGTGCGACATCAAAATAATAGCATGAATAACCAGACTTCAGACCGGCATGGGTAAAAAATATGTTGTCCGAACGTTCTCCATTCTGGAAGCAGTAGTATACGGAGCCCCGCAGGGGACGTATAATTCTTTTTTTTAATTCGTTCCAACGAAATAACAATTCGTTTCCTGAATTAAACAATTCGTTCCCATTAATTAACACACGGGAACGAATTTGTAATTCGTGGTAACGAATTGTTGTATCGTGTACGATTGGTGTACGATGTAGATGTTAAGTCACGATATCACGGATGTGCGTGCTCTATAGTCTCCGATTTTAGCGAAAGAGCATGATTTAGCAAGTGTGTAATTTCCTTTTCAGACATTCCCATTTGTTTCAAAACAGGAGAAAACGTGTGTTTTCAGAAAACACTACAAATCAAATTGCTTTGTTATAGTCTATGAGTATCTTGATCTTACGCATGCATTGTATGATTCGACAGCACTCTGGAGGCATAGCACTCTCGTTTAGCCATAATTTACATCATGCATACCCAAGGTCAACAATATTAATTGCCCCTTTAAAAGTTATACACTTCCGATTTGCATGGCGTATACTCTACTGTCAGTTTCACATTTTTCTGCCGACGAACTTATTAAACACATTATCCCTTTGAACCCGAAATCCCGCTATAGCGGTTTATGCAAAAAGTGCAGATCCAGATGAGCCGGCTCGTAACGAGCCGTCTCATCAGGATCTGCACTTTTTGAAAGTAATTTTAATATTTTTGAGAACAAAAAATATCCCCTTTTCATAAATGGACTAGTCTGAAAACAATTTTGTGACGGTTGGGTTGGTTGAAAAATGAACATGTCAAAATCCATTCCAGTTACTTAGGGTTGAAAGGGTTAAATATAAAAATTATTTAAATGGAAGTAATTTTTCCTGAATAACAAAAAAATCACCCTCCCCAATTGTTTTATTTTAATTATAGATTGGCATGGTATTCCAGTGCCAAATTACACATATGCATTGCCTGAAAGACACATGTGATTAGTAAAAAAACATAATATAAATTAATAGCCGACTGCAAACGCTAGACTGTTTCTGTATTCGATGGTTACTAATTGAATGTTATCCCGTCAACACAGGGCGTATGTGCCGTGAAACACGGTGCCGTGAAACACTTTTGATATCCTGTCAATACGACATAATCACTGCGTATGAATATGTGCGGTGGCTGGGATTATCTTTTTTTTGCATTTTAAAGCCATTAGTATGTGTTGACGGGATAAATAGAATAGTAGGTTAGTGCCGTGAATGGGAAAAATATCTGGCGCGGCTCGGAAACGGGATGTGCTCGGCAGAGCCTCGCCCATCCCGTTTCCTAAGCCTTGCCAGATAGGTTTTCCCATTCACGGCACTAACCTACTATTCCCTATATATCTATATTATTTATGTTAACTAGTATCTCCAATTGAAACACCGTTCGACAGTTTGGTATAGTACGACTATTTCACAACAAAAAAACAGATAGTAATTTCCAATAACCTCCGAAGGGAAGCACATTTAATACACAATATTTAAAGTCAGTATTTTTATTAAATTTTCGACCACATTGTCGTTATCTAAAATAGTGTGAAACTGTATTGGCAGTCCTATGTGACGTCAAAATAGTGTGAAACTGCATTGGCAGTCCTATGTGACGTCAAAATGGTGTGAAACTGTATTGGCAGTCCTATGTGACGTCACATAGGACTGCCAATACAGTTTCACACTATTTTGATACGTGGTAGAAAATTTTATAAAAAGAGTGACTTTAAGCAAAAAACAAATAGTTTATACATTTTCTTACAGGTACTTAACAGTGTCATAAGACCAGTACATGTACGTACGAGTATATTATAGGAATGAATGGCATTTTTGTGGAATTTATCGGGGTATAAACTTGGAAAAGTCGCGGGAAGTCGCCGGAAGGCCTTCGTCCAGTATTCCCGCGACTTTTCCAAGTTTATCTCCCCGATAAATTCCACAAAAAGGCCATTCATTCCTTATAATTACAGCATTTGAAATAAATTCATCAAGAAAATGTGTTTATTTTCCGTTTATTAAGAATTATTTTAACTGCGCCTCACGGTTACGGAAAGTAGTTTGCCGTGGGGGTTTACTGGGATATACATTTTGGACAGAGACTTGCTACGGGCCAATCAATTGTTAGGGAATATTTTTGTGCTGGAATTATAGTGAAAATGAATGATTATTTCCCTTATTTATGACAATTTCTAGTAGTATAAATAGCTATGTCAAATGTAACGGGCGCCCCACAAGACTACGGAGCCCCGCAAGGGACGTAAAATTCTTGTTTTTATTAATTCGTTCCCACGAAATAACAATTCGTTTCCACAAAATAACAGTTCCCTCAATTTAACAATTCGCTCCCACGAACTAACAATTCGTTCCCACGAATTAATAATTCGTTCCCACAATTTAACAATTCGTTCTCACGAAATAACAATTTGTTACCACGGGAACGAATTGTTAATTCGTGGGAACGAATTAATAAAAAAAGTCATGTCCCATGCGGGGCTCCGCACAAGAGAACTGAAAGAATACGTTAATTGTATATGAATACAATGGCGAACAGTAACACAAAACAAGGATATTTTGTATCGGTATCATTATGTTTGTACCATTACCGTTACGTTTTGTTGACCTCAATTTAGAGTCATTTACTTTTTCAAAGGTTGTTTAGAGAACATAATGACCTATCATGAATGACAACAATAAACAGTTTGTGACTGAATACGTACTTGAATATGATACACAGGTGTAGAACAAGAAATAGACCGTATAAGTATCTTTATGGCGATCGGTGTTTATAGTGTTCGTAATACGGCGTTTGTAGCTAGCTCACGGACGGACCACACCGTACACTGTCCTTAGTTCCACGTGCATACTATAAATAGTATAGTAAAAGTTCATCACAATCCGATGACAATACATGTCAGAAAGTCATCTTACTGTTATGTTCAAACATATGGACAATACATATATCAATGCGACTTCTCGTGAAGTACGGTACAGTGGGGCACGTATCGACAATGCACGGGAATGTTAACCGATGCACAAGCATAATACTACGGTGGCATAGAGATGACATTTGCAACATTTATTTTATCTCGTGGCCACGACTTAGTATCTCGTGGTCACGACTTAGTATCTCGTGGCCACAACTTGGCTATGTCGTGGCCACGACTTATTTTAGTATCTCGTGGCCACGACTTAGTATCTCGTGGCCACAACTTGGCTATGTCGTGGCCACGACTTATTTTAGTATCTCGTGGCCACGACTTAGTATCTCGTGGCCACGAGATACTAAGTCGTGGCCACGAGATACTAAGTCGTGGCCACGAGATAAAATAAATGTTGCAAATGTCACCTCTATGCCACCGTATAATACCCCGGTTACAGTTACAAATTGGGCGATGTGATGATAGGCGGGGACGCCGCGACGTTTTCGTCCAATCAGCGATCGACTAGCCAAGCGAACAGTATTAACATTTGGCACTGACGGAGAATTTGGGCTGCGGATGCGTAGACTGGTCTGGGTCGCAAATTTCGTTGGATAAATTTATTCAATCAATTCAATTCAATATCTATATTTCCTCCTGTCCGGAGATTGTAAATTGTCAAACAATATACAAGAATGATACATGTACAAGAACAAACATGGAAATGAAACAGATGAGTGTAATGAAGTGAATAATGATAGGTGCATGTGATAATTATATACAGTAGTGTGGAGTTGACCACGCATTTGCACCTATTGAGACTATGAAGCTACGTATTGTCCATAGTTTATAAAGTGCATATACGACTACATACATGTGTAAGCACCGAGTCAAATCACCATGGATAAACTGGCAAACACATTCAGCGCTCAATTCAATTCAATTCAACACTATTGACTTGAATTGAATTGATAGTCTGTACATTTCACATGAACAATGTTTCTTGTAATCAATTATGGATTTACATGTATTGAGAATATAGGCAGCCTCTGCTCAATAAATGTAAATTCGTCAATTGAAATTTCCAGACGATCCTATTTTTGCATTTTAGTCATACGAAGTTTAGTGAAACGGCCCCCTGAATTGTACATAATGTTACCGTATGCACAGGTTGAAGTAACGTACCGAGGTATATATGTAATCGAATTTCTAATTCACGGAAAAATACTAATTTCACAATTTCTGCACAAACTGTTTAATACAAGTTTCAGAAATGGTTATTTCCCGGAGGTCTGGTCTGAAGGTTATATAGTGCCACTCCATAAAAAAGGTAACGTAAATGATGTAGGTAACTATAGGGGAATTACATTACTTAGTACTATTGGAAAATTATTTTCAATAATATTAAACAATAAGGTCACACTGTGGGGCCGAGAAATATTTTATATACGTTGAGTTACAAGCTGGCTTTAGAAAACATATATCAACTGTTGATCATATATTTATCCCGTCAACACAGTGCGTATGTGCCGTGAAACACGGTGCAGTGAAACATTTTTGATATCCAGTCAATACTATTTTTGCATTTTACAGCCATTTGTAGGTGTTGACGGGATAAATGGAATAGTAGGTTAGTGCCGTGAATGGGAAAAAATATATGGCGCTGCTCGGAAACGGGATGTGCTCGGCAGAGCCTCGCCCATCCCGTTTCCTGAGCCTTGCCAGATATTTTCCCCATTCACAGCACTAACCTACTATTCTCTATTTATACTACATGGAATGATGACCCATTTACTTAACCAAGGGAAACAACTACACTGCGCTTTTGTTGATTTTACGACGGCATTCGATTAATATTGTGAGAGATAACATCTGGTATATAGAGAATAGTAGGAATTAAAACATGGTTTGACAGTACTTTAGAATCAGTTCCACTGGAAATGATTCTAAAAACTGTCAGTCCATGTTTGTATTAACAAAGTAAAACAGCAGACGACAACATTTAATTCAGCATTGTAAGAAGTAAAATATCCATATCAAAATAACGTTTAAAAAGGTAGGCTATATTTTTCAATGATGAACACAAGTTAGCTACTATTCCCCCTATGCGATAACAAGGGGACATAAATAGAGAATAGTAGGTTAGTGCCGTGAATGGGAAAAACTATCTGGCAAGGCTCAATAATTTCTTTATTTCTCATCAGAAGTATATGTTGTGACCACTCATTTGAACCGTCTCGCCGAGACGGTTCATATGAGTGGTCACAACATATACTTTGGTTCAGAAATAAGGAAAATAGATAGAGAATAGTAGGTTAGTGCCGTGAATGGGAAAAAATATCTGGCAAGGCTCAGGAAACGGGATGAGCGAGGCTCTGCCGAGCACATCCCGTTTCCGTGCCGCGCCAGATATTTTTTTCCCATTCACGGCACTAACCTTCTATTTTATTTATCCCGTAAACACCTACAAATGGCTGTAAAATGCAAAAATTGTATTGACTGGATATCAAAATTGTTCACGGCACAGTGTTTCACGGCACATACGCACTGTGTTGACGGGATAAAAATTAGTGAGGGGCAACATGTTAAGTGTAAGAAAATATATGTATGATAACATAAAATCAAAAGTAAAATTTAATAATCAATTAAGAGAATAATTCACATGTATGTTAGGGGTGCGTCAATTGGAATTCTTATCACCTTTATATTTGCAATGTATATAAACGATTTAGACGATGAGTTCTATTTAAACGGAATAGATGGGATTGACATTGGTATGATACATATTTTGTTGTTATTATATGCTGATAACATTGTAATTTTAGCAACGTCAGCAGTACGTTTACAAAAGGGCTAGACACATTATACATTATCCCGTCAACACAGTGCGTATGTGCCGTGAAACACGATGCCGTGAAACATTTTTGATATCCAGTCAATACTAGTTTTGCATTTTACAGCCATTTGTAGGTGTTGACGGGATAAATGGAATAGTAGGTTAGTGCCGTGAATGGGAAAAAATATCTGGCGCGGCACGGAAACGGGATGTGCTCGGCAGAGCCTCGCCCATCCCGTTTCTTGAGCCTTGCCAGATATTTCTTCCCATTCACGGCACTAACCTACTATTCTTTATTTATTGTCAAAAATGGAAACTTACAGTAAATACTAAGAACACTAACATTATTGTTTTTAGAAATGGCGGCTGACTTCCCGCAAATTTGAAATTCTATTATAACAATTACAAAATAGAAATAGTAACAAAATGTTCATACTTAGGAATGGTTTTCACGCCAGGTGGCTCCTTTTCAGAGGCCAATAATACCTTATCGGGACAGGCACAAAATGCAATTTTCAAATTATATACATATTTGAAAAAAATTACTGACTTGTCCCCTAAGCATATGTTGGAATTATTATAGGAATGAATGGCCTTTTTGTGGAATTTATCGGGGTATAAACTTGGAAAAGTCGCGGAAATACTGGACGAAGGCCGGAAGACCTCGTCCAGTATTCCCGCGACTTTTCCAAGTTTATATCCCCGATAAATTCAACAAAAATGCCATTCATTCCTTATAATTCCAGCATTTGAAATAAATTCATCAAGAAAATGTGTTTATTTTCCGTTTTCTTAAGAATTATTTTAACTGCGCCTCACGGTTACCGAAAGTAGTTCGGCGTGGGAGCTTACTGGGATATAAATTTTCGACAGAGACTTGCTACGGGCCAATCAAATGTTAGGGAATTGTGTAAATATTTTTGTGCTGGAATTATTTGATAAACTTGTCCTCCCTATCCTGAATTATGCCGGTGAAGTATGGGGGTTTTCACAGTCCATGGAAATTGAAAGAGTGCATTTACAATTTTGAAAACGCGTGCTATGTGTCAAAATATCAACACAAAACGATTTTGTTTACGGTGAACTATAGACAGAACATCGCTTAGAACAGGTCGTTTATATAATATAATTAAATATTGGTTCAAAGTAATCAGATCAAGTGACTGGAAATATATTAAATGTATATATTACATGATGCTTAATGATATTGAACGGTCACCAACTGTTTGCGTATCAATTCTATCTCGATTTCATCAGTGTAAAAAAGTGTATAGTGTCTCTAACGAGACTGCGTATATCTGCCCACAGGTTGCAGGTTGAAACAGATATAGGGCTACAGATATACATGTATGTAGTAATTTATTCTAGAAATAACTGGAAATCAATCGTGTATATTTATTGATATATATATTTATCTAAAAGGCACAGTATAATCTCAGTACAGGCTGTGCGAATGCGAAGTCGACATGTGCATTTATGTCATCGCCTACCATACAATCATAGACCGTTTGTTTACAGTATGACATGTATTATATGTGAATGTACTTGACTGTATTATTCATGTGACTAGATGTTTTACGCTATTGTGATGCTGATTTAAAGCGCATTTTCCAAAAGCAAAAACTCTCCCGAAATTTAAAAAATCCGTGACTACTAGTATGCTTTATATGCTTTGCTTCGTTAAATTATCATATACTCGTGTGGAACGTAGATACATGTATTATCTGTGCAATATTACTTTAAAAAGACAATTGGAATGCAATATCAAGGTGCATGATCACGTGGTTATAACAACAACAACAGTGGCTGAAAGTGTTGAAATCTTGCCCACTCCAAAGTAAGTATTAGTTGATATTTTCCTTAATATGAAACTGATTTTGATGAAATATGGCGCAGCAAACGCGTCTTCATGAGCTGCATTTGGTCGTCCAGGAAGTTTTGCACAGAGTTATATGTCGTTTTTGCGAAGAATCGATTTAGACACGGAAATCGAGTCTTCGCAAAAACGACAGACGTTTGTACCAAAGTACAGAGACCACCGAATGCAGCTTAACAAGACGCGTTTGATGCGCCATATTTCATCTAAATCCGTTACGTAATAAGGACAATATAAAAGAATACGTACTTTGAATTGGCTGGATTCTGGAAGTTTCAGTACGTGTTGTTGTTGTTAGTACCACGTGATCATACACCTTGAATATATGATCAAAGTATTCTTGTTTGAGGGAAAGAACGTTCATGCCATGACGCTACTACTGATGCATTGTTTTATGTATATGTATGTACACAGATATACATTGTATATGTTTATATGTGCACGTATATAGACATGTAATACTATACCACATTTAGAAGGAAGATGTATATGTATATTGGTGTGTATATGTGCGTATATGTGTGTACATGTATGTGTATGTGCATGTATGCATGTGTGTGTACATATGTATGTCTATTTGCATGTATATGTCTGTATATTTCTCATTTATTGTTAAAAATAATACGAGCTATAACACGTTGTACCCACTGTGATCAGTAAGCGGAGACTGTGTGATATACATAACTGTATGATACAGTATAGATATATGTATTAGTGGTCGCGACATTGTCTGCAATTTCTTTGCCTATTTGTCACGATTGTTGTGTTTCTGCATTTATTATATTTAGTAGTTTACCCATGTACGCCGTCTTGCATTGTACGTATATTATACCATAGTCATGTATGTCTGCTCGTGAGGCAGTTGCCTCGATGTAATAAACTATTCTATTCTATAAATACATTAAATATACCAAAAAGCATCAATAAGTGAAAATAAAAATATGCTAAAAAAAAAATCTTTAATCCCTCCTATACACATTAACCAATAACCAATAACCAATAACCAATAACCAATAACCAATAACCAATGTGTATAGGAGGGAGAAGATAAACAAAGTAGCTTAACTTTTTTTTACAGGAATGAATGACCTTTTTGTGGAATTTATCGGGGATATGCACTTGAAAAAGTCGCGGGAATACTGGACGAGGCCTTTATCGGGGATATAAACTTGGAAAAGTCGCGGGAATACTGGACGAGGCCGGAAGGCCTCGTCCAGTATTCCCGCGACTTTTCCAAGTTTATATCCCCGATAAATTCAACAAAAAGGCCATTCATTCCTTATAATTCCAGCATTTGAAATAAATTCATCAAGAAAATGTGTTTATTTTCCGTTTTCTTAAGAATTGTTTTAACTGCACCTGACGGTTACGAAAAGTAGTTCGGCATGGAAGTTTACTGGGATATAAATTGTGGACAGAGACTTGCTACGGACTAACCAAATGTTAAGGAATTGTGTAAATATTTTTGTGCTGGAATTATTGGTTAATGTGTCAGGAGAAAAGATATTTTGTTAGCTTTTTTTTCACTTATTGATGCCTTTATGTATATTTAATGTATTGATATACCTCGGTTCATTACTTCAACTTGCAACCGTATGTACTGTTGTCGGAGAAGAAACAAACAACATAATTGAATGTTTAAGGTCAGTGGACTAAGGGAAATAACTCCCTCCCTCCTTCTTCCACCGAGCCATTCAGTTATCAAATAATCCACACATGCGTATAAACGAGAAACAAAATGTCTCATTTGCAGTAAGTACAGAGTTCACCTTTCTATGTACCATAAAAACACATTTATATCTGTCCGTATGTTCGTCTGTCCGATAGTTGAGTTAATGACCCGTCCTACACGTGATCATAATGTGATTCAAACATAATTACTTCGCGAATGTCATAGAGTATATGTATATAATTATTATAGCATACATGTGAACATTGTCTCTTTACTATATCCTATATGACACATGGAGTGGCCAGCTGGGCCATGTTTGTGTGTTCAAGCCATCAGCCAATTTCACATATTGGGCGTTTGACACAGAACGCAAAATGCGAAGTAGAACATAAGGTACAATGTAGCTATAGTCTGTTTCACGAAAGCTGCCCAAATTTTACGGCCATATAAACAATTCAAAAACAATATTTTTTTCGATAATATTAAATTAAAGGAAAATTTAAGAATGAGCCTTCTTTTTATTTCGTGAAATTTGGTCAAATATTGATTTTATTACGAAAAATTGATTTGTCTATGGGAATTTAACATGGGGGGGAAAAGGTAGAGGAGTTGTGTGAGGAGTAAAAAAACGAAAGAATTTGGCAATTGAGTCCGAAACCTAGCTAGATAGCTTGGAAATGATCTAACTAAGAAAACAAAAGTTAAATTTTAAAAATCGGTCCAGTATTTCTGAAATTCTAAGAAAATTCCCCATGTTAAATCCCCATAGACATTATGTCTATGGGGATTTAACATGGGGAAATTTTGTTTTCGCAATAAAATCAATATTTGAAAAGCCAGGACAACTCAACTGCCTAACATTACCGTACGGCGGATTGACTTGAAACCTCATCATTATACTTACAAATGTGTTATTATTGATATTGTCATTCTATCGTCCAGTCATTCGATCCGTTTTTGATGGCTTCATCCATCGATGTTACTGATTTCTTGTTTCCTTATGTTTACAGTGTGCTTGATTAGCATAATATGCCTACCTTCACACACAGGTGGAAGTCTCGGGCCTATGACACCCGTTTCCTCACACGCATGAGACAAATAACTACTTACATTCTTTGTTTCACTTTGTTAACACGCGTCAGAATAACTCAGTTGTTGAGTCTGACTACAAAATAACCTGAAATAAATGGGGCTGTGACTGTGGAAATGGGGCGAATGGGCGAATGGATGCACAGGCTGATCTGGATCTACACTGGTCACAAAGACCAGTGTAGATCCAAATAAGCCTGTGCATCCGCACAATCTTATCAGGATCTGAGCATTCGCCATTCCATCAATGAAACACCCGGCATGCTTCTAGCTTGTGATACAGATCGTTATCAAGCTACAGGAGTGTGCTATTTGATCAGTAGCTACACAGGTCACTAATACCATATGATACCAATTTCTCCAGTCACAGCCACAAATAAACATAGATATCTGAATGTTAGCCATGAGCAATCAGCATATTGTCCATCTCTGCAAACAAGATACGAATGCAAGATACAAGACACAGACAAGATACGAATGTTTCTATCAGGTCAGTCCCATTGTCTTTCGATCTCCAATCAGTGTACGGACAGTCGTGTTTACGATGTTTTCCGATCGTTCGCCTGCCTGATTGTTTGTCAATAGCGTGCACTGTCCGTTCACTTGACCAGAGTCCGCGTCTTTGCTATCTCTCTGCAGATGTCAATGACAGAATCAATGTGGTTTGTGTGATAGGCTGTGACAATATGAAAAGCACAGTCCGTGGCACAATTGAATAATTAAATAGACCAGCCTTAATAATGTATATTTGGTTTCTGATAGTCGCCTAATTATATCTTGTATTTCTTAGATTGTAAAATAAGTATCACAGTTATCAGCAGCAAAAGTAATAAAAGAAAATTACCCTTACGCCATTATTGTTAATAAAAACATAATATAAGATGTGCCCGTTTCGAATAAAAATGGTGGATTTTGATCGTACGACCGTTTATAGTACGGCAGTCTAACGTTCATCCAATACATTCTCAGACAGGGTCCATGACAGATCGAAGACTGTTTCGTTTTTTTCACACACATACGCCCGATTATAGATATATTCTGTTTGTTAGATGGTTAGATAACTTTAACACAACGGAACAAACCTAACATAGCGGTCTGACAAACGTCGATAATTGGAAATCTCGGCTGAAATTACGTCAGCTAAGTTCACGACGTCATATCTTGTGACGTCGTCAGACTCCCGAAGACAGGTTTTCTCGCGACAAGGCTCATATTAGTTGCCGTATGTGTCAAACGCTTGATGTTGTGAAACTGTACGAAGGCTTGTATATACAAAGATGGCGGAGATGGCAACTCAATGTACCATATACTATACCATGTATACAGTAACAAGAATATATTCACATATTTTATACTTATATATCACATCACTCTTATGAAGCAATTACCATTGACACCAAGTGTACCATATTTTTCTATCACCTAATTCCTTAATATGATTTTCATTTAAATAGTATTTAACGAGTTAATTTTGTAATTAAGTAATACACGAGTGTTATCCTAATTCTCTAAAGCAGTAGTTTTGGAGTTGAATTTTATTTCTAATCTATGCAATATTAGCAACTGAAATTGTTCGGTTATTTTGAATAGCGATACTATTATTATCAGTAGCATAATAACACAGAAGGTTTCGTTTGACTTTTGTTCTCCAAAAGGTCTGAGACTTGGTCCTATATGGGAAATATCTCAGTAATTACGCGTCTGTCGAAGAGCCTCTTGGATTTTGGCTACACAATGGCGTCAATGTTGGTCACCCTAAAAGTACGTCGCATACACGGACATGCTGCAGTGAGTTATGAAGCCAAATGGTTTTCCATGCAGCTGTTGAAGACTGCTCCGAGACAGTTTATGTTACATATGGTGTCGATTAAGTGTGCACAATTTGAATACACACAAGATGGCCGCCATCTATGTACATGTGTAAATGATTTCTTTTTTGGTAATTTTCGAACTACTGATGGTAGAAAAGCAGTGTAATTAGTGTATATTAATATATTATGGACCATGGTAGGATCAATAGAGATGGAACCAGTAACAATGCCAGATTTATCGTTTCCAAGATGGCCGTCGTATAAATTCAATTTATGAAAGCTACTATTATACTACCGCCTGCTCTAATTCTTGCCAACATTGGTCAATTTTTTTCTTCAAAATACTTGAATCAAGGTGCATGATATCACGTGCTTACAACACCAACAACAATGGCTGAACGTGTTGAAAGCGCACCCACTCCAAAGTAAGTATTATGTTATATTTTCCTTAATATGCAACGGATTTTGATGAAACATGGCGCAGCAAACGCGTCTTCGTGAGCTGAACGTGGCGGTCCCGGGAGTTCGGCACATACTTATGTCGTTTTTGCGAAGAATCGATTTCCGTGTACGATTATTTGCAAAAACGACAGACGTTTGGGCCAAAGTACCGAGACCACCAACTGCAGCTTAACAAGACGCGTTTGATGCGCCATATTCCATTAAAATCCGGTACATAATAAGGAAAAAATAAAGGAATACGTACTTTGAATCGGGTGGCTTCTGGAAGTTTCAGTACTTGTTGTTGTTGTTGTAACCACATGATCATACAGCTTCTGAATATTGTGCTTGACATCAAACAACTCGATTGGCTGAGCCAATGTTCGGAAATATTGGTAATATGAGCAAGAATAACTCAGGCGGTTGTGTACAGCAAATATGGTTTCATGAAGGCTTAAACAATTGATGGCTAATTATATTTTATCGACCATGTAGAGATCAGGGGCCCGCTTCACTAAACTTCGTACGACTAAAATGTTCGTGGGTGCAAATTTAAGATCGTCTGGAAATGTCAATTGATGGATTTACATTTATGGAGCATAGGCTGCATATACGCTGCATGATTGCATCAATGCAAAATGTTTGCCAAATAGTTCTGTATTCTATATGTTTTCATCCACACGAACTTGAAGTAGTCAACGAAATACACATGCATACTTGATTTATGGACACAGTAAGACAGATATACAACTTTAATGCGGACTTCAGTAACTGTGAAATCTGGGAATCGGGATGTCCGTCAAATGTAACAATTTTTCATATAGCTAACACTCGCCATATTGAATAAATTAATCTTGGGTCTTGTGGGTTTATTGACACAGTGAACGTTTTATATAATTTTGATATCGACTTAATTGTGTAAATAGCAGAAGTTCAAGACTCTCACCAACTATAAATATAGGATCTACTTTATAAAGACAATCATAATATCTTATAATAAGTAAAGTAGTAGTAGTAAGGGAGTCAAAATGATACCATCTACCGTGGTATCGTTTATAACCCTCTATAATACCCCCACCACCCCCGAAAATCAAAAAATTGGTTAACGAGGAAAATTGGGTCTCCCGACAGCAAATTTATGAATTTTTGGAGAAAATAATTTTGAGAAGAGGGAGTCCCAATTATATTGGTAATTGACTTTTGAAAAAAGTCGAAATCATTCATGCAAGTACAATAGTTTATATTCCTCATTTTTCTTCTCCGATATAGCTAATTTATTTCGCAGATCAGCAACTAATTCTACCAGCTCTATCTACCACGTTCACCTTTAGCCACCTGACAGCGTAGTTGCTTATGTCTACAAAGGGTTTGGGCACTAACGAATTTACAAGGGCATCTAGGGCATTGAAATTGTGGGGGGGGACACAAGGAAACTTTCTACGTCTCGCTAGATGCCTTCGTAGATAGTCTTTACACGTAAACGTCTTACAACAAGTCTCACACTCCATTATATATGTATATAAAATTTATCTGTTCAATTGGACGTCAAAAAAACATTATGTAAATTTTTGACGTCCAATTGAACAGATAAATTTTATAGGTTATACAAAAGTATATATACAAAAGTATAATACAGAAAATATGATAACGCCAGAAACTAGAGCAGAAATAGAAAGTTTGAGAAGAGAAGCCGAATCTCTAGGGATTACTTATAGTACACGGTTGAGAGTTAGGGGGTTGACAAAGCTGATAAATGCCACAAAGAATGAGGCGTTTATGAAGCGGTTTACCCGCGCCTATAAAAGAGGGGCATTTACAAACATCTCACTAGCGGATGAAGTTGGTAACAGAATTCAAAAAGAAAGTATTGCGAAGTTAAGGGCTAGTGTAATAAAACCTTCAAGCACCAATAATTTGTCCCAAATTAGACACACAGGCGGCCCAATACAAAATAAAAGATCTCTCGTTCGCGCGATAGTGGAAAAAGGTGAAGAAATATTGGGGGCTCACGATGAAACATTGGAAAAGTTAGAAAATGGAAGACGGTAGTTACATTATCCTTTCGTAAAAACATTAACATTAACGAGTCTGAACGCATGTCCGAGAAACTCGCTCCGTATCTAACAACCAATTTTTATTTGAGATATTCATATTCTTACAAGCTAGAACATATGGAGGAAATTAAAAATGGAAAACCTGTAACTATAATAATGCACAAAAATCTCGGTGGTAGCGAACCACTATCATCAATGAAAACCGTTAAAAAATGGCTGTCAGATAAGGAGCAAACACGAATAATGTCCGATAAAATAGACAGACCGAATACAAAGTGGAAGTTTGTAAGATGGGTAGAGGTTTTCGTAAAGCTAATACAGGGTAGTAGGGGAAAAGATTTGGGACTACAATCCAAAGAAGCGGCAGGAGGAGAACTTCCAGAATGGCTGAAGAATAAAAAAGGTATGTATTATTTAGATAAGTATAATGACGACCTTTGTCTGTTCAGGTGTCTAGCTATGCATATGACAGATAAAAGACACGACAGATGTACAGAAAAGGCGAAAGAACTTAGTAAGCAATATTTTGGTAGTAATGTGGTTTCACCAATTCCTTTTTCAGATCTGAAAAAGGTTGAAGAGTTTTTTAAAATCGGTATAGAAGTATATCAACCCACCCAATGTAACGTATGGTGGTTGAAAAAGGTACCAGCGCACTATAAGGCAATAGGTAATAAACCAATGACAATAGGACTGTTTAATAATCACGCATTTCTAATAAAAAACCTTAAAAACCTATCTAAAATTTACGCCTGCGATAATTGCAAGCAGAAATTCACGAAAGCGAGTAATATGAAGAGACACGGACCAAAATGTATGAAAGGTGAGACAAAAGTAGTTATATGTGATGGTAATTATTTAGAAGGCCGGCCCCTCGTTTCTGGAGTTCGTTCGAGAAAGCGTTCTAACCCAAAAAGTTTCTAACAGTTATGGGGCGATCGATTGGATGTACTCTGTGGAAAAGCGCGAGGGAATTCACATTCACCACGAACAGTGTGGACACGGGGGTGAAAGATGGATTTTAGGAGCTCCAGTAGATGGATACTGTCCAGAAACCAATACCGTATATCAATATCACGGCTGTTACTGGCACGGGTGTGAGATTCATGCAAAACATAGAAAAGAAGAACGCGCATCCACTATGAGAAGAGATACACTTATTAGAAGAAGCAAAGAATTCAACCTAGTAGTTATGTGGGGAATGCGAATTTCAAAGAACTGGTAAAGACATAAAGATCGGTTGCGACACTACTCTTTATCCATATCAGATAGTATACGATTTTGAGGCATATCTCAACCCAGAATTTGAAACTCTCGGTAATAATCTAGAGTACGAAGCCGAGCACGTTCCGGTAAGCGTTAGTATAGGAGATAATTTCTCAGGAACAGTAACTCATATTTGTGATAAAGATCCCGCAAAACTTATAGAAAAATTCGTAGAAGATTTTGAAAGTCAGGGGAAAAGCTATAAGAGAAGAAGTGTGGTCAAGATATGGGTTTAATACAGAACATTTACGTAAAAACCAAATCGCCAAGATCGAACAGTGGATAGAGCAAGTACCGGTTATAGGTTTTAACAGCAGTAAGTACGATATAAACTTAATAAAGAAATACCTAGTAGGCGAACTGGCATCAACAACAAAGAAAGTAATGGTCAGAAAACGTGCAAACGCAACAATATTTCTATTTACTCCAGAGTTTAGATTTCTTGATGTAATACTTTATCTAGGACCCGGTGTAAGTTACGATAGTTGGATAAAAGCCTACGAATGCAAAGGACAGAAATCTTTCTTTCCTTATGAGTGGTTCGATTCTCCAGACAAACTGGATTATCCAGGACTACCGGATATAGAGAATTGGTATTTATCAAACTATCTTGGAAAATGTTAATAGATGAAACAGAATTAAGTAAATGTCGTAGAATTTTCGAAGAAAATAATATGAAAACTTTCAGAGATTGGTTGAAATATTATAACGATTTAGATGTAGCACCGTTCCTAGAAGCGGTGGAAAAAATGTGTGAATTTTATAAACACAGAGGTGTGGATATTTTCAAAGATGCGGTAACACTACCTGGAGTAGCTATACAATATTTATTGAGAGGAACCATTAAAGAACAAAAATCTTCAAAGACGATTATACCGGAGGATGCTCTATATGCACCAAAAGAAGAAACATACGAAATGATGAAGGACGCTCTAGTTGGCGGTCCATCAATAGTATTTACACGATATGCAGAAGCTGGTGTTTCAAATATTAGAGTGGGTTCCAAACCTTGCAAGGCTGTTTTGGGGTACGACGCAAACGCGTTATATTTATCTACGTTAAATAAAGAGATGCCGTGTGGGAGAGAAACTATACACCTATAGATACCCCACATAACCCTAAATTTATTAAAAAGTTTTGTAAAAGAGTTTTATCCGGAGACTGGTTTGGGTTTGCGGAGGTGGATATAGAAGTTCCACACAACTTAAAAGATAAGTTTTCTGAAATGTCCCCAATATTTATAAACAGAGAAGTAGAGGTTGATGAAGTTCCCGCACACATGTTAAAATATTTAAAAGATACTGGCCGAACAAGAGGAGATGGAAAAAAATTGGTGGGATCTATGACAGCCACTAAAGTATTGCTGTACGCGCCACTGTTGAAATGGTATTTAAAACACGGCCTAGAAATAACTGGAGTTCATCGTGTTATAGATTATATTAGCGGAAAACCATTCGAATGGTTCGCAAAAGAAGTTACAGCCGCAAGACGAACGGGTGATGTAGAACCAAATAAGAAACCAGTAGCCGACATAATGAAATTATTAGGAAACTCGTGTTGTGGAAAAATGATAGAGGCAACGGAGAGACATTTAAATACGACATATACACAAAACGAAACCTGTGTTGACAAAGCATTAAGATCCGCGTATTTTGATGATTTGGAAGAGATAGGAGATGCGTACGAAATATCTTCAAGAAAACCCAGGTGTGCGGTAAAGAGACCATTCCATTGTGGAATAGCGGTTTATCAACTAGCTAAATTGAGAATGTTGGAATTTTACTACGAATTTCTTGACAAATACGTAAAAAGAGAAGACTTTGAATTAATACAGATGGATAAGGATAGTATGTATATAGGAGTTAGTGGAAAAACGATAGAGGAATTGATTAGACCTAACTTACTAGACGGGTTTGAAAAAGAAAAAAAGAAATGGTTGGCTTGGGATAAATGGAGCGAAAGAGAGCCCGGACTTTTCAAAATGGAATTTAGCGGAGATAGGGCGATAGCGTTATCTAGTAAGTGTTATTTTGTAGAAAAATTTAATTCTATTAATAAAAACTCTGCGAAAGGAATGTCCAAGAGAACTAACAATTTAAATTGGGATAGATATAAACGAGTACTAACCGAAACTACAGAAGATGGAAAACACATTATAGATGTAGCACAAAATAGGGGATTTAAAATGAAAGACGGTGTTATGAAAACGTACTGTCAACAAAAATTAGGACTCTCGGCATACTACGATAAAAGACGTGTGTTACCAGACGGAATACATACAGAACCTCTCTAATGATTTATTTAATAATTTTAAGAAAATTAAGAAAATTAGCGATCTAAAGACTCTGATGATCCGGGGGCAGCTGGGTGTCAGAAGGCACCGCGAGAAGTTCTTCGCGAACAAACCCTCGAGATGGCCCATCATCCAAATAGTAGAGCACGGGCTCATCGGGCTTGGTAATAGATCGATCTAGATGATATACATTGAGAGACCACACGGGATCAGTCGCGCGGCGGCTGCCACCTTCGAGCTCTCCCGGTTGATAGAGTACCGGACATCAATATCTGATGGAAGCCGTTGCTCCTCTAAACCAACGGGTCGCCCGCGCGAGACGGCAGAGGGCTCGCTCGTCACCCTTTTAAACTTGATGGCATCTACGGGCTTCTTACCTATCAATCTGGTCACCTCTCCGTTCAGTGCGGAGACCACGGCGGGCAGTCTGGCCACCCACTCGGTCGATCGCGAATAGAGGGTCTACAAGTTCTTTAGCGTATTGGTGTCCGAACAGTCTCTCAGCCAGGGTTCGATTGAAGCGTTCCACGATCCCCTGGTCCCGGTTGATGTTGACGCGGCCGCGTCTGATAGAAACTTCGTGCTTAGACAATAGATGAGAGACCGCGCCCATGAACTCGCGGCCGGGATCGACCTGAAGAAGATTCGGCCATTTGAAGAGGACTCCTCTTATATTATTCGGGAGAGAGCCTCGGCCACCTCCTTAGACTCTTTAGTGGCCAACGGCTCAGCCCCCTTATAACGACTCGCTACGTCAACGACTGTCAGCGCGTACTTGTACGTCTTACGACCGACGCGATCGTGAGGGAGAAACAGGAGGATCCGCTTGGTGAACTTGGTTCGGTACCGGCACGTCGAATTTCGGGCGCGGAATATTGTGAGGCGCGGGTAAATAGATCTGCCAGATGACCTGCTTCTTGAGCCATTCCTTGACAGCGTTTTCTGAAACCTTGGTCGCCGCCGCGAGGTTCTTGATGGCAGCGAGTCCCTTCCAGTAGCCGCGGTGGCTATAGTACACGTTCGCTAGCTTGCGCGTTAGGCGAACCGATAGTTTGGTATTAAGTTTGCGCGTGTTCATCGTATGCGATGTATTCTAATATATCTGACAAATCCAACATGCCCTCGCCAGATCGTCCGGTAACTGCGTCGATAATAATAAACCTTTATTGGAAGTGCAATCGCGATTGGGGGTTAAGTTTCTGAAGGAAATTGGGAAAATCTAATCCCCCAGGATTGGTGGAGGAATCTAACATCCGCTTTGCGAAAATGGGTGGCCGCTTTTCTCCCTCCGCCACGTCTCGAGAGAATCTCGGGCCAGACGAATCATACCCTTTGCACCAGCTATGCGGTGTTTAAGGGCAGTGTAGCCTACATCAATCATAGCAAAATAAAGTTCGTCAACTGACATCGTTCTATATATATATATTTATAAAAAAGTTATTTAAAATAATTAATTTAAAATCTCGATTGAATATAGTAGCCGACGAGACCCACCACACCCATTCCCACGACGATGAACGCGATCTCGCGGTCTTTTTGGGCCTCTGACGGTACATAGAAATCTGAAAGTTGGGGCTCGCGATCCAGCGGCGCGAGACTTTTTCTGCGGATATGCCAGCGCGTACTTGCGGTTGGCTTCTTCAACGTTTCTGAAAAGTTTGTGCGGCGTGATTTTCGCGGCGAAGCTCTTCATTGACCCAGTCAAGATGGGCGGTTTGTTTTTCCGACCACGCTTCCTTTGCGCTATTGAATTGTTCTACAGCTAAATCGTGACGCGTACTCTCCTCATCCGCGTTCGAGTTTTGTAGTTTAGAGAATAGAAAGTTGCTGCCGGTGAACGCAATGCTTTAAGAGCGCACCACCTATCATTATTGCGATTGAAGCCATTTATTTCCATAATTAACTGGTAGAATTCCAGCTTTAACTAGATAATCTCGGGTCCAAACTGCGGCCGCTACATCTAAGGTCGTGAGCCCTACGTCTCTCACAGTAAAGTCCAATTTGTGAGCGGATCCTCCTAGGGCCATCTTTGATAGTCGAGCATACCCGATACTGAAACCCGATATCACCACGGCGTGATAAAGCGCATTCACTAACATTTTACCGTCTTGTTCAGCCATTATTGCATATAAAAGGGGTCGCGATCAATGTTTAAATGGGGCGCATCCAATCGCGATTGGTGTTTCGTAACTTTCTTCTGAACACTGGCTGGTTGTTTTTTCGATAATGTGGGGTATTTCCACACGCACAGGGCACCAACAACTGCCAGACCAGCACCAACAACCCAACTCCAATTCACGAATTTGGGTTCAATCGGATTCGCCCAACTCCAACGGCGGTTGGTATTGGGTGACAAATTCTTTGAATTTGGGTGTGCTTCCAATTCGTGAATTGGGGGTGTACACAACTCTGTCTTCAGATGTTTTGCTGTCTCCGTCCCCGATTGCAACCCAAATCTCGATTGGAGTTTAGCCTCTCGAAGCTCGGCGAGTATTTTATCTTGTTTAACTTTTCGGGTGGCAGCCGCCACCCGCCCAGCTGCCTGTCTTTTGGGATTTTTTATATGCGGTATGTCATCCAGTGGCGGAGTTGGGTTCGATTGGGTTGGAGCAATCGGGTTCAACTCCGTCACTCTCGCGGGTGGGTGTGTCTTGTGTCATCATTTTCAGGGCTTATAGTTCGTGGGCATATATGTCCAAATTGACAGTGTTTACCCGTGGTCAACGCGGTTGTCAGCGGAGCTAAGTACATTCCAAACTTGTGATAAATTGAGCAGCAGGCTGTTCTAAGAGTGTGACCTATAAAAGGGTCAGTCTCTAGATCGTCAATCAATCCCGCGGTGTTTGGTATAGGGAGAAGTATACTAACGGCGGTTGCGTACAAATGAATAGCCGCCGATCCGAGAGTTTTTGTCATCTCCGCTCCCAATTTGGATTCGTATCGCGCATACATTTTATCGATCTCCGCATCTGACGTCTTATCCACCAGAAAAACTGAGAGACGCCTACCGAGATAATGCTCCGATTGTCCCCCAGCAACCAGCGCAGCTAGCTGCTCTCGTCGCGCCGCATTTTCATTTTCATTCGGAGTCGTTGCACTCAACCCAATACCAACCGCCGTTGGAGTTGATTCCGATTGCTCTGTCGGATCATTATCTATGTTGGCAGTCGGAGTTGAGGTTTCTTCTATTAGCTGATCGAGAAGTTCGTCGCAGTTCATTTTTCTTAAAATTAATTTAACTATTCTAACAAGTCTCATCACTTTAACATATTGGCAAGCGCACCACACGATACTTATGATCACCATTATGCTCGCAACAAAGCTCGCAGCGGAGCACCAAATTGTTAACATTGTTAACCATTGTTCAGCATTTGTTCAACATTTGTTAAGCATTTGTTCAGCATTGTTCAGCATTGTTCAGCAATTGCTAAGCATTGTTCAGCATTGTTCAGCATTTGTTCAGTAATTGCTAATTAATTATAAAATTAATTGATAACTTCGTAAGCAGTTGGTTGATCAGTCTTTAGCAAAAGCTTGGCGTGCTTAGTTTCCGAAAGCATCTGTCGAACCTCCAGGCGCTCCTCGCGCATTGGGATAACGTCATTCTCTCGAAGACAGTCATCGAATGAGTCTCGGTCCTTGCAGTGAAAGAGGGCGACCCATTTCGTTTGCTCGCGCAGATCCTTGAGGACGGCGGCGTGTACTTTTGAGTGGATATCCATACGCTTTGCCTAGCATGGCGGCCAGAAAATGCGAGCTCGGAGAGCATGTCCTTCTTTTTGGTCATCGCCGCCTTGGCCGAGCAATCATCAATCACGTATAGGGTGGGCTCACGCTGGAATCTTTGGTATAAACCACGCAACCAATCGTGAAGCCTATCACCGGGGTCAATAACGTATACCTCAGGGTCGGTCCAATATCCACGTTCGCCGCTGATAAGTAATCGTTGTGCCGCACAGTGGGACACAGGATCACAATGTGACGAAAGGCATCGCGGTAGGACTCCTCGAGCAAGTCGAGGATGAAAACCGTTTTTACCACATCCTGTCTGCCCACATATTATGGCAGAGTGGGCATCTCCAATCGTGAATTGGTATTGATTGCTAATTTTCTTAATTAATTCTTTAGAATTATCAAATTTATTAATTAATAAATCGTTAGAATGATTGCTAATTTTCTTAATTAATTCTTTAGAATTATCAAATTTATTAATTAATAAATAAAGTTAGATGATTTTTTTATTAAATCAATAGAGTGCTGAGACGTATCGGCCATCTTCGATGTTGAGTTGTGCGTCTGTAATTATATATAAGTACACGTTCAATGGCCCGGCTCCGTCCGCCTCTTTGGTTATCTGGATCGTCACACCCTCGCTAGCGTTCTCAACTTGGCGTCCTGCCGTGTATTTGGTCGTCGTCGCTGGCTCGCATGTCTAGCCATAACGCGTATTTGGTATTCAGGAACTCCGCGAGGGAGACGGCCGAGAAATGCAGGTCTTTGGCAACCGCTGCAACCTCCGGAGAGCGCTTAGAGCCGGCAGCAAACTGCTTTCTTACTTCGTACCACTGCTGGTGCGCGCGAAGACCCGCGCTGTAGAGTTGATTGGGAACTCCCTCGATCGTCACCTCTACCTTCGTGATTTTGGGGTTATAGAATTTGTCGGTTTTTCTAGCACCGAACGCGAACCGAGCATCCTCGAACAACATCATTATACCTTTCATCGAGCGGGCGGGTACGTTGACGTTAATATTCCACAATGTGTCGCCTTTGTCTTTCGTCATCTTACGATGGCGAAGAACTCGGTCGTAAAGTATGGCAACGCGCCCGGCGTACTGGGTTCTGATCAATCGCGCGAGTTCGGGCATCGTGACCATGTCGTACTCCAGCGAAACATTGTCGATCGTATACGTCGATAACATGTCGCTGGCTATGATAACTCGGCCGTAGTCGTTGAACGTTAGTTCGTATTCGAGGCGGTCAGCCAAAGCGCTCTGATAGTAGGGCATGTGACTCTCAAGCAACTCGAAGTCGAGCGGGATGTAGAAGCGGTTGCCGTAAGCGCCCGCGACCGCATTGTCACTCGCGTTGTTATCTACCTCGTTACCAGCCCCAATTCTAAGTTTGGTTACGTTCTTATTTTTGCTGGTGTCAATACCCTGATAGACAGCGTTTTCGCGCTCTTGCGCCGTCTTCCATAGGTCCTGATAACAATGGTAGACGTCGCTGTCATCGATCGACATCACCTCATTACCAGAAATCTTTATCATGGTCTTCTTGACGATGGCGCGACCAAGGTTCTGAACGACGGTTCGGTCCTCGTCCGTCGACGTCAGCGAAATAGTGAAAGCGAGGCGAACAGTACCCGGCACAATGACTTCGTTAGCTCCGATGTTGGGGAAGCGGACCAAGAGCTGCTGGTTCTGGTCGATTGTCGATGGGTTGTTCGTAATAACGACACTCTGTCTCACGCCTTTTGCCCCGAGGGGCTCACGCAGTCTGCGGTATGGATTGAGTTTGCGACCGTATTGACTCGAAGACTTATATTTTTAGTGAAACTATATTAAACCCTTATGGTTTTGTCTTTAATACATAATTAATTTTAAGAAAGTTATAAAGATGGATGATTTTAACATGGACAACTACGATCTCACTATGGGCGACCGAGACGATTACGTCGATGCGGATGCGGATGATTATGACATAGATGATTATAATGACGAAACGCCCTTGATACAGCCTCCAGTTCCAATCCAATCGGGGGAATTAGGTGGCGCTACCAGCAGCGTTGGTCAAAGTCGGGAATTACTTGATGGAGCTGTAGACGACTACTACAACGGTTTGGCAGAAAAAGGTGTGGTCCCATCTGTCGGTCGCGACTACTCCAAGTTCGAATTGGATCTGAACGGTAGATTGCGACTAAAAGCATCAAATGTCCCGATCGTCAACACGATGACCGGTAAACCCCTAGCGATGAGCACCATTGCCGGATACAGGGGCGGTGGCCAACTCATAAGGAGCGAACTAGGATTTCCAGATTGGACGCGTGGTAAAACAATTATGCCTACCCGCGCTGTAGAGGCCCTACAGTCTACCGACGAAACGATGGCGAAAACGGCCGCCGATATAGAAACTGTTGAGCTCAGCGATGTCCCTCGAGTAGCCACCGACGCTATTAACACGATGGAGCTCAACGAAAGTGAGATAGACGAAATATTCAGGACGATGGATGACCCACCGTTACCTCTTCGCGAACTCCGGGGCCTCGATAAGGCTCTACAAACGGTCCGGTGCGAACTGGTCCTTAACCTCGCCAAACTCTCGTCGCTGGATGAACATATCGCGCTAGAAGAAAGAAAACTGGAGGAAGCTGGTGGTGATAGAGAATCTACCGAGCGGATCAACAAACGCTTGCGGTCGTTGCGGGATGAAAGAGCAGCTCGTTTGGAGGCTGCCTCGACTAACCATGAGACACTCCGCACCCAAATAAGTCGGATCCGCGAAACAATCTCGAGGGTCCTGAACGAGGAGACGACACTCGGTGAGCGTCTTCGCACTCTGTTCAGAGAACAGGGCATCACGATAGCAAGCATCCTCGTTGCTATCAGCATGACTATATCGACCATAGTTCTAGCTTTCACTGGTGGTGCCGCACCAGCACCCGCACCAGCACCAGCACCCGCACCAGCACCCGCGCCATCAGGCGGAGCCAAGGAGTGGGTAAAAAAAAATAAAAAAAACAACTAAAAGCCCTAGCCAGTCTCCTGGCTAAATTAGCCGAAAAGGCGGCTGCCGCACTACCTGGACTGATCGGAAGTATCGTTTCTTACTTGCTATCTATATTATCAAAAACGGCCGGATGGCTAGCCAAAAATACTTGGGCTTTAATCGTGGCAATCGCCGGTCTCCTACTATTCTTCGCCAGAGAGTTCCTAAAACCAAAGCGCAAATAATCCGATCGCCACGAGGGCGACGACGAGCGCTAATTTCTCCTCCTCGTGTGTTGTGCTTCCAATTTCACCCAATCTGTGATTGATTGGTGTTTCTCCAATCGCGATTGGTCTGTTGATGGAACTCGATGGTGCATCCAATTTTACTAATGGGGGTACTGGGTTCGATTGTGTTGAGGGATGATGTATCCATTTTGTGTTTTGGGCGTTTTATGAAATCGGTTCCCTCAACACTGTTGAACCCGATCGTGTTGGGGGTGCGCTTGATGATATCCGTGTTCACGTTACCGTTGTGACCGATTTTTTGATTGGCGGTGGCGATTACGATCTGATTATTGTAACCATCAACCGGGTCGTCTCGTAGTATCATATTGCTCGGCGCCATATAAAGACCTATTCCAACTACATAGTCCACTGGGGTGCTGGCAGTCTGCAAAACGTCTTGATAATTCTGGATCGCCTTCTCCAGGTCCACCTTAGCTGAGATGGCGTCCTCAACAAGTACCAAGAACTGTTTTGCGCGTCAAACGCCGTTCCGAATCCTATTATAGAACTGCGAGTTTGTTTTTGTGCACCTAGTATAGCCCACACATATGTACGAATGGAGTCGTTGAGGCGAGTAACCCCGGCCTGAGTAAATCCAGTGCTTTTATCTAATATAAATGTACTCCATGCTATTCCAACTTTAGATGGTTGGTGTAGTGAAGCCGGATATGTTTGGTAGTAGGTTTTATCTGAGAACATATCAAGAAAAAAACTTGGTCTTTTATGTATTAGGAAACTTCTTGACGTGTACCTCATAGTTACTGCTATCGAATGTGCCATCAAACAACTTTTACATCATTTCCAGCTTCTTCAAAAAAGGGGTCGCCCATTGAATCGTTCTTGGTGTAAGAACTTTTTGTTTCCAATCACGGTTTGGGTCCACACCAAATTCGTCACATATCCGTTCGAACTCCTTACGGTTGTATGTGTTGGAAATGGGATTCCACCCGTCGTCTTGAGGTAGTGGAACACGTATTCTTTCAAAATCCTTCTAATAGTATAATAAACATGAAAGTTGTATAAGCTACTGCTCATCATGCTGTTACTTGGTTTTATGTGGTCTCCGAAAGATACACCACACCCAGTTGTGGCACACCACACGGCAAAATTTAGTTGGTTCTGCCAGAACTGCATCGGAGTTGCCCTCCATCTGTTTACCCCATCCACCGTACTAATCTTGGTCACCCTATATTTCTCAAATATGTTAGTGAAATTTGTGTCGAAACCCATGCCCAAACTGACTCTTATTTTAGGGTGCACAAGCCAACCAATGGTGTTCTTTTGAGCGTATACACCACCAACTTTATACTTTGCATTAGAGTTAAAGCTAAATGCTTGTGTATCCATTGAAAGATATTATTATGTTTGCTACTATCACTAAGGTTCAAAAAGGGAGTTGTGAACTTCAAAAATTAATAGACAACTGCTGCGGACAACGCCGGGTAGGCCTTAGATCAATAACGTTCACGGTCGGGTGGAAAAACGTTGAAACGCTTGAGTTTTTCACATTAGAAGTCGAGGGTGTAAGCCCTGTGGCTTTCGGAAACTACATCATAACTGAACCAGTGACCTCAGGATTTCGTAGAACTCCAGATGCTAAAGTACCTCAGGGTCTTTGGAGTTTCGGAGATCTCCAAGCTTTTGTCGCGGAGAAGATTCCTGATGTAGTCACTCTCGCAATCTCGAAAGCCACGGGGCTCACGACATTGACCGTTGATAGGCGTTTAAGGATCTCGCCGGGGTTGGGCTCACTGTTAGGATTTAAAATAACATACCCTTACAACGATGACGGAGTGTTTGATCCTGGCGAGCACGTCGGCACGACCCCGGTGAACTTCGCCGTCACGAAAACTCTCGGGGTGTACCTGGATCGGGTGAACACATCGTACAACACGGTAGACGGCACTCCCAGCATATTACTGAAAACCGTGCCCGCCAGCGACTGTTTCTATGGTGAGACCCTGACCTTAGACTTCCCACACCCCGAGATGAAAGTTTTGGAATCGGGACACATCCACGAGTTGAAGATTTCTATTCTTGATGATAAAGGGCGAGAGTTGAAGAACGATTACCCGATTTCGGTAGTCCTAGAAATTTCAAATTAATTAATTTTAAGAAAATTATTTAGAATTAAACGCATGTTCGTAATATATATTATCAACATTATTGAAAATGAGTATATACGGACCAGGTAGTTCTTCCGATTGGGTGACAAATTCAAATAATTTGGAACCGGCAGAAGGGGGATTCATCCCGACAGAGGGCGACTTTTTAACTACCCAAAAAACAAAGGCCTTGATCAATAGAACTATATCGAGGGCCACGGACGAGATTCACAAAAGTCTACTATCACACAACTTAGAGAATATGCCCTGGCTGTGAATACACAAAGTCGTGAAGAAACGCATACGGAACTAAACGAACTAGGTAAAAAAATAACCAAATTTAGAAAAGAGGCCCGGTTGGGGATTGATAAAGCCCGAGAAGACCGCCAGGTTGACATTACGGCGGTTTATGATGCGTTGCACTTAGAAGACTCTCTCAGCAAAGAAGCTACACTTGCTGAATTAGACGGGAAAATAATCGATTTTCGAAAAGAGGCCACGTCGGGTATTGAGAAAGCACGAGAAGACCACCAGGCGGACCTTACGAAGGCTTATGAGGTGTTGCGCTCAGAAGACTCTCTCATCAGAGAAGCGGCACTTACTGTACTAGATAAAAAAAATAACAAATTTCCGAAAAGAGACCCGGTCGGATATTGATAAAGTCCGAGAAGACCACCAGTCGAACCTTGAGGAGGCCATTGCGGAGGCTTATGATGCGTTGCGCTTAGAGAACTCTCATAGTAAAGAAGCGACACTTACCGAACTAGACGGTAAAATAGCCGAATTTCTGAAAGAGACCAGGTCGGGGGTTGAGGGGGTCCGAGAAGACCACAAAGAGGCCCTTGCGGAGGCTTATGGGGCGTTACGCTCAGAGGACTCTCTCAACAGAGAAGCGGCACTTACTGACATATACGAAAAAATAACCGAATTTCTAAAAAAAGAGATCCCGGTTTGATCTTGATGGAGTCCGAACGGGTATTGAGAAAGCCCGAGAAGACCACCAGGCGGATATTACGGAAACTTATAGGGTGTTGCTCTTAGAGGACTCTATCAACAGAGAAGCGACACTTACCGAACTAGATGGAAAAATAACCGAATTTCAAAAAGAGGCCCGGTCTGGGGTTGAGAAAGCCCGAGAAGACCACAAGGTAGCCATTGCGAAGGCTTATGAGGTGTTGCGCTCAGAGGACTCTCTCATCAGAGAGGCGGCGGTTGCTGAACTAGATGGAAAAATAACCGAATTTCAAAAAGAGGCCCGGTCGGGTATTGATAAAGCCTTAGAAGGCCACCAGGCGACCATTACGGAGGCTTATGATGCGTTGCGCTTAGAGGACTCTCTCAGCAGAGAAGCGGCACTTACCGAACTAGATGGAAAAATAACCGAAGTTTCTGATAAACTGAAACATGATCGTATAGCCGCGACCAAAGCTCTTGAGGAGGCCTCTTATGAGATTCGTACTGAGGCATATAACGCAAACAGGGCGCTTGCCGGAATAGTGAAAACAATGAAAACGCCAAAACGTGTCATAACAGTTTGGGCTGAGAAGCGGGGCCCATTGATTGAGGGGCACTATGAATATTCGTTCTGTGCCAAAGCGAGTAATAAATATGGGGATACACTATGACAGCTGCAGGTGAAGTTATCCAAATGGCGGTCTGCTCGGTTTAATGCTAGTGGTAAACCTGTGGGCGCGGTCGCGATAAATATTGTAGTAGATGGGGAAGAACGGGGGATTGGAGTCACTAAAATCTCTGCAGATATTTCGACGGTGGTTTCGTTCGCCGGTGATGATCGAATTAGACTTTCCAAAGGTAGTGTTATTAACTTTGTTACGAAAATCGGTGACTCAGAGAGTTTTTCCACTATTGTCTCATTGTTAATTGAACTTATTGTGTAAATACTAATATATTGAAATAAATTTGTAAAATTTAAATATGAACGAATCAACGCTTCCAATTGTCAATACCACTCCATCAACACTGTGTACAATTAACGAAACAAGTTCAGATTTTAGGTTGAATAATATCGTCGCTATGCAGGATATTTTAGTTAGAGAATATACAAATAGAAAAATAAACGCTAAAAAATATAGGCGCGCGGTGAACATGGCTGAAGTATCTAGCACGGCTCTGGCGAGTGTTTCTGTGTTGTGTGGGGCGGGGACAGCTGCAACTATATCCACCATTATAACGGTTCCCGTAGCGGGATTTTATGTGCGGTGTCGGCCGTTTCTGGGTTGTTGTGTATGGTAATTAGGGCGTCGGGTGGAAAACTCGAGAAAAAATGTAGAAAACATGATAGAATATCCGTTCTCTCCGCCAGGTCTAAGAAAAATAGCATCGACGTTATGGTGTCCAAAGCGTTGGCCGATAAGAAAATATCAAATTTAGAGTTTGAATCCGTGGTGGAAGAAATGCGGAGATATGAAAAATTAAAAATGATATAAGAATCAAGGCACGCGCCACCATGCCCAAGATTGAGTGTACTTGAGTGTACTGATTGGGATAAATTTAGGGAAAAACTTGGAGATAAAGTCGAAAGAAATGTTACATCACCATTGTGTTTTTATTTTTTAAAAAATAATTAATTTTCTTATATTGGTGCAGTAAACAAATTTACATACCTATGCAACATGTGTTTTTCACTGAGAATTACGCCGTAATCGCATAACAAATTCAGTCTAGGATTACACTGTACACACCGTCTGTGTAATTGATACACTGGGCTCTGTTTACCTCGGCTATCAATTTACGCATGGTTCATAACCCGTGTAATTGAAACATTGTCGTAAATCGATTAATTGTACAACACTAGGTAGTGTTTATCATAACAGCCTTCGTGGTCGTTTTGTGGTTAAGTCGATAATCTATAGAGACGAGGGTCGTGGGTTCGCGCCGCGGTTGGAGCTAAACATTTTTATTTATTTATTTCTATCCCTACAAATGTGGTCGCTATGGTAAACAACTGCATGACAACGGCGTTCGGAGTCCGACCGCTGTTGTCATGGTAAACAACTGCATGACAACGGCGGTCGGACTCCGACCGCTCGAGGTTGATGAAAAATAATTTTCAGATAGCCCGTTTACATACCTTCGATAAGAAAAAAATACACTCGCTATAAATTAATCAGTAGTTTTTTTTTTTTTTCAATAATAATTTTTCAAATATCCTTTTATATTGCTATATCGTAAAAATGTTTTGCATCGTAAACGAATCGTTTTTTTTTTTTGGGTTTTTTTATAGTTTTATATAATAGCCTTAGTTTCATATCCGATACGCATTATCTGTCTTAATGTTCGTATTTGCCTCTTGTATAGTTGACATAATTGACGGTATAATATTGGAAATGTAACGTTTTTATCGGAGCGTAATAAATTACGCTGGTATTTCATATATTCGATATCGCCTAGTGTTCTCATTTTATAGAATTTATATACAGGATTATAACCCCCGTATTCTTCGTAAATAAACTTCTTCAACACAGTCATTAAAAATTTTCAATTCAAATTGTATTGTATTATCCATTTTCTCTAATAATATTGGTACTCGTTTTTTTCTTTTTTTTTGTTCAATTTCCAATTAGAATTTTCAAATCCATTACAATATGATTGTAGAAACGCATATCCGTAAACGAATCGTTGATTTTAAACGGTTTTATAAAATTAGTTTTATGATGTTCCGGTAGTTGTTCTCCGATCCTATTTAGTCGCTTCGTTTCACGAATTTGATCCTTGTACCGGCGACATAATTGCCGGTATAATATTGTAAATGCAACGCTTTTATCGGAGCGTAATAAATTACGCTGATATTTCATGTATTCGATTCTGCATAATGTTTTCAATTTATAGTAATATTTTTCACCAAAGACCAAAGACATTACAAAATTCCAATTCCCATTCTATTTTATTATCCATTTTGTTATAATATTTTATTATAACCTATGAAATGTATCTGTTCAATTTGGACGTGAAAAACATGATGTATTTATGACACCAATATATACTTTCAAAAGTCAATTACCAATATAATTGGGACTCTCCCTCTTCTCAAAATTATTTTCTCCAAAAATTCATAAATTTGCTGTCGGGAGACCCAATTTTCCTCGTTAACCAATTTTTTGATTTTCGGGGGTGGTGGGGGTATTATAGAGGGTTATAAACGATACCACGGTAGGTGGTATCATTTTGACTCCCTTACTACTACTAAAGTATATATATATAATAGGGAAAACGGCCCCCAAAAAATAATCACGTATAATTTTTATTGTATTTGTTTT
This sequence comes from Conchocele bisecta, assembly GCA_029237695.1. Taxonomy (NCBI): domain Eukaryota; kingdom Metazoa; phylum Mollusca; class Bivalvia; order Lucinida; family Thyasiridae; genus Conchocele; species Conchocele bisecta. The sequence continues at coordinate 76,039,594 of CM055277.1, forward strand.
TCATAGTAGGCCTATATATCTTGTATAATGTAGTATAATGAATAATAATTATAATTAATATAATTTAATAAACAACACAAAAAGTGTGTTATATTACCGTATTTTATCCGTATTCGTTACAAAATATTTTCATATTTTTCGTGAAAATCGTTACTCGATGTCACTAGCCTGATGGTCAATTATTTTCTATTGATTGCATCGCAGGATTAATCCAATTATCGATGGGTGGGGTAGTTTTTCGGCTAAAGTGTTTGAACTACTAATTGCTAAATAATAAAACAAGAGGGCCATGATGGCCATAATTCGCTCACCTGACTCCATGAACACCAGAGGAGAATGTGACATTGAGTTCATGTGTTTTAAAAAAATTGTGCTATTTTTAGATGGCGGTCATCTTGGATTAAGCGATGACTCTCATTTTACAAAATCTGAAAATGCTTCACCCAGCATCGGCCATGTGGTTCCTGAGAAAAAGACTTTAAAAATCTTGAATAAATGGACCTTTTGGTGGCCATCATGGATGACATAATCATCCGATTCCGACAAATATTGCACCAGAGTGATCGCCTCATTGATACCTTCAATTTAATATATGACATGACCATATTCAGTCAAAAATAAAATTTGAGCCCAATTTGACCCCACGGGCCACGCCCATTTTTGACCCCGGGGTCACCATTTTAACAACTTTCAAAGAGCAATGTACATCGATCATTCTTACCAAGTTTCGTGGAAATCCGGCAAGCGGTTCATGAGAAGAAGATTTTTTAAGAATTTATGCTATTTTTAGACGGCGGCCATCTTGGATTAGCGATGACCTCCATTTTAACAAATCTGAAAAGGCTTCACACTTGGACCATAACTTTTAAGTTTGGCTACCATGGGCCAAGCGGTTCATGTGAAGAAGAATTTTGAAATCTCTAATAAAAGAACGACCTTTTGACCTTTCGGCGGCCATCTTGGATGACATAACAATCCGATTTCGACAGAAAATGCACCAGAGTGATCGCGTCATTGATACCTTCAATTTGATATATGACATGACCATATTCGGTCAAAAATTAAATTTGACCCAAATTTGACCCCACGGGCCACGCCCATTTTTGACCTCGGGGTCACCATTTTAACAACTTTGAAAGAGCAACGTACATCGATCATTCCTACCAAGTTTCGTAGAAATCCGGCAAGCGGTTCATGAGAAGAAGATTTTTTAAGAAATTATGCTATTTTTAGACGGCGGCCATCTTGGATTAGCGATGACCTCTATTTTAACAAATCTGAAAAGGCTTCACCCATGGACCATAACTTTTAAGTTTGGCTACCATGGGCCAAGCGGTTCATGTGAAGAAGAATTTTGAAATCTCTAATAAAAGAACGACCTTTGACCTTTTTTCCCGGCGGCCATGTTGGATGACCTAACAATCCGATTTCGACAGAAAATGCACCAGAGTGATCGCCTCATTGATACCTTCAATTTTATATATGACATGACCATGTTCAGTCAAAAATAAAATTTGACCCCAATTTGACCCCACGGGCCACGCCCATTTTTGACCCCGGGGCCCGGGGTCACCATTTTAACAACTTTCAAAGAGCAATGTACATCGATCATTCCTACCAAGTTTCGTCGAAATCCGGCTAGCGGTTCATGAGAAGAGATTTTTTAAGAATTTATGCTATTTTTAGACGGCGGCCATCTTGGATTAGCGATGACCTCTATTTTAACAAATCTGAAAAGGCTTCACCCATGGACCATAACTTTTAAGTTTGGCTACCATGGGCCAAGCGGTTCATGTGAAGAAGAATTTTGAAATCTCTAATAAAAGAACGACCTTTTGACCTTTCGGCGGCCATCTTGGATGACATAACAATCCGATTTCGACAAAAAATGCACCAGAGTGATCGCCTCATTGATACCTTCAATTTGATATATGAAATGACCATATTCAGTCAAAAATAAAATTTGACCCCAATTTGACCCCATGGGCCACGCCCATTTTTGACCCCAGGGTCAACATTTTAACAACTTTGAAAAAGCAATGTACATCGATCATTCCTACCAAGTTTTGTCGAAATTCGGTTGGCGGTTCTTGAGAAGAAGATTTTTTAAGCATTTGTGTTATTTTTAGACGGCGGCCATCTTGGATTACGTAATGACGTCATTTTAACAATTTTGTAATCCCCCTACCTAAGGACCATGACCATGAATTTTGGTGACCATAGGCCCAATGGTTACCGAGGAGAAGACGTTTGAAAATGTTCACGGACGACGACGACGACGGACGACGACGGACACATTGCGGTAACAATAGCTCACATTCGCTCAGGTGAGCTAAAAAGAAAAATATTTACTCATTTACATAGCAATGCTTGCAGGTGATGCGAAAACCCTTCGAGACCCAGGCATATGAAGTATGTCGAGGGGTCCGTCCGTACGATTTGCGTATAATTCCATGTCATTCTTCGCGGACTGGAGGGTGAACAGTGTGTAACAGAAGTCGTCTGCGACTTCCAGGTTGCCCTTTCGAAGGGAGTGCAGTATGTGTTTGGTGATGTCCGCGTGCGCTGTTGTTCATTCCACTGGAGCCAGACGGAGCCATATTGTACACAACCACTTGATGATGCTATAGATATATGGGAATTTGCACACACAGTCTGCTCAGGATCTACACTGCTTCCCATCTTGTACATAACCGCTTCTTGACGTTATATAGCTATATGTGAAATTACACTCACAGATCTACACTGTTTCCCATCTTGTACATAGCCACTTGTCGATGCTATAGGTATATTGGAATATGCCCACACAGTCTGATCAGGATCTACACTATTGCCCATCTTGTACATAACCACTTTTTGATGCTATAGCTATATGGGAAATTGCACTCACAGTCTGATCAGATCTACACTGTTTCCCATCTTGTACATATAACAACTTGTTGATTCTATATATGGGAATTTGCACACACAGTCTGATCGGATCTACACTGTTTCCCATATTGTACATACTCTCTTGTTGAGGCTATAGATCTAGAGGGGAAACTTGCATTCAGTCTGATTAGGGTATACACTGATTCCCATTTTGCAATCTATATATTTGTTTTTATAGCCATACTGTAACTTAAAATATGTAATTTATTTGTTGCAATATAGCCAGCCAGCACATAACGGAATTCGCAGTCTGATCAAGAACTACTCTGTTCGCCAACGTGTTATTGTCTACATGTGCTGTATTTATTCAAATCTATACAAGACTATTATTATCGGCTATAACGAGTTGTTATTAATTGTGTTGTATCCTACTAACATGCAAGGTGTTAGATAATGGGCCTTTGTCTACATAAAGGTTTGAAAAACATCCATGGTAATTGATAAGACCATACACAAATATAAAACCAATATATTATACATGCATATTAAAGTTCGTTTTCATCAATATTCATAATACAAGTTAATTTATTATTGTTATTTTAGATGAATATTAAGAATATTTTTTATATATATGTAGAAAAAAAAAATATATAATAGGGGCCGTTTAGTAGGGGCCGTTTTGACCAAATTCCCAAAACTTGGGGGCCGTTTTGACCAAATCCAGGCCGTTTTTGACCAGGGGCCGTTTTGACCAAGGGCCGTTTTGACTTGCTTCCCCCTGTGACCATGGCGTACATTATTGGAAATATAAACCGCGACAAACAAGTATTATTTTATTTATTGTTATGAAGACCGGAATAATAATAATAATTATTATAATAAATATGCATAATAACAACTGAAATTATTGTTTTTATTTTTTGTTTGATTTCCGTAATAAGAATTAACCCATATCAGCTTCAACGAGATTTTGCGAGAACACGCGGGGACGCTGCATTCACCGTTGTTCAGTGTTGATAAATGCAAAAAAACAACCATGGTTAGCCCTTTATTATGCACCAATTTCATTCTCTGTACGATCCAATATTCAAACTGATGACTTACAAATGCTCTGTGAAAGACATAAATATCAGTTTACGCCCTTGATATCGCCATTACAGGAACAAATCGCCCCCTTTTATCGTTTTGCGCATGTTACCAAGCACTTGTCATTTTCCTTCTTTTTTAGTTATTTACTATTCAAAAGTGTGATAAAAAGCGTGTAAGATCCCATCGCTGTTTCAGTCAATTGTACACCCATATCAGTTTCTAGTTAATATGTTTATTTATTCTGTTCAGAAAGGGAATTAATATTTTGGGAGTCGAAAATAAAGTTTTTTTCCCCTTTCATTCAATGTTTATGAACTATTTTTAGACATGTTAATCATCAAATTTGGGTGAGGGTAAAGTTGATAGATTTATCCATTGATGCCTGCTGGAAGGAATTTATGTTTCCAAGATTTTGATTGGCTGATTGCCGTCGTTCATCATTGTGTGAAAATGTTAACAAAATTGAATGGAAACCACACAAGTTGTAGAGCGGGGTCGGCCCACCATCAGTAAACCCATTTAAACCTATGTTACTAGCTTCCACTGTGCGTGTGCTGAAAGTTTCCTTCCCTGTGATTTTTAAATGTTTGAGAATCAGTGCAGAAATTATCGGCGACACAAATTAAATCTTATTCCATAGAAGTATAGTAGCGTCCCGTATAGCCGTGAGTTCCATGTATTTGCGGTACACTATTTCCATATATGCTATTTCTGGCATTAACAAACAACTGTGCCACCAATCTGTAGTTTACATATGTAAACGTGTAACTAAGACAACGATTTTGCACTAAATCCAGAAATAATTCAAAATGTAACATTTTCTGGTATAGTTGCGTCCCGTATAACCGCGGGTTCCATTTATTCGCGGTAAACACTATTTACGGCGTAAGCAAACAACTGTGCCACATATCGGTTGTTTACACATGCAAATGTGTAACTTGGACAACGATTGTTTCAGTTGAGAAAAGTAATTAAAATGTACATCACTTCATTTGTTACAGTTTTCAAGATATTTTCCACTGTTGACATGTTTCCTTTTCAAGTTGTGTTACCATGAACACATTTGGCACATGTATAGCTCACCATAGTATGTCAAAAACACTTCTTTGAAATTGCCTCGCCTATATGGGAATATAAACAAGATGACGATGCATGCACGTCACTTCGTCTAATAAGGTTCCAGCCAGTTTTGTGCTGTGCATTCAACTTTTGTTTTATTAAAATATGTGGAAGTAAGAAACAAAAGACTAATTTTCAGGATTTGTGTTTTATTTCATATGTGATTTATATTCGAAGCACTAGTACCGTGGGTATACTGACCTGCTGTCTACATATGTAATCTAACACTTTCCTAAATATGACGCCATATGTACGTAACACACTGTTGTATACATGAAGGCAGGTTTATCTGATGTGTGTTTATATATGGAAAATCAATATTTTGCGTTAATTTTTACCAGATTCAAATGAAGTATAGCGTGACATAGACACTCAACATACAGGCAGCCGAGTAGAGCCGAAATGAAAAATATCTAGTCGGCTGTACTCGGCCACCCCACCCCATTGTAGCGTAACTAGAAATTTACATACCGGAGGCATACCGAATACTGGTCAGACTGGATGCGAAGACTGATCTGGCCATTCTGGGTCTTCACTGACAGCAAATACATAACTGCTTTGTAAGATTAATGTACAAACATAGATCATGTGATCTACTGTAGATAACTGTTGGTCACATAAACAAGATTCAATTGTTAAAAATGCCGTGGTGGCCGAGTTTACCCGATAAAACGGCCGAGCACAGTCGACAACGGCCAAATTGACATGACTACCTTTGCCCGTTAATGTTGAATGGTTGCCAAATGCATGGGCAGAATATGGCAAATGACTCGTCAAAATGCGTAACATAGTCTAATCTATTTATAAATATGTGAAAATCCCATAATCAAAACTGGATTTGCACAGCGTGTATGTTTACGTCTTAGACGGCCGAAAACACCCGACCCCGCTCTAGTTGTATGAAGTTCTGTGATCGACATGTTGTGTATCTGATGATTTAATATACCGTAAAGATTCTAATAGACGCCCGGTGGTGTTCCGAAACACATTGTGTTCCATTTCACAGGGCAAGGCACATGGCTACAATGTGCGAGCGCATCAGCGGGAAATATGAATTCTATATTTTAAATTTAAATAAAGAACATTCGTTGTAAATAATTTTCATTTATATAACAAAGTGTACTTTTCGAATGCGTTAATTACTGGTAGTGTAGTTTAGCTAGCTTCGTAAAATCATGAGTATTTGATAGCACCGGTTGTTGATACTTTCAATTGAAATATCGCCTGTACGAGATGTCACATGACGGTTTGTCAAAATGGCGAAATGGTACATGTCTAAATATTTCAGACACAAAACATGACGACCAGGCTTATCCTATCTTCATTAATGGCTTCCTCATATTGGTATCTAACCACCCTATGCTATGGGTGACCTTGACCGTCGTCGGTGATCCACCTTGTCATTCTGTAGCCCACCCATGCTGTCCGCGTGTCAAGGACCAAGATCAAATGACATCAAAATTAAAAAAATTTGCAATGTGTGTTTCGCATCTATGAGTCGGATAGACTGGAACATCATATGCTTGTTTATTATCATCCTTGTTTTCGACACGCCTGCTTTAGCAGAAGGCGGGACTATAGTCGCCGCTTTTTCCGTAGTCCAAAATGTTCAATAGTTTCTACAAGCTTTGTCATCATGGTGTAACTTTAATATTACTTCAATATTTGGACACTTGATACATGTGAGCATTTGGAACATTCTCATGCCACCATTAACATGACCTTGACGTTTTTTAGCTTCACATTTTTGCTGAAACACTTGGCCATTTTTTTGCGTCAAAAAGTTTGTACAAGCTTCTTCATCATGGTATAACATTAATATTACTTGAAGCATTGCTTCAATATTTGGACACTTGATCCAATGTATATGTAAGCATTTTGAACACACTTACGCCGCCATTCACATGACCTTGACCTTCACATAGTTGTGGAAACACTGCCATTTTTTTATGTCAAAATGTTTCTTCAAGCTTGACCTTTTTCGTGTTTTAAGCATGCACTACTCTGACGGTTTTTGTGATGCTTACTTTATAGCACATGCCCATGACAGCAGATGCGACACAGCTTCCGTGGCGGAATTCTTGTAATTATATGGCCCAAATAGGTGGCACCCATGCCCATGGTCATGGTAAATTTACTATAAACTCCCATGGCGAGCTTGACATGATTCCCGCGTATGGAAGGTGTTCGAGCCAATTCCCACCCTTAAATATAAGCCAAGCAAACGATCAACATGATTCGCAGCCATCTGCTTATGTAATTACATGTATTTACTCTCTCGATGTCTTTCCTCTTTGATATCCATATTCTATGACACAGTTATTAGAGATACATAATTGCTTTTCATTTTGTTTTGTAGAAAGTGATCAATCACGTGTGACATTTATGTTTATTCAGTGACTTCATAATCCCCACTGTGGCTCACTGTTTGAGAAGGCTAGAATGAACTTCTACTTGAGTATCCAGCAGTTTGAAGTAATTATACATGTTTGTATGACCTGTAGCCGATTTCATCAAAATTGCAAAAGTATGCTTATCTAGCAAAGTATACTTTGATGGAGTAATCATTGATTTTTCCGAAATGCATTATTTCATACTGAACTAACGTTTGCATATATTTGATGATTAAAACTATGCAGAATTATTGTACTGAATTTATTACATTATCACAGCCAAAATGGCTGTGATAATGTAATTTATTATACACCTACCCATGAAATACATAGTTATACGATGTAAATAAAAGTCATATGTTCTCATCGATGAAATAAACATCTTCCGGTGAAAATACGACTACTTCCGCCATCTATATTCATAACGCACACCTGCAGTGTCGTACTGCAAATAGGCTGCAAATACACATTCATTACCGTATACAGTGTGAAAAACTGTTAATTTCCATGGAGCAATATATAATAAATAGAATATTCATATTTTTGCAACGAATATGACATATATGTTCATCTCGTGGTGTGGAATGTCCATATTTCACGAGTGCCGTGACACTCGTGCCTCACGGCACTCGTGAAATATGGACATTCCACACCACTCGATGAACATATATGTCATATTCGTTGCAAAAATATGAATATCCTCTATAAATTCAGTATAATAAAAATTAATAAATTTATCCTAAAATTGAAAATTTCTCCCTCAAAGTATACTTTGCTAGGAAAGTATACTTTGCAATGTTGGTGAAATAGGCTACAGGTCATTATAATTGTATCTGTCTGTTTTCAGGATGTTTTTCTAATGATTAGGCGGAAAAAGGCAACAATCTTCACAGATGCAAAAGAATCAACAACAGTTTTAGAAGTAAAAAAGATCATAGAGGGTATATTAAAGCAAAAGTCAGAAGATCAGAAATTATTTAAAGATGATCAGGTACAAATGACATGTTTTTATGCCCTTGACATACATGCATATTATATTTATCAGGGAACGAGCTTTGTATTGGCCGAATATGACTGATAACTTAATGTCAAATCAGGCATTGGCCTGATACAATATGAATATCCAGGTCACAACAAATTGAAATGATGTTACCAAATGACGCAATGTAAGCAAGTTCACATTCACTTCAACAAAAACTATTTTATATTTTACCACCAGATGGCATGAAACGTTACCTGATAAATAGAACACCAGCCTGGTGTCTGTTGGTATTAAGTTTATCAGGCTTGGGTAAACAACAGGAGGAATTCCTTGGCAAGCCTCGGCATTCCTGCGTGTTTCCTAGCATTGCCTAATCAACTTGTTGGTGTGGTATGGACCTGGCACCAGTTCAGGTTATTCTAATTTCAGGGCTGAATAAATATTTTTTCGATGTAAATATTCTGTTCTGATTTTGGGATTTTCTGTCCGATGCAGCAGGTTGAATACGGGATCGAACCCATTGACCCGGCCTTAAATGACCTTAGCTGTTGATAGGCCGTTAAACACAAACAACAACTAATCAACTTGATATCAAAGGACACTAGACTGGCATTCTCTAAATAGCAGGCCAAAAGGTACATATACATGTACAACTGTATCTGTTTCGTGCACACATGCCCAATTTTTATTGTTATATAACCATTGCAAAAATAATATTTGTTTTGAACACGACTATTATTGTCCAAACATTCCTCAAATTGTTTGTTTTCCTTCCTTGTATAAAAAATCATAAACTTTTCATAAAAATCATAGGTGGCTGGATTAGCTTAGTAGGTAGAGTGTCGGACTGCGGATCGGGAGACCCCTGGAGCCTATTTCATCAACATTGCAAAGTATACTTTACTAGCAAAGTATACTTTGAGGGAGTAATCATTTATTTTTCCTGAAATGCATTATTTCTTATAGAACAAACAAATGCATATATTTCATGATTAAAAGTATGCAGAATTATTATACTGAATTTATTACATTATCACAGCCAAATTATTGGCTGTGATAATGTAATAAATTCAGTATAATAAAAATTAATAAATTTATAAAATTGAAAATTTCTCCCTCAAAGTATACTTTGCTACTAAAGTATACTTTGCAATGTTGATGAAATAGGCTACAGGTTTGATCCCACCTGTGCCGCTGTGAATGGTCGATTCGGCGTGTCCTTGGGCAAGACAACTTCGTGCTAGCCTAGTCCTATCGGATGGGGACTTAAATAGTTGGTCCCGACATGCAAGGTCATCGAGCCAGTGCCATCGTTAAATCAATGCATTTACATAAAAATCATAATCAAATCCTGAAAATCGTATTACCTCTTTCAACCATAAATAACTGAAATGGAATTTGATATGTTAATTGTCCAACCAATCCAATTTTCAGACTAGACCATTTATAAAAAATTACGACCCTGCTAATCTGGATCTACACTGTTTTGCAAACACCACAACAGAGGTCTGTATTGTTTAAGCATCAATGAAATACCCATCGTGCTTCTAACAAGCAATTTTGTTTGTTATCGGGCTACAATGCATGAATGTGCTTTTTGATCAGGAGCTATACTGGTCACAAATCCCATAAGCCCCAGTCACAACCACAAATATATACATCAGCGCTCTAGATAACATGCATATTGGCGTATTTTACATACTTATTTTTTAGCAGAATATGCATTGATTATCAAAAGTGGGAGGACTAAATACTCACAGTATAAATGTGAAAATACGCATTGATTTTCAATTGAGTAGTCAAAATACTGTAATAAATTTGAAAATTTACTTAGTTGAGCTGCAAAAGCTCAAATAAGTGTGAATTTTTAAATTTGTTTTGTTTTGTTGTCATTTGTTCCCTGTTTAATAATGAAGAAAATCAATAAGACAAGTAAAATGTTCATTGAATTTGAAATAGGGGGTATAATACTCTTTAGATACAACACTTATCTGGAGCTCTGATATACGTGTATGTTCCATTTCAATGATTTGTAAATCGTTATTGTTTCAGCCGTTAGACGACAATAAAACACTGGGCGACAGTGGTTTCACGAGTGCCACTGCACGAGCACAGGCACCCGCCACTATTGGGCTGGCTTTCCGGGCGGATGGTAAGTACAGTGGAACCTTTCTAAACCTGACAGAGGAAACATCTGTAACCTTATTTTGATGGGTTTCTTGGTCGTTTAGCTCAGATTAGAATGTATGTTCCTGATTGCAAAGCACACAAACATGCCTTGGAATGGTCACATGCCTGATTTACAGTGGAACATCTCTAAACCGGACACCCAGGGTGTCCTGTTTATAGAGGTTTCACTGTATTTGTGAGCTACCTGACAGTCAGGGGATGGCTAGTCTAGGGGTAGAGCATTGGACTTCAATATCATCTGAGAGATGGATTATGGCCTAGTGGTTAGGACACTGGGGGCCGTTTCACTAAACTTTGTACGACTAAAATGTTCGTAAGTGCAAAATTATGATAGTCTGTAAATTTCACATTAACATTGTTTTCTTGTAAATAATTATTGGATTTACATTTATTGAGCATAGGCTGCATATGCAGCCTATGCTCAATAAATGTAAAACCATAAATTGAAATTTACAGACGATCTTAAATTTGCACTTACGAACATTTTAGTCGCAAGAAGTTTAGTGAAACGGGCCCCTGGACTTTAAACCCCGCCCTAGGCGTGAACAATACTTTCCATCCGTACATGACCGTAGCTGCTGCTGGGACGTAAAACACACTCAATTTCAATATCAGAGGGTGTGTTCAATCCCCGTCCTTGGCATATTTAAGAATATTGTACTCATATTTCCATCCCACTGTTGTTTCGGACGAGAGTTCAAAATCCAAGGTCCCGTCTCTTAGAGATGAAACATTCTGATCATCTTACTGAGCATGTGCATATATAAAACTTTCTCCAAATTCATACTCTAAATCAGTCGGTTTGATTGGCTGAGACTGAGCACTGCTCAGGCTCGACAAATCAAGCTTCATGACCCGGCCTTAAATTACCTTCGCTGTTGATAGGCCGTTAAACACCAATAAATCACATACTTCAGGCATGATAATGGAGTTCATTTTCAGAAAGTTTTAAAGGCAAGGGCCAAATCATGTTTCTGTACTTTGTGTGACGACAGATTGAGATTTCGAAAGTCTGAGCACATTTTCCAAATTCATACTTGAAATCAGGCAGTTTGTTTGACCAAGACTGAGTACAGCTCAGCCTCGAACAATCACACTACATGATTTCAAGCTTGAGCATGGAGTAAACGCTCAAAAGGTTTTATAGTCACCGTCTAAGTCGTGACATAGAGCTCCAGATAAGCTTTGTGTCTAAAGAGTAATGTACCCCCTGATTTCAAATTGTGTATTTTATTTTTACAAATGGATTATTGAATTTCTTCATGACAAATTTAACCATTCACTTATTTGAGTGTATTATTACTTATTCACTTAGTTATACTGCAATACAGTTGAAAATTTACTTAGTTGAGCTGCAAAAATCAAACACCGTTTGCTTTTTGCAGCTCGACTAAGTAAATTTTCAACTTTATTATAGTATTTTCACTACTCCATTTGAAAATCAATGCATATTTTCACGTTGCTCTGAGTATTTTGTACTTCCAATTTTGATAATCGATGTGTATTCAGCTAAAATAAGTGCATAAAAAACGCCAATACTCACCTTATTTGGAGCTCTAATGACATGTCTGTACTTTGTTTAATGACAGATGGAGACTTTGAAAGTCTGGACGTCACCGCCTTGTCAAGTCCGCCAGAACTGCCCGACGTGATGAAAGCACAAGACTCACCGTCATCACACGCTCAAGAACAAGCAGCGTCATAGTTATCTCCCCAAGTAGTTCTTGACATTTTAATTTCCTTTTGTAAAAAAAATGTTACATTTGATCTAGAAGTAAAATTTTAACAACCTTATTGTTTGATGGAATGTCCAGCACATGAGAAACTCGACATATATGTAGTCGACTATGGAATACATTGTATCATTGTACATTGTTGCAGTTTAAACATGTTGCATCTGTGTCTTTTTCAGTAGTAAGGGGCGTCTGAATATGACGTTGTTAAACAATCAGCCATTGACCATAATGACCCTAAATATTTGGACACAATTTATTCTATGAAACCCATATGAATGTCTGGTGACACACAACAAAGAGAGTCCCAATGTTTAGGGTTTGTATGGTGGTTGTACTGGTTTATCGCAATAACACTATATTCTGGATACAATTTGCTTTGGGAAACCCCTAGGGGTTTCCCAAAGCAAATGGTGTCCGAATATTTAGGGTTATTATGGTAATGCGTAATAGAGGTGATACATTGTTGAATACGGTGAAATTACTGATCAGCGTGTTCATTTTACGTGTAAGGCTATGTTGAGTAGAGACGCTAGTTACACATATATACTGTACAGTAAACTATCTCAACGGGGTGCGAAGAGAGCCTCGGTGTGATTAACTTTGATGTTCACTGCCATTTGCCTCTAATACACTGTCTGTTCATGATTGCAAAGCACATATGCATGGATCACAGTGGAAGTTCTCTAAACAGGACACCCTGGGGTTCTCCTACTAGGGTCACCAGTTGCATGTAGTTCCATATGAATACACAACGTAACACACTACTGTAGACCTTAGGGCTCCAGATAAGTTTTGTCTCTAAAGAGTATTATACCCCCAGATTTCAAATTCAATGTGTATTGTACTTTCACAAACATACTATTGATTTTCTTATTAAATAGGGAGCAAGTGTAAACAAAATAAAGCAAATTTAAAAATTCTCTTTGTTGAGCTGCAAAAAAACAAATATGCTTTTTGCAGCTCAACTATAAAGTAAATTTTCATCTTTTTTACAGTATTTTCACACCTAAATTTCAAAATCAATGCATATTTTCAAATTACTGTGCGTATTCTGCTAAAATAAGTGAGTATAATATGCCAATACGCACCTTATCTGGAGCTCTGAGACCTCATTCACAGATGGGTATACGATAATAGTGCACCTTGTATGTTTTCTCATGTGCTGTTTGGTTTGGTGCTGGAGATGTCAGAAAAATATTACCGTTACCATAGTAACTACTGAGACCAGTGTTCCACTATTTTGTATTGGTAACATAAAATAAGGCATGTCTTGCCGATTGCTGAGTGTTTGCCAATAGGCGGCACTTTGTTGTTTTCAGACCAGTGCTCCAGATTAGGAATTAGTAATTGAGTATTTTCACTCCATTATTTCTGAAGCAATTGTGTATTTCAAAATTTAAATTGGGTAAAATAAAATTACACTACTGTTTACACATCAACATACATCAATTATTTAAAGGCCCTGAACGGCTCAGTATTACAATTTTCCGATTTTTTCAAACACAAAAACATGTTTGGTAACTGATTTAGTACAGTAAACTAACATATACTGCCTAATAGATACATCTCAAGTCTTGAGATTTACATCTTAATCGCAATGTGAAAACAACAAAAACTTGTTTTGTGTACCACACCGTGCAATATGTTAATATTGACAATTTCATTTCCGTAACCCAACGGCTTCGGCTCGGAAGCGAGTCGATAAACTCCGGCTATCGGAATGCATCGGCCGCGAATCGGAGTTGACCCGAGCGTCTATCGGAAAATCGATCGGGCTTTGAAACACGCACCTGCTGTTTGTTTATCAACAAATATTGATATTTTCATCGAATACAAACTCATTTTTGTACCAAAATGAATGCAAACAGTTTCAAAGTGTGTGTAAATAGAAACCTGTTGGATTTGTGTTTGGGAAAACCCAATAGGAGGCCAAATTCGGCAACTTGAGCCGTATAGGGGCTTTAATAGTTTGCTTCAAAATGAAACCATATATTGGCATTTCATTAGAATTGTCTCCTTGGAGACAATTCTAATGAAATACCAAGATGTGTTTTGATGGAAAATATGAAAAAGATGTGGTCTGTTTAATGTTTTCTGCAGCATGATAAAGGTACCACAAAATTGTTATTGCTTTTTGATACTCGCTACTTCTGATTTCAGTTGGGTTTTTGGCAATTTTAATTGGGTATTTAAGCAAGTACGCAGCTTATCTGGAGCAACAAAATTTGTTGTTTTCAGGCATCTAAGACTGCTTCAAAACAAGCAGTTTGCAAATAATTTGTTTAATGATAATTTTGTATGAACGCATTGACAGAGCCTTGCGTGTATGTAGCTTGAGATATCATTAGTTTGGTTAAACAAATATGTTATCTTGAAGCCTAGGGATAGAGTGGGGCCGAGAGGTTTGGACACTGGACTTCAGTACCTGGGGCCCATTTCACTAACCTTCCTACGACTAACATGTTCGTAAATGCAAATTTAGGATCGTCCGGAAATTTCAATTGATGGATTAACATTTATTGAGCATAAGCCTATACAAGAAAACAGTGTTGATGTGAAATTTACAGACTATCATAATTTTGCACTTACGAATATTGTAGTCGTACAAAGTTTAGTGCAACGGCCCAATCCACGCATTCAGCGATAGAAATACTTTCATAGTATTTCCATCCCATCGGACAAGTCTTGAAACCGAAGTCCTGTCCCAACATGATGATAGCTGTTTCTGGGACATAAAACCCATTCAGTTTTCCCGAAACATTGTGTGTCCTTTACGTTTCTACAGTACAACATACGTGATACTCGTCTGCTGTGTATCTACACTCATTCTTGTATATCCGTCTGGAATGAAACGCAATTGTTGATTTTCTTGGAATTAAATATATATGTTTTATACAGTATCAGTCTCCGTGAAAATGCCAATATTTTACAGGACATTCGGTCTGGTAAACATGACATCTTTACCAGATCGGGCAAAAAATTTACCAGACCGAACAAGTTTTACAAAAAATAAAATTGATTTTGTGTGATATTTAAGAGCTTTTTGGTTTAAATATATCAGTCATATAAGAAAAGCTAGCTAGCACCAGAAGCGCATACCAAAGGTAATTTCATTGATGCTTGGAATAGACTTCCGGCGACATCCGGTTTACCGGGGCAATTTTAACAGACATGTCCAACGACTTTCGCGGAGACTGATGTTTTATACATTATGAAAACTATAAAAAAAGGAATGGAAGTGCATCTGTTTGTGTTTTGTAAGATCTGTTCTGTACATGATGTGTAGTTCTCTCCGTTCAGAGAAATTGTTTTCTTTTTCCAAGTTCTGTGTTCTCACCATCATTCTTGTACGTGTATGGTGCAAGCTGTTGGGAACGACATGTCTTTGTTAGACTCTGGAATTGATAATTACCTGTCGCAAAACAATGTTAATACGTCACGTTGTACATATATGTATGACTGAAACCTTCATTTTGAAACCTTCCAGTTTATTTTCTGAACCTGGCATACTTTTGATTGTCGAAGGTCGATTTGTGGCTGTGACTGGAGAATTTGGGCTTATCGGATTTGTGACCAGAGTAACTCCTGATCAAATACCACACGTGTGTAGCCTGATGCAATCTATCGTGCTTCTTAGCAGCAACTGCACGGTGGGTGTTTCATTGATGGAATGGTGAACAGTGTAGATCTTGATCAGACTGCAGATGCACAAGCCGGTCTGGATCTACACAAGCCCCATTTCTCCAGTCACAGCCACTTTTCTCCAAATGTGACATCCAATTTCACATGATAAGACATGATGTAGGCATGTGCCGCATAACATTTTCGAGTTCTGTAGTACATAATTTAAAGGGTACATAATTGTTGTGTCAATCAAACCTTGACGTATGCATTTACAAAATAAAAAACTTTTCAACATAGTTTTCGTTTAAAGGGTTATATTTACAATTTCTCCATATTTATATTGCACATATTAAATAAAAGAAAAACAAGGTACATGCACAGATTCATGTAGTAATTATTGTCGTGTATTAACCCTTAGACCGCTACTCACAACAATTGTCGTCTGCTGTTGCTTTTATATCTTGCCTTATTTCTCAATAAAAACATGGTTTGACAGCACTTCAGAATCATTTCCAATGCAGACCTGTTCAATTTTACATCTTTCACATATTGCTCGTCTCACTGTTGTAACATATAGTGAGATTATCAACACGTGAAAAGTGCTTATGGAAACAAACAAACTAAATGATTGCTTCACACCTCGTGCTGTGAAAATAACAGCTAATTTAGAAACACAACTGTTCTACCTTCATGTAAAACATCTTTAAATTTATCTTTACACAATGCACACCATTATTATTCCAGCACTCGATTTGGGCATTAATTGTAGGTACTAGTATATCCCTTTAAATAATTGAATATACTATTTTACCGAACATCACTGAATATTTAGCAAGGTTTAGTTGGTGATACACATTCTAGCTTGTATTTTAACCCTTACCATTCTGAATTAATTTGTGTCGTCTGCTGAATATTTTTCTCATCAAAAACTTGGTTTGGCAGCACTTTAGAATCATTTCCAATGGAAATTATTCTAAAATGCTGCCAAACCATGTTTTTACTGTCAGAGAGAAAAGACAAAATATGAATTATCAGCAGACGACTATTTTCGGTTCCCGCATTCTAAGGGTTAAGCATGGGGTAATGTTTCATCATTCAATGTACATCATATCCAAGTCCGCATCTTTTCAAATTATATATATATATTATATTATATTATATAATACTAGCTGGGTTTTCGCTGGATAAAATTAAATTTTTGCCAATTTTTGTCCAAATTGCACAGCAAGCATGAAATGCTGTAGTAGATGGCCTTCACCAAGCTAACTAGTGAAAATGCAACTGTTGGCAAAATGTCGTGGGAATCCATGAAGATTTTGGGCTAATTTATTTGGCACACTGAAATTCAATGGCAAGTGTCCTATTGCACCAACTTGCCTAACTATGAGGCATCTTTAAACTGATTGCAGAATGTTAACCACAATCAAGAAAATAAAAAAATTGCCAGACAAGATTTGTTTACGTCGCATTTATATGCAATTGAAGACTGGTGAGAGTCATGATATGCAGAGGGAACCCGGACTAGTGACACGATTCATTTAGCATTGTACCCGCTGTGTCTCCTTTACTTTCACGGACTCGGGGGGGGGGGGGGGGGGGTTTAATTTTCGTGGGTGGCAGGTGGGAGCATGCGATGGGTAATTTAACGATCGGGGTTCATCCTTACCGGAATCCCGACTGGAGACCTGGTTTGGCCCTCGCATACGTCTTTGGCATTTTGTATGTGACAGTTGAATCTGGTTCTACCCCTTATGTGAGTATTACGATATTCGTAATCCTATTTTAGGGGAAGGGGCCAAGTGACTTTGGTGTGGTATGGACCTGGCACCAGGTCAGGTTATTCTAATTTCAGGGAGTGGGTGACAGGTGGGAGCACGCGATGGGTAATTTAACGATCGGGGTTCATCCTTACCGGAATCCCGACTGGAGACCTGGTTTGGCCCTCACCTGTATACGTCTTTGGCATTTTGTATGTGACAGTTGAATCTGGTTATACCCCTTATAAGAGTAATCCTACCGGTATTACTTTTAAATAGGGGAAGGGGCCAAGTGACTTTGGTGCGGTATGGACCTGGCACCAGGTCAGGTTATTCTAATTTCAGGGCTGAATATGTTGTATCTCGATGTAAATATTCCGTTCTGATTTTGGGATTTTCCCCCCAATGCAGCAGGTTAAAACGGGATCGAACCTGTTTGCCCGGCCTTACATGACCTTAGCTGTTGATAGGCCGTTAAACACCAATAAACAAACAAACAAACTAATTTCAGGGCTGAATATATTTGTTCTCGATGTAAATATTCCGTTCTGATTTTGGGATTTTCCCCCCAAAGCAGCAGGTTAAAATGGGATCGAACCCGTTTGCCCGGCCTTACATGACCTTAGCTGTTGATAGGCCGTTAAACACTAATAAACAAACAAACATAGTTTAATTTTCATTTTATAATTATAAGACAGATAATCAGACAATTGACCTTGATTGATGTCTAAATGTCATCATTTATGGTCATGTATTTGTAGCGTTTTGTTGTTCCCGCTTGCAGTTATTACTGTGTAATGGTAAATGTGATGAGCTTGCTTTTGTCACATATCTCCGTGTTTGCCCTACATATGTGGCTGTGACTGGAGAAATGGGGTATATGTGTTGTGCAAACAGTGTAGATCCAGATCAGACTGCATCTGCAGTCTGATCAGGATCTTCACTGTTCGCCATCAATGCAACACCCGTCATGCGTCTAACAAGCAATATAGATGGTTATCAGGATACAGGATTGTGCTAGCAAATTAGAAGCTAGACTGGCCACAAATCCCTCGAGTCCCATTTCTCCAGTCACAACCACATATTGGCTATGTAATGCCCCACTAGGAAAACGGACCACTAAAGTGATTGTCGGAGGAGTAGAGACCCTGTCACTTGCAGAACTATGGTTATCCTTTTCATTTTGTATATTTAAAGTTATCACACGTATATCGGGATCGTTTCTATATCGTATATGTAACCTACTGTCGGAGAGTTTACAAACTGAATGACTAGCACTTCCGTTTCGATGGTACATGTGTGCATGTATGTAATCCTGTTATCGGATGATGGCTCTAAAACTGTTATTTAAGGCTAAAAAATGTCCAGTGTACATTTGACTTATCTATATCCACATTGTTTGCAAACAATGCCAGTTCTGTCTAGCATTTTGAAATGGTAACTAACGCTGTTTATGAACATGTAATAGCAACATCATCAATGTTAGTCCATTGATTGCCATGGCCCAAAGTATATCGGTATAATGGACAAAATAGAGTATGGTAACTGACCACAAATGGACCTTTTTTATGCACAATTAGAAAAGATTTATAACAGGGATCTGCTACTGTATGTGTTAATTGTTTTTATAAAATTTGCATTTAACAAAACTAATATTTTTGCCCAGAGGGGTGGGGGAGGGCATTATTGATGTATACAGGTATCGTCCTACTTCATTACATCTTCAAAGGTTAACACTTGCCAATCAATTCTGCTGCAGGATTGTGTTTTCAGTTCACAAGGTCATAGTATACATTTTGTTGACGGTCTTCAATTTTCTTGTATATTTATTTTAATAAAAGTTTTGCATCATACAGCCGAATTGCTTTCACCTTTCCACCTTATAAATACGAAAAACAGAACAATTTTAATGTCTATGTTGGTCTTGTAATTAATCCCCCGCTCTGGGGCCATTTCGCTAAACTTTGTACGACTAGAATGTTCGTAAGCGCACAATTATGATAGTCTATGAATTTCACATTAACATTATATTCTTGTATTTAAAGCAATTATTGAATTTACATTTATTGAGCATAGGCTGCATGTGCAGCCTATGCTCAATAAATGTAAATCCATCAATTGAAATTTCCAGACGACCCTAAATTTGCACTTACGAACATTTTAGTCGTACAAAGTTTAGCGAAATGGCCCCAGATGGATTGACATTTGTTGCATTTCATGGATGTTGAGCCTTTCAATGTTAGAAGCGAAAACTGTCTGCTGTTGTTTCTTTTTTTGTGTTCTCAACGAAAACGTGGTTTGGCAGCATTTCGGAATCATTTCCACTAGTAAAATTGAAATTAAAAAATAAACAGGTTTAAATTTTGTAGTGTCAGAAGTTCCTCCTTATAGGAATCACGATTTGCCTGGTTTGGCCCTCGGGTACTTTTTTTATCTTGAATTGGGTTATTGCCCATTATAAAAGTATTAAGATTATTACTGATCATACTGCTTTTGGGAGGGGCCAAGTGATTCTGGTGTGGCGAGGACCTGGCATCAGATCAGGATTATTCTGATTTCAGGGCTGAATATAGTTTTGTTATTGTAAATATTCAGTTCTGATTTTGGGATTTTCTCCCCATTTGTACATGTACATGTACTTGAACATGTACTTGTACAGGTCATATATAGGATTTAGTACTGAACCCATTGACCCGGCCTTAAATGACCTTAGCTGTTGAGTGGGTGGTAGGTGGGAGCATGCGATGGGTAATTTAACGATCGGGATTCATCCTTGCTGGAATTCCGACTGGAGACCTGGTTTGGCCCTCACATACGTCTTTGGCATTTTGTATGTGACAGTTGAATCTGGTTATACCTCTTATGTGAGTATTGCGATTATTCGTAATCCTATTCTAGGGGGGCAAATGTGACTTGGTGTGGTATGGACCAGGCACCAGGTCGGGTTATTCTAATTTCAGGGCTGAATATATGTTTCTCGATGTAAATATTCCGTTCTGATTTTGGGATTTTCCCCCCAATTCAGCAGGTTAAAACGGGATTGAACCCGTTTGCCCGGCCTTACATGACCTTAGCTGTTGATAGGCCGTTAAACACCAATAAACAAACAAACGTAGCTGTTGATAGGCCGTTAAACCCCAACAAACAAACAGAAGAGACCAGGCGGCAGGATTTATGCAACTTCCCGAGCATGTTCACTAATTCAGACGATTATCAAATATCAAACTTCATGGTTTAGAGCATTAAGTTCATGCTAGGGAATCATATGTATGAATTTTCTTTTATCATCATTTGGCGTCACAGTCAACAAAACACGGAGACTCGACAAGAGAGTTAATCATATATGTCACTGGTTACGGCTTGTGGACTTTTCGCTCCAACAAACGAGTTGTTAAGTTTTTACTATATATCAGAATGTGCGAAATATTTAACTGTGTTTGGCATGACTGTTTAGCGTGCTGTACATAATTTGCCGATATAAATAGCTTTTTTACTTTGTACAGTAGTCTTGGTTGCTGTCGTGTAATGCCCTTTATACAGTTCTGTACATTATTACTATAAATACCATAAATAACGGTGAGCCCATTTGTGAGATTAATGGCTTGGTTTCATCTACTGTTTGCGCTAGAAATGATAGAAAAATGTGTCTCTGCGATTCTGTTTGATCGTAAGCTGAGAAAAAGTGACAATTACAAGAATCACGGACACGATACAATGTACGTCTGTTCATGATAGTAGATTTTGCAGTGAAGGAATCACTGACCAATAATTCCAACACAAAAATAGTACACAATTCCCTAACATTTGATTGGCCCGTAGCAAGTCTCTGTCCAAAATTTATATCCCAGTAAACTCCCACGCCGAACTACTTTCTGTAACCGTGAGGCGCAGTTAAAATAAACACATTTTCTTCATGGATTCATTTCAAATGCTGGAATTATAAGGAATGAATGGCCTTTTTGTTGAATTTATCGGGGATATAAAAGTCGCGGGAATACTGGACGAGGCCTTCCGGACTTTTCCAAGTTTATACCCCGATAAATTCCACAAAAAGGCCATTCATTCCTATAATATTGGCAAAAGACAATCGTGCAATATGCACAATAATGCAGAAATCGCCGAGCATTGGCTGAGATATAATATTGGCATGTGCTGTAGTGTTCCGTCAGCTGGCGGTCCATACAGTGGAAAACACGTGATCATATTTTTGATGAGTTTCTCAAGTCATTTATCTGCGGTGATAACATCTGTTCGTGATCGCATAGCACGTATCTATGGCTCAGAATGATCAAATGCCCGATTTACAGTGAAACCTCACTAAGCTCGACACCCTGGGGACCTCCCAGGGTGTCCGGTTTAGAGAGGTTTCATTGTATTTTGTTATTTTTGGCCTTTCCGTCGCTGTATCGGGCCCACCGTCTCATATCTGGGGTCATCTCACTTTGTTGTACTGGATTGATGGATGACAAATAAACACATAAATACTAGCACACCAGTTTCATGTTGAACATGTGCCTCCTGCGACTCGTGTACATGTAACGAGGGCAGTGTAGCTTGTTATACACTATTGGGCTGTGATCAGACTTATTATTTCATGTTTGTCTAGTGTAAATACTGATCTGTGGGTGGGATTCACTCCTGTTGGGGGGCAAAGTTCAATACCGATTTCCCTTGTTTTGCCCACTTGTACATTATTGATGTTGTTGGCAGGTGGGAGCATGCGATGGGTAATTTAACAATCGAGATTCATCCTTACCGAAATTCCGACCCGAGACCTGGTTTAGTCCTTGTGTACGCCTTTGACTTTCTTGTATGTGAGAGTTGAATCCGTTATACCCCTTATATGAGTAACAGGATTGATAATTGGCTTTGGTGTGGTAGAAACCTGGCACCAAGTCAGGTTATTCTAATTTCAGGGCTGAATATATATTTTCCCCCCAATGCAGCAGGTTAATTACGGGATCGAAAGGTTGGCCCGGCCTTAAATGACCTGAACTGTTGATAGGCTGTTAAACACCAACAAACATTATTTGCTTTCTTGTACGTGCGAGTTGAATGTGTTTATACCCATTACTAGAGCAAATGAGCAGAGGCTTTTAGGGGAAGAGGCCAAGTAACTTTGGTGTGGTATGGACCTGGTACCAGGAGGTCGGGTTATTCTAAATTCAGAGCTGAATATATGTAACTATTCCATTCGGAAACGAACCCGTTGGCCCGGCCTTAAATGACCATAGCTGTTGATAGGCCGTAAAACACCAATAAACATAGAAACAGAAACCATCGGCCGCCTGGACCGACACAAAAATCTTACGCAAATTGGGCGGACAGAAATGTGAAAAGTATAACTAGTAGGATTATTACTAATCCCATTACTTTTATGTAGTGGAGTTAAGTGATTATCATGATTACGGTGTGGTGGGTGCTGGGCATCAGATCAGGTTGTTCTAATTTTAGGTCTGAATAAATATATCTTGTGTAAATATGCAGTTCCAATTTACCTCCCTTCTGTACAGGCGAAATATGAGATTCGACCTCGTTGACCGTAGCTGTTTGTGTTATGTTTTTAAGGCTTATCGTCCATCAGCGTATTCTTATGTGACACTTTGCTCTTCCCCAGGTTCTCAGCTTGTGTTAAATTCACATTGTTAAATTGTTTTCATCAGTGTCGGATTAGTGGAACTGAAACAAGAGGGCCATGATGGCCATAATTCGCTCACCTGTCTCCATGAACACCAGAGGAGAATGTGACATGGAGTTCATGTGTTTTAAAATTGTGCTATTTTTAGATGGCGGTCATCTTGGATTAAGCGATGACTCATTTTACCAAATCTGAAAATGCTTCACCCAAGTATCTTAAATTACTATGAAGTTTGTGGCCATGTGGTTCCGGAGAAAAAGACGTTCAAAATCTCGAATAAATGGACCTTTTGGTGGCCATCATGGATGACATAATCATCCGATTCTGACAAATATTGCACCAGAGCAATCGCCTCATCGATACCTTCAATTTGATATACGACATGAGCATATTCGGTCAAAAATAAAATTTGACCCCATGGGCCACGCCCATTTTTGACCCCGGGGTCACCATTTTCACAACTTTGAAAGAGCATTGTACATCGATCATTCCTACCAAGTTTCGTCGAAATCCGGCCAGCGGTTCATGAGAAGATTTTTTAAGAATTTATGCTATTTTTAGATGGTGGCCATCTTGGATTAGCGACGACCTCCATTTTAACAAATCTGAAAAGGCTTCACCCATGGACCTTAACTTTTAAGTTTGGCTACCATGGGCCAAGCGGTTCATGTGAAGAAGAATTTCGAAATCTCTAATGAAAGAACGACCTTTTGACCTGTCGGCGGCCATCTTGGATGACATAACCATCCGATTTCGACAAATAATGCACCAGAGTGATGGCCTCATTGATACCTTCAATTTGATATATGACATGACCATATTCGGTCAAAAATAACATTTTATCACGCCCACTTTTGACCCCGGGGTCATCATTTTAACAACTTTGAAAGAGCATTGTACATCGATCATTCCTACCAAGTTTTGTCGAAATCTGGTTGGCGGTTCTTGAGAAGATTTTTGAAGAATTTGTGCTATTTTTAGACGGTGGCCATCTTGAATTACGTAATGACGTGATTTTAACAATTTGTAATCCCCCTACCTGAAGTTTGGTGACGATAGGCCCAATGGTTACCGAGGAGAAGACATTTGAAAATGTTCACGGACGACGACGACAGACACATTGCGGTAACAATAGCTCACATGAGCTCGGGTGAGCTAAAAAAACCATACCTGAACAATATTGCCCAAATTTAATTTACATAATTTATTTCAAATATATATACATGCACATGCATTGATGTACGTAACAACATGTATAACATCAGGTATCCATAGTAACACATAACCCGGGCGTTGCCTGGAGACCAAGTGATACCATCCGTTGCCAATGTATAAAGTTTCCAATGGCAACATCACAAACACTCTCTCCATGGAAACGCAGTGGATACATGTGACAGTACACAAGAAACATTGAGCATAGATGGCGGTCTGTCACAGACACTGGTTTTAAATAGAGGGAGTTAGTGAAAGAACGAGTTCGCCCTCTTATTCCACTGAATCCTTCAAAGTTTCCTTGTGCACTGAAACAGTATGTGGTAGTATGGGTAAACTGAACCGTATTATTAACCCTTGAATGCATAATTGAAATTTGTCGTCTGCTGCTGTTTTTTTCGATGAAAACATGTTTTGACAGTGCATGAGAATCGTCTCCAATGGAGACGATTCTCGTGCACTGCCAAAATATGTATTTGCTAAGGATATAGACAAATATGAAGAAAAAAAAAACAGACAACAATTTTCTGTTCCCTGCCTTTTGGACAATTTTCTGTTCCCTGCCTTTTAACCCTCGGAATGTGGGATACAATTATCGTCTGCTGCTGTTTTACGTGTTGGCTTCTTTCCATATAAAAACATCGTCAGACAGCACTTTAGAATCACTCCCATTGGAAATGATTCTAAAGTGCTGTTATACCAAGTTTCTGATGATAAAAATGGAAAATAGAACATTAATTTGGCGTTGTTAGGGTTAAACTAGAAAATACTGGATAAAGGGAGGTAACAAATGGAAGACAGTGATAGTCAATTACAGAACAACGTATGAGCTTAGCTCTAGAATTGTCTCCGTTTTCGCATTACCGTTAGCTTCAGCTGTTGTTTGATAACAAATATATTCAGTAAATGCCATCTAATGTTGGCAAAAAAAACATCTTTTACATACTATCAACGTCGTTTATGAAAGATGTTAAATCCAGTCTAAATATTATTGGCGAAACACAGCAATGTGATAACGAAGATAATTCCAAGTTTTCTCACACGACTGGAAACAGGAACTGGTCATGATAACACACCTGAAACCTTCCTGCATAGTAGGAACATCAACCATGGATTGTTGTGTTTACAGTGGTAAACAAAACGTTTGGTCCGTTTGAACTTGAGACGAGTCCTCCGGATTCCCTGCACTTTATACATACCAAATGTTTACCTACCACAGTAAACAGCCCATGGTTTTATTATTTAATATTTACACTGTCCTTAAATTCATAATGGAAACGCCCATCCATGGTTTTATTCCTTAAATGGAATTACGAGATCATTGATCATGAAATGATTAACGAGAGCGGTGTGTAACAACATTAGACAGCATTTTAGTAATGATAGCCAGAGCTCCAGATAAGCTGCGTATTTGTTTAAATACCCAATTAAAATTGAGAAAAACTCAATTGAAATCAAGAGCAGCGAGTACCAAAAAGTAATACAAATTTTATGGTACCTGTATCATGCTGCAGAAAACAATAAACAGACCAGAAATATACGGTAGCATACTTTTCTTATTTTCTAAGAAAACACATCTTGGAGACAATTCTAATGAAATGCTAAGACATGTTTTCATTTCGAAGCAAACTATTCAATAATTGCTGTCTGTTGATGTGTAAACAATAATGTGATTTAATTTACCAAATTAAAATTTTGAAATACCCAATTGCTCAAGAAATGATGGGAGTGACAATACTCAATTACTAATTCCTTATCTGGAGCCCTGGATAGCAGCAGCCCTATAATGAAAATGTTGTGCAAAAAAAATCAAACGACTAAGGATATGAGGCACATTTGTATGTCAAGGTCATTTTGATGGGGTTTAACGGCCTATCAACAGCTATGGTCATTTAAGGCCTGGTCAATGGGTTTAGTACTAAATCCCATATATTACCTGTACAAGTACATGTACATGTTCAAGTACATGTACAAATGGGGGTAAAATCCCAAAATCAGAACTGAATATTTACAATAACAAAACTATATATTCAGCCCTGAAATCAGAATAATCCTGATCTGATGCCAGGTCCTCGCCACACCAGAATCACTTGGCCCCTCCCAAAAGCAGTAGGATCAGTAATAATCTTACATCTTACTACTTTTATAATGGGCAATAACCCAATTCAACTCCCAGGTAATTAAAGAGCCAAAGATAAAAACGTACCTGAGGGCCAATCCAGGCAAATCATGATTCCTATAAGGAGGAACCCATACCGTTGTTAATTTACGTCGTCTCATTCACCCGACCACCACCCACTCAAACATTCATGTAATTGTATCACACAGTTGATTCACAAAACACTAACCAAGGAAAATTATTCACTTAATAAGTGTAAAAGTGTATATTATAATTTGTGCATGGAATGAAATGGCCTTAAAGTAAATAAATATAATAATATGTGAACACAGACCTGGCAGCGTTTGACCAGATCGGGTCTCGTACATCAAATGAATGAATGCCTCAAACCTTTGCTCCGGTTACAGGTGGAACAAATTTAACAATTCACTGAACAATTGCACTGTAAACAAGATGGGGTACTCACTCACAGGTTGAAGTAACGGACCGAGGTCTATAAATACATTAAATATGCCTAAAAGCATCAATAAATGAAGAAGAAAAATAAGCTAAAAATATTTGTTTTACTCCCTCCATATACTCCATCTATATCACACGATATAACAATTCGTTCCCACGAATTAACAATTCGTTCCCGTGGGAACGAATTGTTAATTCGTGGGAACGAATTGTTATATCTATTGATGGAGTATATGGAGAGAGTAAAAAAAAAAATTAGCTTATTTTTGTTCTTCATTTATTGATGCTTTTAGGCATATTTAATGTATTTATAGACCTCGGTCCGTTACTTCAACCTGTGGGGGTACCCAATAAGAACCATTTGGGACAAATTCCTCGATTTAACTATCGACATTCAAGCAAAAAAAAAGGTACATGTATTGGAATATAAAATTCATTCATTTAAACTCTCCATATTGCCTAATCTGATAAAACTATAAGCCAAGACCAGCATACACAAACAAACACCAGCATACACAAACAAACACCAGCATACACAAACAAACACCAGCATACACAAACAATACGAGAATGTAAATAGATTGAGCAACAGGGATTCCGCTGGGGAAAAAAATTGTAATTTTTTATTGCCAATTGTAATTTTTTATTGCCAATTGTTTTTTTTTATCGCCAATTGCGAAAGTGGCGATCGCCAGCGGAATCCCTGATACTAGAATGTATAAATAGATTGAGCAAATGATGGTGGATGCTATAATTCGTCCTTGCTGAGATATGTTAACGTTGCTTTCACATCTTCTGGGACGTCGTCTTCTTTCTGCTGTTTTTTGTAGAAGCCACGATCCAGGAGTAGATTGTTACACCCCTCTCTGTTTAATTTGGACAGGTCGATCCGCTGGAATAAAGGACAGTTCAATCCATGTAAAACTAGATTGGTCAGTAAGCGAGGCTTACGGAATACCCCCCGCGTGGGCCCAGGTACCCCTAAAATATGTAAAAATTTCCAAGTGTGTGGGCTTGTGACCTTGACTCTGGGATTAGCGCGAGCGGCATGAACGTGAATTTGTCACAGGGTGGTAGAGGTCCATTGGAGCAATGAGTGTGTGAAATGTGAAGCAGATCCGAGCAAGGAAATAGAAGTTATAACCGATTTCTCTGATGTTAAGTTTTGTAAAGAGACTACCGTATAACCTCGAATTAACGCCCCCGGAGGCGTTACATTTTAGCCAGTAAAAAAAAATAAAAAAAAAATAAAAAATTACCAAGGAACGCCAATTTCAAACACAAATAAGGATTATTTGTGTTTGAAATTGGCGGTCAATGGTAAATTTTTATGTGACGTTGACCTCGAGATCAGCGGGGATTTGTCACAGCATATGAAATATTAAGAATTTTCAATGAAAGAAACATCTGTTAAGTTTTGTAAAGAGACTACCGTATTTACCGTATGTATTGGGACACCGGAAGTATTGGGACACCTCTATTTTTCACAAAAATAATTATTTTTGGGAGATTAAGATTTTGGACATACATGTACCTCAAATCAGCGTAAAATTCCATAATTTTTTCGTATTAAGTTTTGGGACAACCCTTTTTCATCATTGTGTGAATCCATTTGGAGTGTGTACACATATTTGGAAGAACATGCACTTTTCATATTCTGCATTCTTAAATCCCACAAACACGTTGTTCAATCCTTCCCAAAATGGTGTACGTGACAAGTGCCATTGTTTCGCTACGTCACAATTCAGTGCATGAGATAATCAAGTTTCCAGTTAAAATTTCCCTCAAATTAATCACCTTAACTGATGGAAATTTTGATATATATTCACCAAAAATGGCAAGTTGGGAGTGCTTTAGAATCGTCTTACGATTCTAAAGCACTCCCAACTTGCCATTTTTGGTGAATAAATATAAAAAATATTCCATCAAATTAGACCCAAAATGGACGAAAAAAATTTTTATGGACGCATAGCCTCCTTTTATCTCACCGATGTGAATGTGCAGCTGATCACGTTTGCACATTTCGTAAATTAATCCGAGCAAACTGGGAATAAGATCAATTATTGGTCCCAGTAACAAAGCAGTGCTAATTGTTATGTGCTCGATTTCATTTTTCCGGCATGCGTTCACGCTCACCATTGGTGGAATATTAATTAGGTGTAAAGGCTGACCAATCGGAGATCGCGTATCAGTCGCGCAGATTAACTCGACCCAGATTAACTAAATTGTTACAGCACTGCCACGCCCCCGGCGCATGTACACAAATGTGTACGTGACAACTGGCCTTGTTTCGCTACGTCATAATTGAGCCAGTGCATGAGATAATCAACTTTATTATATAACTGAGATTTTCGCCGAGAATGATTTGACTTTTTTCTGCAAATATATCGGAAAGTTGATAACATTTTCAGAGCAAATGCGTAATAATTACTAATTTAATATTCGTCAACATTCGATATCGTTTACAGAAAATGTACACTATTATCACTATTATCAGATTTATCTTCGTCGAAAATCTCATGTGATAAGCCTGTGATTACCTCATGAACTGGCGCAATATTATAACACGTCGGGCAAAACATGTCTATACAGGTCTGTACTCAAACCCACAGGTGGAATAGTCGGACGTGTGACACAAAGAAAATGACCATTTCAAAAATATCCATTACCCCACCCACTTGATCTCGTTCTATTATTAACGTCATGTACAGTACGATACCAGGTGGGTGGGATAATGGGATTTTTTTAATAGGCATTTATTTTGGTGTCATATGTCCGAGTCTTCCACCTGTGCTCACCATAAGAGTAAACACAGATTGCAACGCACGAGCTTGTCCGTGGCGTTGCAGCTGATGGAACAGGATATCGGTCATTGGGTCATTGCGTCATCATTACTACACTTTTTTCTACACGCGTTTACAATAATGGATTGCACGGACCTGCGTAGATCTACATTCTACATGAACATGATGAATAAATAAAACATGACGTTAACAATTCTTGGATTCAATATATGTATTACATGCGAAGATAACAGTGAAAACTTATGGCATATTATAGGCATTGGCGACGTCGTTCATTCATAGTCACAGTGAGAATCGATAATTAGGGATTATTTAACACAAACACAAACTTTAATTCAAATTTTAATAATGACAATGCAAACATGAAATGAACAAATATTCCCGAATTTACCATAAATATTGGGACAGAAAAAAAATAAAAAAAATTATATTATATTTTGGGACACTAATTTTTTAAATTATTTTTTACTGTCCCAATATATACGGTAAATACGGTAAGTATGTGACCTTGACCTTGGGATCAGCGGGGATTGGACAGTCGTAGATTTGTCACAGCATGATAGTACAACCTTAGAGGAATGCACAAGTGAAATAATAAGAATTTTCAATGAAGGAAATAGAAGTTATAACTTATTTCTCTGATGTTAAGTCTTGTAAAGAGACTAAGTATTTGACCTTGACATTGGGATCAGCGGGGGTTGGAAGGTCATGGATTTGGCACAGCATGGTATTAGAGCCTTACAGGAATGCATGTGTGAAATATTAAGAATTTTAAATGAAGGAAATAGAAGTTAGAACAATATTTCTCTGATGTTAAGTTTTGTAAAGAGACTAAGTATTTGACCTTGACCTTGGGATGAGCGGGGATTGGACGGTCGTGGATTTGGCACAGCATGGTAGTAGAGCCTTACAGGAATGCATGTGTGAAATATTAAGCATTTTTAGATGAAGGAAATAGAAGTTAGAACAATATTTCTCTGATGTTAAGTTTTGTAAAGAGACTAAGTATTTGACCTTGACCTTGGTATCAGCGGGGGTTGGATGGTCGTGGATTTGGCACAGCATGGTAGAGCCTTACAGGAATGCATGTGTGAAATATTAAGCATTTTAGATGAAGGAAATAGAAGTTATAACAATATTTCTCTGATGTTAAGTTTATGGACTAAGTATTTGACCTTGACCTTGGGATCTGCGGGGGTTGGACGGTCGTGGATTTGGCACAGCATGGTGGTAGAGCCTTACATGAATGCATGTGTGAAATATCAAGCATTTTAGATGAAGGAAATAGAAGTTATAACAATATTTCTCTGATGTTAAGTTTACGGACGGACGGACGGACGGACGGACAACCTGACTCCAGTATACCACCCACAACTCGTTGCGGGGGGGGGGGAGGGGTAGGGGGGGGGGTATAAATACCAATGATATCAGAGCTCCAGATAAGGTGCGTATTGGCGTACTTTACACACTTATTGTAGCAGAATACGCATTGATTATCAAAAGTGGGAGCACAAAATACTCACGGCAATGTGAAATACGCATTGATTTTCAAATTGAGTAGTTAAAATACTGTAATAAAGTTGAAAATTGACTTAGTTGAGCTGCAAAAAGAAAACAGTGTTTGCTTTTTGCAGTTCAAATAAGTGAATTTTTAAATTTGTTTTATTATTATAATTTTTCCCCTTTTTAATAAGGAAGAAAATCAATAATACATTTATAAAAGTAGTAAAATACGCATTAAATTTGAAATATGGGGGTACAATACTCTTTATATACAAAACTTATCTGGAGCTCTGAAGAATGGTTAAATCCATGTACAAACACCAATGATATAATGCAACCAACATACATTTCATATACATGGTGTTTAATGGCTGAATCACACATATTTCACCTGTTGTGGGGGGGGGGGGGTGGGGGGTGGGGGCGCTCATAATCAGAAGCAAATATTTACAGAAAACATATATTCAGCCCTGAAAATAGAATAACCAGACCTAGTGCCAGATCCACACTAAACCAAATAAAAGCAATACGATTATTACAAAACTTACTACTTTTATCACAAGTATAACCGGATTCAACTCTCAAGTAACAATTAAGGAGTCCAAAAATTTACCTGAGAGCCAAACCAGGGATATCGGGATTTCTATAAGGATAAAATACAGCATTATAGTTTACCCTTCGCAGGCTCCCAACCAACCACCCAAGAAACCCACATACAACTACCAATTACTTTACTCAAACCCATGTACAATGTTGATAGTCACAGCGCTCCAGATAAGGAATTAGTAATTGAGTATTTTCACTCCATCATTTCTGAAGCAATTGGGTATTTCAAAAATTTAATTGTGTAAAATAAAATCACACTACTGTTTACACATCAACAGACAGCAAATATTGAATAGTTTGCTTCAAAATGAAAACATGTCTTTGCATATCATTACAATTGTCTCCAATTCTAATGGAACACACCAAGATTTGTGGGCTGTTTATTGCTTTCTGCAGTATGATAAATGTACATGTACCACAAAATTGTACATGTAATTGCTTTTTGATACTCGCTACTTCTGATTTCAATTGGGTTCTTGGCAATTTTAACTGGGTATTTAAGCAAATACGTAGCTTATCTGGAGCTCTGTAGTCAGATACATTAAATACACAGAGGACCATAATGGAATGGTGAACAGTGTAGATCCTGATCAGACTGTGCGGATGCACAGGCTGATCTGGATTTACACACAGGCAACAGTGAATATTACCCCACCCACTTGAACCCACATTGAATACAATGGACTTATTTTTGTAGCCATGTGGATCTGTACTGGTCGAATTTCTCCAGTTACAACCATATATTTGCCATTTAGTCGATGCAACATACATCTAGCTGGTAACCATGATAACAGCATAGCTTCTTATCAAGCGGTGGGAGTGAGCCAGCAGGTCACAAGACTGGCCACAAAAGCTGTCAACTCATTTCTGCAGTCACATTTCAGGAACTAGACTGGCTATAATGTCATTAAAACCATTCTCGCGCCACAGTTCGAGAACTACTGGCGACAAATTAATCCTTTCAACCCTAAATAACTGGAATGGATTTTGATATATGAGCCGCGTCGCGAGAAAACCTGTCTTCAGGATATTTTTGGTCAATATGACATTTTGTTACTATGTCATAACAAATGGTATTTATATGATGAATTAAACACTTTTTATTTGATCATGATATCTGCAATATTTATTAAGATATTATATAACACCACTATGCAGGTCGTTTGAGCAAAAGAGACGTTACGTAAAAGCGGCGTCAAGCGACGTCAAAACGACGTCACAGTATCTACCATTACGCATAGACAAGGTGCATGATCACGTGGTTACAACAACAACATCGTCTCCCACTCCAAAGTAAGTATTATTTGATATTTTCCTTAATATGCAACAGATTTTGATGAAATATGGTGCAGCAAACGCGTCTTCATGAGCTACATTTGGTGGTCTAGAAAGTTTTTACGAAGAATCGATTTCCGTGTCGACAGAAGTTTGGGCGAGAATAAAGAGACCACCAAATGCAGCTTAACAAGACGCGTTTGATGCCCCATATTACAATAAAATCTGTTACGTAATAAGGACACTATAAAAGAATACGTACTTTGAATCGGTACTTATTGTTGTTGTTAGTACCACGTGAACCTTGATAGAGCATACGCCAACATTTACAACAGTTTGCAAGTTGACATAATCGAACTAGAATCATGCTTGGCATTGAATCTTTTGGTAACACATGAATGTGCAAAGCGACAAAGTTCATGTACCAGCAAGTATGAACGTGCGCGGGTACGCGGATTCGGTATGCTGATTTCTTCTTTTTAACGTCGCGTTTACTGAGCATTTTAACAATTTATAATTGTAGAAAACCACTGAAGTATATTGATTAACTGATTGGCAGATTGGTGTTGTAAAACTGTTTAGTTTAACATATACAAATGGAAATACACATGTATACGGGGAGAACAATACGTTCAACATTAAATTAAATTAAAACTAGAGCACAGTAGATGGCACGCCATCGCAATATACCCACTTTTCCCAAATGAGAAGTCGAAAGGGAGAGATACAGTAGTCCACGACCTGGGGTCGAATCAAAAATCGAAATTCTCTTTGCGCATCTACACACCATAGGGACAGATGGACGGGCACCCGTGACGAAAACAGTGGGCATAAAGAACTGTTTGCTCTGAAAGGCAATGTCCATGTCTGACGACAGGCACCCTTACCTCCATGCGTTACTCACTATGTACATACAGTTCACAGTCACTCTACTCGCGTGAGAGCAAAAGCCTACATCGCTTGCATGTAATTTCTACACCATCACAGCCTCTCTCTCACTCACCTAGTGGGAGACCACCTTCAAGGGTAGCGCGTGGAAGTCTGCCACATGGACAAAATGGCTATGGTAACATATTTGAGACATTTGTTACCACAATATCAGCTTGTACTGTGACCGGCTGGTCAGTGATCAGTATACATTCTCTGGAAAACGCCGCAAAAATGCACACTAGTACATTCTTATACGTCACAGCAAGGCATGCACATTCACACCATTCACAAGTCGCAACATCAATATTCACCCATGATACCTAGCATTAATGTAAAGTAGATTTACACATGTATAATGCTATATGATGAACCATGAATAGGAATTACGCAAAGCCTTGCAAAATGTAAAGATGGATTGTTGGTTTCATGTTTTAATGATAGTTATATGGTAAGGCATTTTTTTTTCAACTGATATTCTAAAATTGTGCACAAATTATTCTGAACTTTTATTTTGGGGGGGGGGGGGGGGGGTGGGGGTGCCTGTCTGTATTACCTGAATTTTTACTTGGCTCAGCAGTTTGATCTATACTGTTTGTAAATATTTTGCTGTTGTAAACTACCCTTATGGTGATATAAAACAATGCATATTAGAGTACAGAGGAGCCGTATGATGTGTTTAACTGAGAACACCATGCCATCATAAGATAAACCATATGAAAGTGTCTCCGTAGGAGTGACTATCTATTCTTAATATATGGTATATGCAATTTGTTATACCAAGGGTTGGTCTTATTCTGGGATTCTAAATAATCCGCCGTTAAGCTTGAGTAGAGGGAAGGGTGAATGGCCTGTGGAATAGTTGCGCAACACAAAATCGTAATAATGTGTTGGAGTGTGCAATGTAGCTAAAAGCAAGCCTGTGTTAACAACTGTACCCATGTGGTACTTACAGTATATGAAGTGTGAACATGTTGGAAAAGAAGTTCCACAGGTTCAGAAATTATGTATGGGTTACGTGCCGTAAATCCAGGAACAATAGTATAAAAGTATACCAGGTCCAAATTAGCATATGCAATTCTTGTTACCATGTATGTGCATGTTTTTATTTTCTTGTTATAGCAAATATTATATAAGTAGTGTGTCCACCTCCATTTGTACAGGTAATAGGAATTATTGATTGAACATACATGTATATGCTGCATTGTTGTGAGAAGCCAGACTGAATATGTCAATTGCTAAGAATGCATTGCAGACAGGTATATCCCTAGTGAAAATGTGACTGAGATTTCACTGAAATCCCAGTGAAATTCACCGAGATTATCATATCCCGGTGTTATTTCCAAATCTCAGTGAAATTCGATGAAATCTCACTGAATTTCAGTGAAATCACAGTGAATTCCCGGTTCAGCTTCCAAGTGAAATTTCACTGAGAATCTCAGTGAAATTTCACTTAGAATCTCAGCGAGATTTCAATGAAATAATGATCATTTCCCGATCCCAAACTCGCAGCAAAAACATAAAAAAAATTGTTTTTGCTGTCCAAATATTGAGGGGGCGGTCGCCACTTGTCCCGGACAAGTGACTTGACAAAAGTGACTTGTCCTGGAAATTATAATTTACGTATACATATTACGGGGAGTCCACTCATTTGACCGTCTCGAAGATGAAATCACGTCTATATTTACAATATTTAATGTCTATCAGTATGTTCGCGGAACGGTAAATAATAAACTTTTTGAAATTTCAGTTTTTTTTTGTTGGCAACAGCTGTTAATTCGCTAATTACACTGCAGCTCCATTATAACGCGATCGCGTATAGCGTATAGCGCGATCTCCATTATAACGCGGGTATCTCGTGGATCACAAACAAATATTAAAAAAATAAGAAAAAGGAAAAAAAATCAAAAAAATCAAAAAAAAATCGTCGGACGTCGTAGTCATCGTGTAATTAGTTGATTCGTGATTTCTGTAAGTTTATTCAAACAACGACATTCAAAGTACATGAAATAATTATTATTAGTATGTTAGCAAATGTAATACCTTTAATCAGGTAATCATGTTAATATGCATACAGTGCAGTATCCGTGCCAGGGGATATATGAATTCCAAATCCAGATGCGATTACACCCGACACATATTACACAGACGAGATTTGTGTGATGCTTTGTGCAAAAAAATCGATACACCCAGCTGTGTGTACAGG
This sequence comes from Conchocele bisecta, assembly GCA_029237695.1. Classification (NCBI taxonomy): domain Eukaryota; kingdom Metazoa; phylum Mollusca; class Bivalvia; order Lucinida; family Thyasiridae; genus Conchocele; species Conchocele bisecta. Next base: position 76,076,104 of record CM055277.1, read on the forward strand.
TGTTTATTGTACGACCTCATTCAGCACGAGGCTGTAAACTGTGTGACCTTTAGGCTATGTTTTGAAATGTTACTGATTGGTCAACACGTCTTTTGATGTCCCACAGACGTCGCGAACGTGCGACTTTCATCATCGCATCACGGGGCAATCATGCAGTAACCCATTTCATGCTGAGGATACACTTATGTTTGCGGACAAATATTTTCCTTCTATGAACTCAGAAGTATATGCCGCGACCACCATTTATTCCGTCTCGTCGAGACGGTTCAAATGAGTGGTCACATCGAATACTTTCATTGAGAAATAACAAAAATAAATTTATTTTTTTTTAATAATTTCATACCCGTAAATGTGTATTCCGAAAGGTCTATCGCCATATTTCGCCGATATCGATTTCCAAAATATTTTCCGTAAATGGTGTTGACAAGTTGACACAAACTTCAGAGTTCATGCGGAATTGTCGATGGGATTATGCTTTCAAATTCGAATAAATTAATCTACCGTATTTACCCTATGTATTGGGACAGTAAAAAATAAATAAAATTATACGTGTCCCAATACATAATAGAAAATAAATTAATTATTTTTTTTGGTGTCCCAATTATTAATATTGAAAGTTTGTATCCTCGAAATTTCGGTTAGTACACGGTTGTGCCTTGGCTCCCGAATTGTTTGCCTATTTGTATATCAAAATCGTGTTAAATTTGTAACACGACTATTGTCAGAAATCGTGTTAAATTTGCGATTATTTCCCAAACTAGACCCAAAATGGACGATTTTTTTATTTTTTTTTTATGGACGCATAGCCTCCTTTTATCTCACCGATGTGACCCAAGCTGATCACGTTTGCACATTTCGTAAATTAATCCGAGCAAACTGGGAATAACATCAATTATTGGTCCCAGTAACAAAGCAGTGCTAATTGTCATGTGCTCCATTTAATTTTTCCGGCATGCGTTCGCGCTCACCATTGGTGGAATATTAATTAGGTGTAAAAGGCTGACCAATCGGAGATCGCATATCAGTGGCGCAGATTAACTCAACCCAGATTAACTAAATTGTTACAGCACTGCCCACGCCCCCGGCGCATGTACACAAATGTGTACGAGACAACTGGCCTTGTTTCGCTACATCATAATTGAGCCAGTGCACGAGATAATCAACTTTATTATATAACCGAGATTTTCGCAGAGAATGATTTGACTTTTTTCTGCAAATATATCGGAAAGTTGATAACATTTTCAGAGCAAATGCGTAATAATTACTAATTTAATATTCGTCAACATTCGTCACGATATCGTTTACAGAAAATGTACACTATTATTAGATTCATCTTCGTAGAAAATCTCACGTGATAAGCCTGATTACCTCATGAACTGGCGCAAAATTATAACACGTCGGGCAAAACATGTCTATACAGGTCTGTGGTGTTGAAAGGGTTAAAACTCTGTGCGTACTCAAACCACAGGTGGAATAGTCGGACGTGTGACACAAAGAAAATGACCATTACAAAATATCCATTACCCACCCACTTGATCTCGTTCTATTATTAAACGTCATGTACAGTACGATACCAGGTGGGTGGGATAATGGGTTTTATTTTTTTAATAGGCATTTATTTTTTGGTGTCATAGGTCCGAGTCTTCCACCTGTGCTCACCATATGAGTAAACACAGTTTGCAACGCACGAGCTTGTCACGTGACGTTGCAGCTGATGGAACAGGATATCGGTCATTGGGTCATTGCGTCATCGAATGATGATGGCTATATGTGTTTACTACACTTTTTTCTACACGCGTTTACAATAATGGATTGCACGGACCTGCGTAGATCTACATTCTACATGAACATGATGAATAAATAAAACATGACGTTAACAATTCTTGGATTCAATATATTTATTACATGCGAAGATAACAGTGAAAACTTATGGCATATTATAGGCATTGGTACGTCGTTCATTCGCAGTCACAGTGTACAGTGTACATGTATTTTTTGTTGACATTATGATGCGTCTTGGGCGAGAACGGATATAGCACGGTTCGGATAAGCAACACGGAAGGTTGTATGTCGCCGGACTTCCGTGTACTAACGGGATCGCACTGTACTATACTTTCCACCCAATTGTCCCGATCGAAACGCCATCCCTCGGTAGTGTCTAGATATAATAGCATGGAGAGCATGCCTCGACCGGATACATGTCCGTACTTTAAACTTACCTCGTGAATATTGATGAGAGGGCGGGGCGATGTATCAGGAGTATTTCCGTGTGAATCGAAATAATTTTCGCAAATAAAACACATTCCGGCATTGACAGGCGGCATTGTCGATGTATACGGTTTATTGGTAATCCATTTAATCAACAGAGCTCAGATTTACCGTCAGCACTGTGTTATATTAGTTAATCAGCGACGGCCTCTGTTTATAGCGAGACGTGCCAATAGTCGGCATGACCAGTAGCCGGTGAAAAAATTTAAAAAGAAATTAGTGGCGATTTTTTTATTTTCCCCAGCGGAATCCCTGACTGTGTTTAAAAGTATTTAAAAAAAAAGAGATGTCCCAATACTTAAGGTGCAGAAATTATTGATTTTTTTTAAAAATTGTGATGTGTCCCAAAACTTGTTTCCTAAAAAATAATTATTTCTCCCCAAAACGGGGGTGTCCCAATATAAAGGGTGTCCCAATACATAGGGTAAATACGGTAATCAGGGTCACAGCTAGTATATCACTTTTCTTGCTATATACACAGTATAGCAGCTTCTGTGTAAGCTTCTGTGTAAGCCGACACACGCCCTAGGCGTTATCGATCGATGAAATGTTACAATTTAGGATTAGTCTAGTGAAGAAAACAGGCTTGTGGCGGGACGTTTCAACGGAAAATAGTGACTTGCCCGGGACTAACTTTCAGCATAGAGCCACTTGCCCGAGACCAAAACCGACTTGTCCCGGGCGTCGGGCGTGCCGATTTGTACAGCCCTGCTGCTGCTCACGTTCCGAAGCCACTGTATTATAATTATGTGTCATAAATATTGTTTTATCATGTATTAACTTAATTGGATAATTAACTGGGGATTAACCAACTCGATCTCACTGATAAAAATGTGCAATATCTGCGAGTGCTTTGGTACCAGCTACCGGCTTAGAAATGATTTGCGGGCTGTTTATATCTCATGAGATGGATTTTGATTGACAGAAAATTGAATGACGTACACCGAGACATTTGCATAATTAACATAGGACTTGCCTACGCGACGTAAATAATCCCAAAAGTTACGGCCTCGTCGCCCATCAAATCATTAAATTATCCATATTATGCATATATTTATGAAAATTACAAAGAAATATCTTTTATTTGATACTAAATTTGTGTTTCGGAACCTAATATTGAACTTCGCATTCAATTTTTCAAATGTACCCTTCCGCGCAAATTCTGTCCACTCGCACGCGGGCGCCATTTTGGAAAATCAAAATCCTATTCGCGTATACCTGGTTGAGAAAATCTACCAACAGTTCGATCTACAAAGCGTTGATTGTTCCAGACATGTTGTAAATTTAAGGTATGTATCTTAACTGTAGTTTATTGATGTGTTTTCTGTCACAAATATGATGTTTAAACGGTTTAAATTATCATTAAATTGCCATCCGAAAGGCCGATGATTGCAACTTTCTGCTTCGACGAAAAGTGCGAAAGTTTTGTTTCACGATTTTACGTACGAAATCGATATATTCTGATGGAATCCTTGATGTCGAGAACTAATAATGTTTATTACATTATTAATTATTTATTTAAATCTGATTTGGCTAACTCTATTGTAAAAAAACGTAAACAAAATCCGTAAATATCTTGGAGAATTTCCGCGATTTCGTACTTACGTAGTTTCGTCCTTTTGCAACTTTTTCCAATCGATGTTACCGGAACCCGAATTTCGTGATATTTCAGTTGGATATTAACTAAATATGCATAATTTATGCACATCGAAGTTCACAATGGGTATTTTAAGTGAATTTAAAGTACTTTACTATTCTTCTAAAATATTGACATAAATCATTAAATGTTGTTTTGAAACATGTATTTTATTTTTGAAAGCAAACTGTTTTATTTTGGAGGCAATGAAACATTGTCATAGGTAACAAAAAATAACTTGCAATTATATATCCTCATTTGTAGCTGTGAATGGAGAAATGGGGCATATGGGATTTGTTAGCAGTGCAGATCCTGATCAGACTGCGGATGCACAGGCTGATCTGAATCTACACTAGACACAAAACCCATAAGCCCATTTCTCCAGCCACAGACACTAATTATGAGGGGCCGGGGGGTGCCATTAATACCTGTAACCCACCTTCTTTCCCTACTACCGTCGCTCTGCCACACAATTTCATATATTTTTCAGCAGTGAAAGACGAGCATGGATTATCCCGGCCCATACTGCCAGTCTCTGAACCTGACTACACAAGACGTTGCATCAAGGACATTCACAAACATAATCAAAGTACTGAAAGTACTGAACATAGGGTACTACAAGATTAAACTAGATTGATTGCTTGATTGATTGCTGGTGTTACAGTTTCATTAACCTTTAAAGGTACATGCCCACTCAGTAGGTACAAAATGTTCTTTACATCAGAGACATCATCTGAGACATTTCCTGGCAAAATAAACATTCATGCGCCATTATCCCACGTACTGATTGGCATTATTATACATGTTATATCAGACGTAAATTTACACACTGATATGAGGGGCGATAACCGTGTTTGCTTAAAATGTTAACGGACATTACTCTTTAATCTCTGTATTTATTTTATGATGTGCAATGATCATACTTTAAAATCTGTCGAAAATATTATTTTTTCAGGTGACGCATTTCTTTAGTATAAATAATTAAAACATATCATGCCTCATTTGCATATGAACATAGCCTGATACCACCGCGCGTGTCACTATCAGTAAAATAAATATTACTAAATGATTATATCTGTATAGCGGGCACTTGTAACGTTTAGAAACTTGTTAGATTTTTTTTGTCGTATTTCAGTACTTGCAATGTTATACTGTCATTAATGTGTTCCCTGACTGTAAGTTATCACCTTAAATACTGACTTATTGACCCCCTTCCATGAACGTAGAATTGACACTCATGTTGGCGTGTATTGGCCACCATAGACAAATGTCAATCAGGCCGAATTCAGGAATGTCACTAAAATCCACTGTAGATCCATCGATAGAGAGAGAGAATGAGGATTAAACATCAGTTAGACCTACACGTGCGAGTTTTGTTTCGCACAGGTGTCGGGTGAGTTTAAAAATAGGCTGTCGGAAGGTCAAACTTGATGTAGTTTGTGTGTTAAACGCGTCGCTTGTTTCGGAGAGTATTCGGAGGGGAGTTAACTCTGTTACTAAATTTAGCGATGACCGCACGATTTGTGCTGCAAATGGGGGCAAATCACGCGCAACAAAATAATCCGATGTATTTTTGTACGTAGAACAACCGTTGTTGATATTGTGCAGTGCAAGTTTTTCATAATATTATTTTCAATTAGTGGTTGCGTATGCCAGTTAAACGTTTAGTAACACAATGCATTTTGTTGTTATGGTTATTCCAAGATATCACTACGGACGTGCCCATCGAGGGGATCTGGGGCGTGGCTAACTGTCCGACGCGATTCTAAGTTGTCAATCACAGGCGTCCGCACCACGGGGGGTCGTGGGCGGGCCAAATGATCCCGCTCGATCGCAATACATACGGATACACATGTACCCTATGTAAAAACCTTGTCAAATGGACTGAAGACTTATGCAGAGAAAAAAAAGGCTAAAAAAAACATGAACTGAAATATGAAAGTGAAGCCGGCCGCAGACATGTATCCATAACTTGGATAAATTTACATTAAGAGTTAATTCTAGTTCGAGTTATTTTTATTTCACTGAAATAAAGTGGGATCTCACTGTAATCTGGTGAGATCCCAGTAAAATTTTGAGAAATCCCGATGAGATCCCACTGAAATCTGGCGAGATCCCAGTGGGATTTCACTGAAATAAAGTGGGATCTCACTGTAATCTGGCGATATCCCAGTGAAATTTTGAGAAATCCCAATGAGATCTCAGTGGGATTTCACTGAAATCTGCGAGATCCCAGTGGGATTTCACTGAAATAAAGTGGATCTCACTGTAATCTGGCGAGATCCCAGTGAAATTTTGAGAAATCCCAATGAGATCTCAGTGGGATTTCACTGAAATCTGACGAGATCCCAGTGGGATTTCAACCAAATTTTTCAGTGGG